>CM053031.1:88450216-88915216 GCA_028564925.1 Lithobates sylvaticus
AGTGTGAGTGCGTGAGAGTGTGAGTGCGTGAGAGTGTGAGTGCGTGAGTGCGTGAGAGTGTGAGTGCGTGAGAGTGTGTGTGCGTGAGAGTGTGTGTGCGTGAGAGTGTGTGTGCGTGAGAGTGTGTGTGCGTGAGAGTGTGTGTAGAGTGAGTGTGTGTAGAGTGAGTGTGTGTAGAGTGAGTGTGTGTAGAGTGAGTGTGTGTAGAGTGAGTGTGTGTAGAGTGAGTGTGTGTAGAGTGAGTGTGTGTAGAGTGAGTGTGTGTAGAGTGAGTGTGTGTAGAGTGAGTGTGTGTAGAGTGAGTGTGTGTAGAGTGAGTGTGTGTAGAGTGAGTGTGTGTAGAGTGAGTGTGTGTAGAGTGAGTGTGTGTAGAGTGAGTGTGTGTAGAGTGAGTGTGTGTAGAGTGTGTATGAGTGAGTGAGAGTGTGTATGAGTGAGTGAGAGTGTGTATGAGTGAGTGAGAGTGTGTATGAGTGAGTGAGAGTGTGTATGAGTGAGTGAGAGTGTGTATGAGTGAGTGAGAGTGTGTATGAGTGAGTGAGAGTGTGTATGAGTGAGTGAGAGTGTGTATGAGTGAGTGAGAGTGTGTATGAGTGAGTGCGAGTGTGTATGAGTGAGTGCGAGTGTGTATGAGTGAGTGCGAGTGTGTATGAGTGAGTGCGAGTGTGTATGAGTGAGTGCGAGTGTGTATGAGTGAGTGCGAGTGTGTATGAGTGAGTGCGAGTGTGTATGAGTGAGTGCGAGTGTGTATGAGTGAGTGCGAGTGTGTATGAGTGAGTGCGAGTGTGTATGAGTGAGTGCGAGTGTGTATGAGTGAGTGCGAGTGTGTATGAGTGAGCGAGAGTGTGTATGAGTGAGCGAGAGTGTGTATGAGTGAGTGAGAGTGCGAGTGTGTATGAGTGAGCGAGAGTGTGTATGAGTGAGTGAGAGTGTGTATGAGTGAGTGAGAGTGAGAGTGTGTATGAGTGAGTGAGAGTGTGTATGAGTGAGTGAGAGTGTGTATGAGTGAGTGAGAGTGTGTATGAGTGAGTGAGAGTGTGTATGAGTGAGCGAGAGTGTGTATGAGTGAGCGAGAGTGTGTATGAGTGAGTGAGAGTGTGTATGAGTGAGTGAGAGTGTGTATGAGTGAGTGAGAGTGTGTATGAGTGAGTGAGAGTGAGAGTGTGTATGAGTGAGTGAGAGTGTGTATGAGTGAGTGAGAGTGTGTATGAGTGAGTGAGAGTGTGTATGAGTGAGTGAGAGTGTGTATGAGTGAGTGAGAGTGTGTATGAGTGAGTGAGAGTGTGTATGAGTGAGAGTGAGAGTGTGTATGAGTGAGTGAGAGTGAGAGTGTGTATGAGTGAGTGAGAGTGAGAGTGTGTATGAGTGAGTGAGAGTGAGAGTGTGTATGAGTGAGTGAGAGTGAGAGTGTGTATGAGTGAGTGAGAGTGAGAGTGTGTATGAGTGAGTGAGAGTGTGTATGAGTGAGTGAGAGTGAGAGTGTGTTTGAGTGAGTGTGAGTGAGAGTGTGTATGAGTGAGTGAGAGTGAGAGTGTGTATGAGTGAGTGAGAGTGAGAGTGTGTATGAGTGAGTGAGAGTGAGAGTGTGTATGAGTGAGTGAGAGTGAGAGTGTGTATGAGTGAGTGAGAGTGTGTATGAGTGAGTGAGAGAGTGAGAGTGTGTATGAGTGAGTGAGAGTGAGAGTGTGTATGAGTGAGTGAGAGTGTGTATGAGTGAGTGAGAGTGAGAGTGTGTATGAGTGAGTGAGAGTGAGAGTGTGTGAGAGTGAGAGTGTGTATGAGTGAGTGAGAGTGAGAGTGTGTATGAGTGAGTGAGAGTGAGAGTGTGTATGAGTGAGTGAGAGTGTGTATGAGTGAGTGAGAGTGAGAGTGTGTATGAGTGAGTGAGAGTGAGCGTGTGTGTATGTGTGAGTATGTATGTGAGCGAGTATGTATGTGTGAGCGAGTGTGTGTGTGAGCGAGTGTGTGTGTGTGTGAGCGAGTGTGTGTGTGTGTGAGCGTGTGAGCGAGTGTGAATGCGTGAGAGTGTGTGTGTGTGCGAGAGAGAGAGAGAGAGAGAGAGAGAGAGAGAGAGAGAGAGAGAGAGAGAGAGAGAGAGAGAGAGAGAGAGAGAGAGAGAGAGAGAATGAGTGAGTGTGTGTGAGTGTGTGTGTATGAGTGAGTGTGTGTGAGTGTGTGTGAGTGAGTGTGTATATGAGTGAGTGCGAGTGTGTATGAGTGAGTGCGAGTGTGTATGAGTGAGTGCGAGTGTGTATGAGTGAGTGCGAGTGTGTATGAGTGAGTGCGAGTGTGTATGAGTGAGTGCGAGTGTGTATGAGTGAGTGCGAGTGTGTATGAGTGAGTGCGAGTGTGTATGAGTGAGTGCGTGTGTGTTTGAGTGAGTGCGAGTGTGTATGAGTGAGTGCGAGTGTGTATGAGTGAGTGCGAGTGTGTTTGAGTGAGTGCGAGTGAGAGTGTGTATGAGTGAGTGAGAGTGAGTGTGTGTATGAGTGAGTGTGAGTGTGTGTGAGTGTGTATGAGTGTGTGTGAGTGTGTATGAGTGAGTGTGAGTGTGTGTGTGTGTGAGTGTGTCTGAGTGAGTGTGACTGTGTATGAGTGAGTGTGAGTGTGTATGAGTGAGTGTGAGTGTGTATGAGTGAGTGTGAGTGTGTATGAGTGAGTGTGAGTGTGTATGAGTGAGTGTGAATGAGTGAGTGTATGTGTGAGTGTGTATGAGTGAGTGTGAGTGTGTATGAGTGAGTGTGAGTGTATGTGTGAGTGTGTATGAGTGAGTGTGAGTATGTGTGAGTGTGTATGAGTGAGTGTGAGTATGTGTGAGTGTGTATGAGTGAGTGTGAGTATGTGTGAGTGAGTATGAGTGAGTGTGAGTATGTGTGAGTGTGTATGAGTGAGTGTGTATGAGTGAGTGTGTATGAGTGAGTGTGTATGAGTGAGTGTGAGTGTGTATGAGTGAGTGTGAGTGTGTATGAGTGAGTGTGTATGAGTGAGTGTGAGTGTGTATGTGTGAGTGTGTATGAGTGTGTGAGTGTGTATGAGTGAGTGTGAGTGTGTATGAGTGAGTGTGAGTGTGTATGAGTGAGTGTGTATGAGTGAGTGTGAGTGTGTATGTGTGAGTGTGTATGAGTGTGTGAGTGTGTATGAGTGAGTGTGTATGTGTGAGTGAGTATGTATGTGTGAGTGTGTATGAGTGAGTGTGAGTGTGTATGAGTAAGTGTGTATGTGCGAGTGTGTATGTATGTGTGAGTGTGTGAATGTGATGAATTATCCGGGGCTGTCCCGCCCCTATCCGGAGATGCCCCGTTGTGTCTTGGGAAACACAGTTCCCAGGACACAACGAGGACCAATAGATACGCGCAGCGTGACTCGCGCATGCGCAGTAGGGAACCGAGCAGTGAAGACGTTGCGTCTTCACTTCCTGATTCCCTGAAAGAGGATGGCGACGGGGCAGCTGAGAGACGGGCCGTTGCTCGTCACATTCTGCTGACATCGCTGGAACCTGGAACAGGTAAGTGTCCATTTATTAAAAGTCAGCAGCTGCAGTATTTGTAGCTGCTGACTTTTAATATTTTTGGTGCGGGTGGAGCTCCGCTTTAAAGCATAGAGATGTTCAGGTGAAGGGAGGATATTGGACAAAACTAATACATTTATTATCCAACAAAATTTACTGAAGCTGTAGAAATGTACAAACCAGTATACAAAAGCAAACTATATAGAGAGGGAAGCAGGGAAAAGGATGGAATGTCTGCCACAAGTTTACGGGCCTAACTACCTCCCACTAATATTCAGTCATTGTAGCATGCCCTTGTGTTCATTTGTAACTGGGCAACAATAGTGAAGTTTATATGGAGGTTGCCATGTAAGTGATAGCTCGGGAATGTGCCATGTTCTCAAATAGGAAATAAACTAATCAGCGATAGTGCTTTATCTCATACATTTAACCACTTCAATACAGGGCACTTATACACCCTTCCTGCCCAGACCAATTTTCATCTTTCAGCGCCCTCACATTTTGAATGCCAATTACTCAGTCATGCAACACTGTACCCAAACAAAATTTTTATATTTTTTTTCACACAAATAGAGATTTATTTTGGTGGTATTTAATCACCACTGGGTTTTTTATTTTTTTGTGACATAAGTAAAAAATTATATTTTAAAAAGTCATTTTTGTTCATACATTTGGGCCAAAATTTATACTGCTACATATCTTTGGTAAAAATAACCCAGATAAGTGTATATTATTTGGTCTGTGTGAAAGTTAGAGTCTACAAGCTATGGTGAAAATTAAATCGCACCTGATGTACTGACACCCCATCTCATCTCTTAAGGCCCAGAAATGTCAGGAAAATACAAATACCCCTTTTTTGGAAAGCAGACAGACAATCTAAGGTATTTAGTAAGAGGCATAGTGAGTTTTGTGAAGTTGTAATTTTTTCCCACAATTCTTGGGAAAATTGAGAAATTATTATTTTATTTTTATTAATTTTTTTTTTACACAAAATTTTCATAACAAGTTATATCTCACACACAGCATATGCAAGCTTTCAATTACACCCCAAAATACATTCAGCTACTCCTCCTGAGTATGGCGATACCACGTGTGGGACTTTTTCACAGCCTGGCCACATAGAGAGGTCCAACATGCAGGGAGCACCATCAGGCGTTCTAGGAGCATAAATTGCACATAAAATTTCCTAACGACCTATCACACTTTTGAAGTCCCCGGAGCACCAGGACAATTCAATTACCCTCAAAATTACCCCATTTTGGAAAGCAAACCCCCCAACATATATTCTATGAGGCATAATGAGTCTTTTGAACGGTTCATTTTTTTCCACAAGTCTTCGGAAAACGTGGAAAGAAAATGAAAACCAAAACACATTCTGCTACTCCTGAGTGTGACTTTTACACAGCCTGGCCACATAGAGAGGTCCACCATTAAAGTAATACTTTCAGGTGTTCTAGGAGCAAAAAATACACATATAATTTAATTTCTTCCCATCACACTTTTTAAGGTCCTGCACCAGGACAGTGGAATTGCCCACAAAATTACTCAATTTTGGAAAGCAAAAACCCCAACGTATATTCTATGAGGAATGGGCTGCAGATAGGAACTCGGGTACTCAGATGGGCTGGTCACAGGTACTCGGGTACTCAGATGGGCTGGTCACAGGTACTCAGATGGGCTGGTCACAGGTACTCGGGTACTCAGATGGGCTGGTCACAGGTACTCGGGTACTCAGATGGGCTGGTCACAGGTACTTTGATGGGCTGGTGACAGGTGCTTTGATGGGTGGCGACACTTTGTCGTCAGTGAATGTACTTTACATTGCAAACATTGCACAGTTACAGCACTTTCACACCGACCAGTTTCTCTTCCATTTTTGCCTTACCAAAAGCAAAAGAAAAGTGCATGACCATTAAATCATATGGAATTCTTCACACCAGTCAGTTGCATTTTTTAAAGGTCCTACATGCTGCATTTTTGGTGCATGTTTGGTACGATAGAAAAAAATAAAAGGGAAAGACAACATGCCAAAAATCCACTTCCCCACTGAAATGAATGGAAAAACGCACTTGCAGTTGTGTTGTTGATAACTGTCACAGTTGCTTGTGCTCTCATTTGAACTGTCAAGCCATCGAAATGGCTGGTGTCATAAATGATCATGTGTATAACACCATGACAACTGAAGATCAAACAGGAGCTTTTGTGTCAGTAAAATATAGGAGGGATTCGTTCCAGAAGCTTTAAGAACTGTTTTAGCACCTCACAGCCACCAGGTGCAAATTCCAACTGTAATCTTGTTGGGCAGAACTACATAGTGCCAGCAGACGGATACATATCAAAATGTATTTTTTTATATCTATCTCTATATATATTTTTATCTATCTATCTATAAATTTATTATATAAAAAAAACTGCGTACACCTTTCCTTACAAGGCACCTGGAAATTAACTTAACCTATATGTAAATTGGTAAAATAAAAAGGTCCAACACCTAATATAGAAACATAATATTGGATTAATACACTGAGCAAAATTATAAACGCAACCCTTTTGTGTTTGCCCCTATTTATCATGAGCTGAACTCAAAGATCTATGACTTTTTCTATGTACACAAAAGGCCTATTTCTCTAAAATATTGTTCACAAATCTGTCTAAATCTGTGTTAGTGAGCACTTCTCCATTGCCCAGATAATCCATCTACCTCACAGGTTTGGCATATCAAGATGCCGATTAGACAGCATTATTATTGCACAGGTGTGCCTTAGGCTGGCCACAATAAAAGGCTAATTTTGCTCTGTGTATTTAGTTTAAAATATAGTTTAAATATATTTTGTATGGGGATCCTTTGCTACAGTGCAGTAAAGGGCATCTCTCTCAACTGTCCACTGGGGCTGCAAGTGGAAGTCAAATCTCTGAGTTGAAGAGAACATTCTTGTTGAATATAGCCAAGATCAGGGTATCCTCAGCTGCACTGAAAATGACCTAAATAAAAAAAATTAGACAGCACCTTGTCTGTATTATTGGAAACCAGTTAACCAGAAGGAGGAGGAAATTGGCAAAGTTCACTGCATATTTTATATATTACATACACAGTATACACCCACCCACACCCATACTGTACATACAAGACACTTGTATTCATAATTATTTGTTTTAAGATGTTTAAGATCATATTTACGTATTGAACCAAAAATAATGAATACATACCTTTACATTGTCCGATTTCAGTTCCGACTCTGTGTACAGTCCCTTGAAAAACCCAGCAGTTCTGATAACCTAAGACACCAGATTTGCCATTACTGCCAAGTTAACAAAGCAACAATGCACAGTAACAAAGCAATTACTATGATTTAACATTTATAGCCTTCATTATTTTCACTACACTTAAAGTATAACTATAGGCAAAACTTTTTCTTTAGTTTTGGATGGAGTGGAGATGGATTAGAACACTTGTCAGTTTTTATTGCGGTCTGTGTCCCCATTAAGGAGATTCAACCTCTCTATTTGTCCAGTTTACCATTATTCCCCATTGATGACGTCTGTTATGACAAAACGTGCATCAGGTGGAGGAAAATAGCGGTGACGTCAGCACGCCCACTGGGGTGTAGGACGAATTGTACATGGTGAATGCATGTTTATGTCTTTGGAATTGTAAGTAGGATTTTAATAAAATCGTTTTTACCCTACTTTGGATATTGCGCAATGAGCATTTCTTCTTCTTGTTGCCATGCTCCATGTTACCCGGTTCGAATACCCTTAATGAGAAGTTTGCATGATACCACTCAATTATAAACATCAGAGGGCAGCTGAAAATGCAGAGATAACCTATACCCAAAGTGAAGGGTGAGCTCACCAAGGCAATTATAAACCTGAATAGGATCTATCTTTCTGGTGAGAAGCTGATTTTGCTCATCTTGGTGGTGATTACTTGCAATAATGAGTTTCAAGTGCTCGCTTTGATTATCACTTTAAGGACTCATATTGGAGTGTCTTATGTCTTTTTGGCCCTTTTGTTTTTATGCATAATAGCACTGATAGCATGAATTGTTATTTCATTATTGTTTACGAAATAATGGGTTATGAATTTGATTATTTATCACTATATGCACTTTATTATACGATTAATGACAGCACATTTTTTCTTCAAAATGTATCATTATCATTGAAACCGAACGTAAAATAAATCCTAAATTCTGGGTTATCCCCAGAAAAGTAAGAGGGAAAATCTTCCAATGGGGACACTAGTTCTGGTGACCTGGGGGTCCCCAAGAAATTCCCTGTTTGGCTATGGGACAGGAAGTAAAGGGAAATCTCCAGAATAGGACACAGAAGGGAAAAAATAATCTTACAGCAGTTATCCCTCCCTTATTCTATCCAAAATGAAAAAAAAAAAAAAGTTTTGCCTATCGTTCTACTTTAAAGTATCAATAAAACGCAGACTATGACAAACTCTCATTACATTCTATATAACAGAATGTTCATACACACAAAGATACTAAAGCATTTGTTTTGTGTAGAGTGAAATATATCCACTTGATCCTGCCCTCAGCTGTCCCTCCACTCTGCAGGTTGAGATTGCATAGACCAGCTGTTGTCATCTATGGAGCATGCTCAATCTCAGTTCCCTTCTAAGCTCTTAATTTTCTCATTTTCTGATCTGTGCAGCCCATGAGTATAGAGTCACGCATGTGGGCATATACACAGTAGTAAATGACACCCCCCCCCCCCCCCATGTCCATTATTAATATTATAATACAGGATTTATATAGTGCCAACAGTTTGCGCAGTGCTTTACAATGTGAAGGCAGACAGTAGTTGCAACAGAATTCAATATAAGAGGAATCAAGAGGGCCCTGCTCGTTGGAGCTTACAATCTAGGAGGGAGGATGAAGTGATACAAAAAGGTAAGAACTGTGGTGGATGATCTGATGGAAAAAATAAAAGGTTGTTTTATTTTATTTTATTTTACAGTTGTTAGGTGTGGACAGAATAGGCTTTCTCTGAATAGGATGTTTTTCAGGGATCGTTTAAAAGCAGAGTAGGAGATAAACGGACAGATTGGGGTAGGGAGTTTCATAGGATGGGGAAGCTCAGGAAAAGTCCTGGAGACAAGCATGGGAGGAGATGACAAGGAAGCTAGAGAGCCGGAGGTCTTGGGAGGAAAGAAGAGAACGATTAGGTTGGTATTTTGAGACTGGGCTAGAAGATGATTTGAGAAAGATACCGTATTTATTGGCGTATAACACGCACCCCAAGTTTAGGAGGGAATTTTAAAGGAAAATAACTTTTAGGATGGAAGTTTAAGGAAAAAAAAAAAAAAAAAAAAAACTTACATTTAAGTGTCCATTGCAGCCTTGTCCCTATTGCAGCCTAGTCCCCAGTGTCCATCGCCATTTAAAATTGGCGCCGACAGGACACCGGAGCGGAGCGAATGCCGCCGAGATACACATGTACTCGGCTCTTGTCGGCTCTTCTCGCCTCTGCTCACGTGACTGTGAGCGGAGCAGAGAAGAGCCGAAAAGAGCCGAGTACACTCGCTATGTGTAGCTCAGCGGCGATCGCTCCGCTCCGCTCACAGCTAGCGGAGATCGGCGGGGGATCGATGGGGATCGGCGTATAAAACGCACCCACGATTTTCCCCTGATTTTAAGGGGAAAAAGGTGCGTGTTATACGCCGATAAATACGGTAATTTTTAATAACATTTACATAAATATGGCTTGTGCAGCAATTGTATATGCTAAAAAAAAAAAATTTATGAAAGTGAAGTCACCCTTTAACTGGTATCTGGAGCAATGATCAAACTAATTACCCCTCAGCATCCCTCCAATATTATCAGTCCAGGACACACTCTTTAAGGCCTGGTTCACACCTTTGTATTTTTTTGTGCATTTTCAGTTTTGCAGAAACACACTACAGTCCATATAACATGGTTTCCTATGGATATAGTTCACATCTGTGCATTTTATGGAAAGGGCCAGGGACTTTTTTCTGGTTTTTGGTTCCATAGACTTCAATGGATGAAAAGCATGTATTAAGAAATGCAAAAATGTACCTGCAATATGCAAACTGCAACTTGCATAAATGTGAATCAGGTCTAACGGCACTAAGATCTGATGAAGCGGTAACCTCTGAACCAAGGAAATGCTTCAGATGTTTAGGATATAAGAGTCTGAATAAAATGAAATCTGGTCTTTATTTGGTCTGATTTCGGCACATTCATTCTTGCACACCCAATTAATAAAATCCTCACTAAATCTGGGTATACACTAGCAGAATTTAGTTTGACCGTTTTCGTTTTTCGAATTTTTGTTTTCTAGTCATCAGTGGGGTCAAATCGATGTTTTCAACCAGAACGACGAAAAAGAAGGATGGAAAAATTTCTCTCAAATGTATGAATTTCTAATAGTATATGTGGCTTTTGTTCGGTAAAGTCCATTCTTTCCAAAATTGAATTTTAAAAGCAGACAAAATCTTTTTTTGAATGACATGTGAACGTTCTGAGAATTTTTGTTTGCTACAAAAGGGGCGAGGATGCTCATGACATCATTGATGTAATATGGCCACACTACAGATCCCATAGCCCCTAGTAGGGATCTCAGCTATGTTCAGATCTTAGTTTAAGGCTCCATGCACACTGAAGAAAGCTTTTTCTGGACGCCAGATTGCTGGCAGAAAACGCTGGTTGAAAAACGTGCTTCTAACAGTGTTTTGTAGTAGCGTTTAAGGTGCCTTTTTTAATAAAAATACACAGAGGACACTCCAAAAATCCCACAATGCATTCCAAACTCCCACAATGCATTGAAAAAATAGAACGCGAATGCTAATTAATGCGCGCTTAGCTTTTTTTGGCAGTGAAAAACGGCACTTTGAACGCAAATTTCTGGCACTCAGAAAAAAGCCCATAAATTTCACTGCTCATTAAAGCTAAAAAAACATCCATGTGTGCATGTACACATAGGCTAACAGAGTGGAGTTTATGGGCTTTTAAAAAAAATGCCCAAACGCCAATAAACTGCAGTTTATGAGCTTCAGTGTGCATGGAGCCTAAACCTACATTCGCTATCCTGCCTGGAAGCTGTCATTTTCCACCCACTTGTATACAAGGGGTGTGTATATGTGCAACTGCAGGGTGGGCATTGCCTCATATGACTGGTAAGAATGAGCTCAGGCATGCTCGCAAGTCCACATGCCCGTGCCCGCCACAAAGCTGACACTCCGCAGCGCTAATCATGGGCAGTGAGACATTTCCCAATGTGTGCAGCCACGGACTCGCGAACACGCCTGAGCTCACCCTAATGACTGGCGGTGTGTAATGACAGCTTTCTGACAGGATAGCTCAGGTGGGTTCGGACCAGTTTGAGCTCAGACTGGTGTGGACATGAGCCCAAACCCACCTGAGCTATCCCGCCAGAAAGCTGTCAAAGCAGGCAGCTAATCATAGGCAGTGGAGGCATTTCTCACCACCCAGCCACACATATTCATGCCCCTTACTTACGTGTGGTGGGGAATGCCTCCACCACCTATGATTGGCTGTCAGTTTTGATAGCTCTGGCGGGTTTGGACTGGGATCTGAACATGCCTAAGCTTATCCCTGGTCCCTAGTCCATCTCAGGAGCAAGCAAAATAGGGTGGCTATGTACCTACCTACGGTGGTAACATGGAGAATGAGCATAGTCACCCTCTAACACTATATGACGTGGAGGAAACTCCGCTCCAGGTGAAATAGGGAAGCAAATCCCATGGCTGGTCATTTCCGACGGG
The DNA here is from genome assembly GCA_028564925.1 of Lithobates sylvaticus. NCBI lineage: Eukaryota > Metazoa > Chordata > Amphibia > Anura > Ranidae > Lithobates > Lithobates sylvaticus. Next base: position 88,461,487 of record CM053031.1, read on the forward strand.
TGCGGGCCCAATTCGCCACCGTGATCAACCATGAAAATAGAAGAAAGCTGCACAGCGCAACAGGATACCAAAAATACCTTCTTTATTCCAAAAATGACATAAAACAGCACAGGAAGCCAAGGATGTTAACGCGTTTTACACAGCATTGTGCTCATAACTTATTATGATTAAGCACAATGCTATGTAAAACACGTTAAGATCCTTGGCTTTCTGTGCTGTTTTATCAGTAATTTTTGGGATAAAGAAGCTATATTGGGTATCCTGTTGTGGTGTGCGGCTTTGTTCTCCTGTTTCCCTCTAACAGGAAGTGAGATCACATCAGCAAAAAAGGAAGTTTGGAGGAGGCCGAGGGCAATAGAAGGTAATTGTCTGAGGTAAAGTGGACCTTCACCCCAAAGCCTAGTACATATTTTTCTGTCAGTAAATTTTGTAACGAAGTAATTTTTCGTCTTCACCGATGTGCGCTGATGAGGCGGCACTGATGGGCACCGATAGGCTGAACTGGTGGGCATTGATGAGGTGGAACTTATGGGCACTGATTAGGAGGCACTAATATGCCACACTTATGGGCACTGATAGGAGGCACTGATGGGCATTGATCGACAGCAGTGATGGGTATTGATGGGCAGCACTGATAGCCAGCACTGACTGGAATCGCTAATGGGCACTGATTGGTGGCACTTGGGGGCAGTGGTGGGCACTGATTGGTGACACTATATTGCGATCAGTGCCCTGATTACATTCCTAGATGTCCCCCTGCATGGAGATGCCGCTAATCGGCTCTCCTCGCCACGCACTCTGCCAGTGTGAGGCGAGGAGAGATGATTACCGGCATCTCCGTGTTTACATGTGACCAGCTGTGATTGGACACAGCCGATCACATGGTTAAAGAGCCGCGGTCGCGGCTCTTTACAGAGATTGGGGTCGTGCCGTGTTCTAGCAAAACAACACGGCAGCGATCGCCACGCTGCATGCCCCCGTTCTGGGATGCCATCATATGATGGCGTTCCAGAACGAGAGCCGCATCGCCCCGCCGTCATTTGATGGTGGGCGGACGGCAAGCAGTTAAATAACAAACATGTCATACTTACCTCCACTGTGCAGTTTGTTTTGCACGGTGTGGCCCCGATCATCATCTTCTGGGGTCCCCCAGTGGCTCTCGCAGCTTCTCCGCGCATCGCTAAACACCCTGGGAGAAGCACTCTCCCGGGGGGGGGGGGTTACCTTGCGGGCGAGCTCCTGAGTCCAGCATTTGCATATATAGACACAGAATGCCAGACTCGGCCCCGCCCCCAGTGCCCGCGCCATTGGATTTGATTGACAGCAGCGGGAGCCAATGGCTGCGCTGCTATCAATCAAGAGCCAAGAACCCAGGACAGAAAGGAAGAGAACGTCTCCGCTGAGGGAACAAACGGCTCAGGTGAGTAAAACGGGGGGGGGGGGGGGATTGGGGCCGAGCAGTGTCAGAAGTTTTTTCACCTTAATGCATAGGATGCATTAAGGTGATAAAACATGAGGGTTTACAACCCATTTAACAACAAAAAAAAAAAAACATTCAGCTCCGGTTGGAGCCACTGTACTAACAATTCAACATTAGTACAGCGACCTTCCCTGCGAAGCTGTTGTGTTCTGACAAGGGAATGGCCCCCTCGCCAGAACACTCGCTCTCTAACATTGGCTGAGAGCGCTGATCAGGAGCCGGTCAGCTACTAATTTTCCAGCATGCACTTCCGACAGAAGCCGACCAAATGGCCTACAATGACATACACATATCGACGTTCGGCCTGTGTGTACGGGGCTTAACTGGGAACTTGTCCTCCGATTTTTAGGGGTGCAAGTTTCGGCTTGGCAGGAAGCTCGCCGCGGCTCCAAACGTCCCTGTGTATAGAAATGGATCTCCCTGTAGCTGCACATCAAAACAATCCCACTAGTAGGAAGTGTATGGCAACCTCAGCCTGAGCACCAACCAGGCCACGCTCTCAACATGCTTCGCTTCACCCCTTGGAACTTAATAATTGGGCAGAGCGAAACGCGTTGGGGACATGGCCTGGTTGGAGCCCAGACTGAGGTTGCTATACAACTCCTACTAGTGGGAATCTTTCGATGTGCGACTACAGGGAGATCCATTTCTATACCTAGGCAAGACTTTGGTACTGCCCTTGATGTGTTTACAGATGTGCCACAGGCCCCTGATCCCGGTATCTGTACATGCGTGGGACTCGCTGGGCATACGCAGAGACCTCTAATGGAGAAGCTGGAGATCTTGCCAGCCTTCGCTCGTGCTCAGCATTTCCGCAGTGTGTACACAGATGTACTGGCGGCCCCTGGGAAGACCTGAAGGCTTGGCGGAGACACCGTAGGCATATCTGCGTACATGCCATAATGGCGGAGCCACTTTGCAAGGCGGACTAAAGATGCACTTTAGGAATACATAGATGAATAGAGTTTAGTGTCAGCTTCATACAGTGTGATGGGCTCCCCGATCCCTACCAGGCCTAGAAGTGTACATTCCCATATCTAGAGCTCTGTGGGCAACCCTTGGCTCGCTTTCTATAGAAGCACTACAAGTCCCAGCACACCATTCTGTTACTGGGAGTTGTAGAAGAAAGTTGTCAGGACCCCTCCCCCGGTAGCCCGTGGTATGGTTGTCAGGGTCCGGATCTTACCTCGCTCAGAATGTCATGCAGGTAACGGAACGGCGGCTTGCCCAGCAGTTTATCGGTGAGCGGCGGCTTCCTGATCACCTTCCCCAGAGTATCCTGTGTGCGCCGGATCACCGCGGCCTCCATCCCGGGAGACCGGGCCTGTGGAGCAGCAGAGGAACGGCGGAGCGGGCTCTATACCCCCAGGCTTGCTTCACCGGCTCCCGCTCCTCGTTGACAACAATCTCCAAGGCTCGGTTGCTGTGTTCTCAGCACCGGCCAGTTCTTCCTTTCCCACAATCCCTTTCCAACGCCGCTGTGCGCATGCACCGCCTCCGCTGTTACCAAGCGTCCGCCGCCATGGAAACGGACGGTAACACAACGAGGGGTGGGGCCTAGCTGTACAGCCGAGATAGGCCAGTGACGTAATTCTATAAGACCATGAGCCTGTTCTAGCATCAGACTCAGCCATACTGCTCAGTCATTGTGTATCTTTTTACATCTTTACTGCATGAAAAATAATCTAAACCCACAAAGTAAAGATCAGTGTGTTCAGGGTTGGCTTTAATTCAGGCAGCCTCTGTTTTCCTTTGTATGTACCTGTTGATTCTGACAATTATTAGACTCCCCAGTGGCTTCCCAACCTAAGATGACAACCCTCTTTGAGTGTGTTGGCAGGTATTAACCACTTCAGCCCAGGAAATGTTACCGCCTTCCTGACCAGAGCACTTTTTTGCGATTCGGCACTGTGTTGCTTTAACTAACAATTGCGTGGTCGTGCGTCCTTTTTTCCCACAAATGGAGCTTTCTTTTGGTGGTATTTGATCACCTCTGCTCTTTAAATTTTTTGCGCTATAAACAAAAAAAGAGAGCGACAATTTTAATAAAAAAGGAATTATTTATTAAGTTTTGCTATAATTTTTTCCTCAGTTTAGGCTGATATGTACTCTTCTACATATTTTTGGTAAAAAAAAAAAAAAAAAAAAAAGCGCAATAAGCGTATTGATTGGTTTGTGCAAAAGTTATAGCGTCTACAAAATAGGGAATAGTTTTATGGCATTTTTATTATTATTATTTTTTTAGTAGTAAAGGCTGAAATCTGCGATTTTTAATCGGGACTGCAACATTATGGCGGACACATCGGACACTTTTGACACTATTTTGAGACCATTGTCATTTATACAGCGTTCAGTGCTATAAAAATGCACCGATTACTGTGTAAATGACACTGGCAGGGAAGGGGTTAACCACTAGGGGGCGATGAAGGGGTTAAGTGTGTCCTAGGGAGTGATTCTAACTAGAGGATGGGCTTCAACTCACATAACAGCGATCACTGCTCCCGATCACAGGGAGCAGTGATCTTTGTCATGTCACAAGGCAGAACGGGAAAATGCCTTGGTTACATAGGTACTTCCCCGTTCTGCGGCTCCGTGACACGATCGCCGGGAGACCAGTGGACTCCCGCGGGCACGGTCACGCTGTACGCGGTGCCCGCTAGCCCCGCCATTTAAAGGGGACATACAGGTATGCCCATTTGCCCACTACTGCCATTATGCAGACGTATATCGGCGTGCATCGGTCGGCAAGTGGTTAATGTCCCTTTATCTACTTGCCTACTGAGCACTTTCACCCACTTCCCGCCCTGGCCAATTTTCAGCTTTCAGCACTGTCACACTTTGAATGACAATTGTGAGGTCATGCAAATAAACGAAAAAAAGACAGGGAAAAAACAAAAAAAAATACTTTTTCCTTTTTTGTTATGTAATTTTGCAAACAGGTAATTTTTCTCCTTCACTGATGTGCGCTGATAAGGCTGCACTGATGGTCACTGATAGGCTGCACTGATGGGCACTAATAAGGAGGCACTGATAGGCAACACTGATGGGTACTGATAGGTGACACTAATGGGCAATGATAGGTAACACTGATGAGGAGGCACTGATCTGTCCCTCCTTTATGTCATGGGTGGGGTTGGTGCCTATGTAACACTACCCCCCGCAGGAGCTGCTGGTGAATGGTCCCCCTATTCCTGCACAGCCAGGCAACAAGTATTTTCTACTCGCATCCAGACAAAGGAAACAGTCTTTGAGCTTGGTTTTGTTATTTTATTAGGGGTAATAACTTGAATGGGGTAAAGGGGTTATGGGATGCCCACTTTAACTGGAACAATAAATGGGGACAGCCTCCTTCCTATGTACAAGATACTAAACTGTCCTCCTTCTTGGACACTGACAGTCTTTGGTGGATCAAAAGCAAAAGCCCCTTGTGGACTAGGAACTCTCAGTCCATTTTAGAAAATACCACAGTGCGTTGTAAGCTGCATTCAGGAGTTTCTCAACTCCCTCACAAAAACTGCTCCTACCTCTACTGCCCGCAGCAACACCTGGCTGCTCCGAAGATCTCCCAGGCCAAAGGATAGAAAGGGTTAAGCACAGTGCTGTCCTCCTGAAAGGCCTGCTACATGTAGCAGTCTCTGCCCTTGTGAATCCCCAGGTGTGCTGATGTGCTCTGATTCAGCCACCCTTCCAGGAAATTCTGCCTGGGGATGGGCCAAGTTCCCTCAATTATGCAGATCAGCCCCCCTCACTTATGCCCCCCCCCGCCCCACTCGCGCCCCATACAGTAATCAACACCTCCACGACGACTGTATCCGTACCCCCCCACCCTCCATGTAGTATTGCTATCCCAGGACACAAGAAGCATCTGCTGAACCCCCCCCATACCCCACCAACTCCATCCGCCCCCACCCGCCCGCCTGTCTTCCACTCCGCCCGATCCCCCCCCGCCCCCGCCCCCACACCTCCACCACACTCCCCTCTGGACAAATTCCCTAACCTCGTATGACAACAAAACAACCATCACACATACAACCCCACCCCCTCATCCCCCCCACAGCTCACCCCCCAAACACACCAGTAAACCCCTCCCCCCACACCCCGAGATGAGTTATCAACTTACCCAATGCCCTACCCTTCGACACACACACAATTTTACTTAGTCCCCAGGTATTACACCCCCTCAAACCCCCCCACGCCGCTTCCCCCGTACAACCATCTGCCTGGGGATGGGCCAAGTTCCCTCAATTATGCAGATCAGCCCTCCTGGCCTCCGCTCACTAACTTCCAGAAGGTTCTCCAAACTTCCAGATCGAGGGAGAGATACCAGAGACCTGTCTCTGTGAGTCATCCAGCCCGACCTGCAGTAAACCCTGACCCAATTTCTGACTCACATACTAACCATGAGTCATGACCTAACTTTGCCTGCACTAACACTAGTAGCACACTAGAGGATGCTACACCTATATACAGTATACTGTATGTATATGTAGTGCTATCCCCACAGAAGCTGCTGAATTGTCTTCTGATTTCTCTGGACACCTGAAGATGACAAAACACGCTCACCCAGCACTTACCGACACACTTTGAGGTATTTCAAAGAATTTATTAGGCCAAGCATAGCCTAATTCAGGGGTGCCTAGCCTTTTGAAGAGCAAGGGCCACTTAAGCGACTTGGTAACCGGTCGCGAGCCACAATGACAGAGCGGGAGGATGACAGGTCCGTTTACACTTTGCATTTGGGGACACCGACACAGCCGCTGTACTCTATGGGCCCTCTGATCCGATCCACCCAGATGGAAGGGGACGGATCTCCTGTTTTTTTTTAAAGAGGAACTGCAGTCTACTCACATAATTTATAATAAAAACATCTTTGCCATTCTGAAGCCTCCCTCCAACCACTTTGCATATTATTTGATATATACTGTGATTCTGTACTTGCCAAATACAGTGGTGTGAAAAAGTGTTTGCCCCCTTCCTCATTTCCTGTTCCTTTGCATGTTTGTCACACTTAAGTGTTTCGGAACATCAAACAAATTTAAACAATAGTCAAGGACAACACAAGTAAACACAAAATGCAATTTGTAAATGAAGGTGTTTATTATTAAAGGTGAAAAAAAATCCAAACCATCATGGCCCTGTGTGAAAAAGTGATTGCCCCCTAAACCTAATAACTGGTTGGGCCACCCTTAGCAGCAACAACTGCAACCAAGAGTTTGCGATAACGTGCAATGAGGCTTTTACAGCGTCCTGGAGGAATTTTGGCCCACTCATCTTTGCAGAATTGTCCTAATTCTGTTACATTAGAGGGTTTTCGAGCATGAACGGCCTTTTTAAGGTCATACCACAACATCTCAATAGGATTCAGGTCAGGACTTTGGCTAGGCCACTCCAAAGTCTTCATTTTGTTTTTCTTCAGCCATTCGGTGGTGGACTTGCTGGTGTGTTTAGGATCATTGTCCTGCTGCAGAACCCAAGTTCGTTTCAGCTTGAGTACACGAACAGATGGTCGGACATTCTCCTTCAGGATCTCTTGGTAGACAGCAGAATTCATAGTTGCTTTTATCACGGCAAGTCTTCCAGGTCCTGAAGCAGCAAAACAGCCCCAGACCATCACACTACCACCACCATATTTTACTGTTGGTATAATGTTCTTTTTCTGAAATGCAGTGTTCCTTCTACGCCAGATATACTTGGACACACACCTTCCAAAGAGTTCCACTTTTGTCTCATCGGTCCACAGAATGTTGTCCCAAAAGTCTTGGGGATCATCAAGATGTGTTGTGGAGAAATTGAGACGAGCTTTGATGTTCTTTTTGCTCAGCAGTGGTTTTCTCCTTGGAACTCTGCCATGCAGGCCATTTTTGCCCAGTCTTTTCCTGATGGTGGAGGCATGAATGCTGACCTTAACTGAGGCAAGTGAGGCCTGCAGTTCCTTGGACGTTGTTGTGGGGTCTTTTGTGACCTCTTGGATGAGTCGTCGCTGCGCTCTTGGGGTAATTTTGGGCGGCCGGCCACTCCTGGGAAGGTTCACCACTGTTCCATGTCTTCGCCATTTGTGGATAATGGCTCTCACTGTGGTTCGCTGGATTCCCAAAGCTTTGGAAATGGCTTTATAACCCTTTCCAGACTGATAGATCTCAATTACTTTCTTTCTCAATTGTTCCTGAATTTCTTTGGGTCTCGGCATGATGTGTAGCTTTTAAGGATCTTCTGGTGGACCTTACTGTGTCAAGCAGCTCCTATTTAAGTGATGCCTTGATTGTGAACAGGTGTGGCAATAATCAGGCCTGGGTGTGGCTAGAGAAATTGAACTCAGGTGTGGACAACCACAGTTATAGTATGTTTTAACAAGGGGGGCAATCACTTTTTCACACAGGGCAATGATGGTTTGGATTTTTTTTCACCTTTAATAATAAACACCTTCATTTACAAATTGCATTTTGTGTTTACTTGTGTTGTCCTTGACTATTGTTTAAATTGGTTTGATGTTCCGAAACACTTAAGTGTGACAAACATGCAAAGGAACAGGAAATGAGGAAGGGGCAAACACTTTTTCACACCACTGTATGCTGCAGAAATCTCGTTCCACTGAGTCTGGCTGCAGCCATTTTCACTGTGGGCAGCTGAAGCTGCTGCCTGATCACTTATTGGATTTACACAGACACACAGAGGCACACCTCCAGCTCTGCAGCTCTGATTGGCCCTCTTATGACTCACCCCCCCCCCTCCCTTCCTGGCAAACTCTCACTAGAGTGAGAGAGAGAGCTGTGCATGATGTCATAAGCCTAGGCTTTTTACCAGACAAGAAACAGAAAGTGGGCTGTGTGACAGACCTAGCCGGGACACAGGCTTTTTGAGAGGACTACATGCGAGCCTCCTGCCAACTGATTACGGGCCCCCAAGACACACTCTCTGTATATGAATTTGGCATTAGCAATAGACTGAATGGGACACAAGCTGTCAGATGCTAATGTCATGAACTCAAGCCACCTGTCTGTTGTGTAAATGAGGCTGGTCTGGCTTGTAAGGTGTATTCCACACAATGTTGTTGTGCTAATTAGCCCTGTGTTAATGTTTATGGTAATGTCTGTTGAATAGTCATTCCAATTAACTAGGAGCCTTAAAGTCTGACCCTGAAAAGTCTTTTCAGCCAGTAAACTAGTCTGGGTCAATGATTAAGATAATTAGCTCATGCTAATTAGGTTAGCTTTTAGTCATCTGGCTATATATATATGTGTGTGAAATGTCAAATAAAGCATTCCTGATGTACCTCAAGAACTAGTGCTGTCTAATTCTTGGGGGTTCCTATAACCAGATCCATTGGACTCATGTTCCAGGACTTAGGAAGCATTTACGGCGGACACCTTGAGTACAGGATCCGTCACATTGTTGGCAAGCAGTGGGATTGTGCTTCCTGCAGTCTGGGACATCCAAACCTCCACCGGGATCCAAGATCAGGATAGAAGACTTCGGTCACCCCAGCGGAGATATGGATCTGGCATCAGAGTTCCCGGGGCTGCTGCGGATCATCCTTGCAGCATACACAAGGACTGTGTCTGAGGAGGAATACCTGGAGCTCAGGCAGCAGATTCGGGTGGAGCTGTGGATTGGAGCCCTCCAGCTCGCTGGTATAAAACAGGGCAAGTTCTTTCCAACCCAAGAGCAACGGGCCAGTGACCAATGGGCATTGCGGATGACATTCCTGGGAGAGCAGCCCCAGGAGCAATGGGTGACTGAGTTGGACAGGCTGGTCCAGCAGGAGATAGAGCTGGACAATCGTTATCGGGCTCTGCAATGGCACGCAGAGCAGGGATATTTAGGGGAGACAACAGAATGCTCCCCGGAGGGATATGACTTTGGAGGCCCTGGATTGCTGTGGGAGAGCCTTACAGATCATTTTGTGTTTGGCGATGAAGGGGAACCTACCCTTGAGGACCTGCGAGAATATAGAGAGGCTATGCTCGGTCTTGCAGGTGTCTCAGAGCTTAAACCTGATCTGGACCATTTGTTAAGGAAGGAAATGATTACGATAATTAGCTCATGCTAATTAGGTTAGCTTTTAGTCATCTGGCTATATATATGTGTGTGAAATGTCAAATAAAGCATTCCTGATGTACCTCAAGAACTAGTGCTAGTAATTCTTGGGGGTTCCTATAACCAGATCCATTGGACTCATGTTCCAGGACTTAGGAAGCATTTACGGCGGACACCTTGAGTACAGGATCCGTCACAGGCTGTATAAGGTATTTACTGGCAGAAAAAAAATGTTTTACTATCCAAAGTTAAAACAACAAGAGTAGAGGATTTAATAGATGGAACGATGAAAAAATGACTGAAGTTCTGCTTTAGGCGGATTGGAGGTAGGCGGGTGTAAACGGACACAAGTCAGTTTACATCTGCCACTCAGAGGTGAATGGAGGATCCGAATGGGTCTGCCTGAAAAAGAAGCTGGGCTTGTGTGTGTGCAAGTGACAGTAGTGAGCAACAGGAAAGGGGCTAGCACTGGAGGTGGCTGAAAAAAAAAAAAGTCCTGCTGTGAATCCTCCTCTAAATAAAATGACAATAACCGATATTGTTATTCCAAAAATAATCCATACACATCCACTACCTTATAGTCCTGTAATATACTTTTCATTAAATATTTTTTTTTTCACTGTGTTTTTCCGTCACATAGTAACATCTTCTGTGAGCTCCCAAACCTCCCCTTGTCCCTCTCACTTCCATTCGTATGAAATGAGCAGTACACGTCAGTTGTACACTCAGGGGTAAAGTCCTGGGAAAAAAAGTGTGGGAACGCACCAAAGATTCCCCCCACCTCAAAAATAAGGTGTGGGGGGGGGGGGGAGAATATGTGTGTATATTTAATATACATACTCCCTTTTTAACAACTAAAGTGCAACATTTATTGTAAAGTGCCAGTTTACGAGGATACCTTCAAAATTCACATGCATTAACAAAAAAATATATATATAACAACAAAATAAATTAACCTGTATGCTATACTAACAAAAAAAACACCACAATGTGTCATAATGGTTCAATGCAGACTCACTGTGCCCATGAAATGCAGACTCACCTGTGCCCATCAATGCAGCCTCACCGTGCCCATCATTGCAGCCTCACTACTGTGCCTATCATTGCAGCCTCACTACTGTGCCCATCTTTGCAGCTTCACTACTGTGCCCATGAAATGAAGACTCACCTGTGCCCATCAATGCAGCCTCACTGTGCCAATCAATGTAGCCTCACTGTGCCCATGAAACGTAACCTCACTGCGCCCATCAATGCAGCCTCTTTGTGCCCATCATTGCAGCCTCACTGTGCCCATCAATGCAGCCTCACTGTGCCAATCATTGCAGCCTCACTGTGCTGCTTATCATTGCAGCCTCACTGTGCCCACCATTGCAGCCTCACTGTGCCAATCAATGTAGCCTCCCTGTGCCCATGAAACGCAGCCTCACCGCGCCCATTAATGCCGCCTCACTGTGCCCATCAATCCAGCCTCACCGTGCCCATAATTGCAGTCTCACCGTGCCCATCAATGCAGCCTCACCATGCCCATCATTGCAGCCTCACCATGCCCATCAATGCAGCCTCACTGTGCCCATAATTGCAGCCTCACTGTGCCCATCATTGCAGCCTCACCGTGGCCATCATTGCAGCCTCACTGTGCCCATCATTGCAGCCTTACTGTGCCCATGAATGTAGCCTCACCGTGCCCATCATTGCAGCCCCCCAAGCCCAAGTTGGGAAGCGCTGCAAGCCAATGGGAATTTGCAAAAATCTAAACACATGATGTCCTTCTCAGTGGCGGAGTGTAGCGTGTGTAGTACTGAAGCAAGGGTTAATAGATCATTGAGCACTCGCCAAGCTCACACTGTTCACCGCCGGATTGCCAGGCTCGGACTGACTGATATGGTTCTATACCGCCAGGAAGCATTAAACACAGTGGGAGCGGCGCCTGTAGTTCCTCCCACTGCTGGAGAGTGGTGGGTGGGACTACGGGAGCTGCTTCCGGTGTGCTCAGTGCTGCCTGGCGGTATAGAACCATGTCAGTCAGTCCGAGCCCAGAAATCCGGCAGTGAACAGCGTGAGCTCGGGCTATTAACCCTTGCTGCAGTACTACACACGCTACACTCCGCCACTGACAGCGACATCATATTTTACATAAAATGAAGAGGGAGGGGACTCTGTACCTGAGCCTCCCAAGATCAGCCCGCTGCAGCCACAGCACAAAGCGAACGTTGTTCCTGCTTTAGAAAAAGTACAGGTACGATGTTCCCATGCATTCCAGCAGGACTCAAGCCCTGTGTACACTGCTCTATGCACACTACACATCCCACAGTCCATAATCCTAAGCCAGGAGCGAGCTTGGGTGGCTACATTTCTAAATACAGTTGGACATGGAAAACAAACATAGCCACCGTCTAACATCCACATTATGTATCTATGAACAGTGAGCCTGGTGCTGTGTCTTGTATGTTCTCAGAATCTGAATGCCTTTTATGGCCAGAGACACCATTTTGCAAGCTGGAGACTTTTTGTTTGTGCCACCTGACCTCATTACTCATATTCCACTGAGAATTATTTACCCTGGTGTATGAACCTGTACCCCAAGACCTTCTCACCGCCATCTTGAAAATATGCGAAAAATATCTTTGTAGCCAGGTGCTTGGCTAGAGACAGAGAGCGATATAAAACACTGTGCTGCAGTGCTTTCTGCATCTTCACTGGACTTCAGACTGAATAGGTTAACACTACCTCACCTCCTTCCACCAGGGGTAGCAATGAATCATGGGAGATGAAGTTTGTTAAAGCTAAACTCCAAAATTCCTTTTCACTAGAACTGAATGGAATGATCAATCCCAGCGTAGATCCTACCTCTGTACCATGTTGCTCTGTTGTCTGCAGATCCCCTGATATTCTGGGTTTAGTTGTGGCTTTGTGTCATGTGACATTCTGCATATCCTGATGATAGACTCTGTTCCTTCCACAGCCCCTTGCTGCAGCTGCTAGAGTCAATAACACACCTCTTTGTAGTCTTCCAGACTCTTCAAATGATGTAACTTCCTTCATAGCTCTGATGGTGGGTGGGAATGAATACATCCTATTAGCACCCATTAGCATTCAATCCCGCCCATTCACACCTACAGGAAGAGTCCAAACCTTCCAAGTCCCACCTCACAGATCACAGCATTACTCAAGAAGGAAACCCTTCATATGATATTCACATCCCGTTCTGAAAGCTAGCTGTGCTGCTGCTAGGCAGATTGAATAAATCACAATTAGAATTCAATCCTGCCCAGTTAAATTCGCCGACCAGTGTGAACAGGCAGAGTCCCGCCCCTCAGATCCCGCCCTCCCAGAGCCCTGCTCTCTGTGAAGTGATTCATTTACATATGAAGTAAACATCTTCATAAAACCCTCCTATAGCCCTTTGTAGTCTTGCAGTAAGCCATTATTCTTTGGCATGCTGCAAGACTGGAATGACACACTGGAATGACACATGAGGATGTATGACCCATTTACCAAGAAAAGGCCCTTGTGTGCACACCATCATACAGCCCCAATATCGGGTGGGCGTATGCTTTTCTGACAAACAGGGGGACCTCTGGGGGTGTCCATAACGTACTGGCGCCTAATTATAAGAGTTGGCAGGGCATATGTGTTCCTGACAAAGGGGTACCCCTGGAGGTAGCTATAAAGTACGGGCGCTTTATTGTTGAAGCTGGACGGCTTTTATTGGGGCCCTTCTGTAGGTGGTGCACATGTAGCTGTCCTATTAAGAGTGTAAAGTAGATGGCTAGTGGGCTGCTGAACAAGGAGCAGTCTCTATTGGCCTAATTGTGTCAATGTTGGGATAAACATGAATGGTCAAGCTCACTCCTTCTGGTACACAGCCATCTGGTCCAGATCGCTTGACAGTCTGCAGTTCTCTGAAGTCATGTCCCGCCAGCTCAGTCTCTCAGCTCTGGTGAAGGCACTTACATGGCATCTGGTCTCTCCAGTCTTGAGTTCTGGCATGGCAGAAGAACTCTCAGCGTCTCAGTCCTTTGGTCCCTGGTGTGTACACAGATATCTCAGCGATGGGTCTGCACTTCTCGAGGTCCCCTCACACAAGAGGCTCATGGTGGCTTAGGCTTTTAGCACTCTGTTGTGAGTGTGGATATACTCCTTACACAGCAGATCTTCACTCTATCGATCCTGGCACTGGACTGCCTCAATCTCTCTCAATTTGCCCAGTTAAACACCGAAACTCTACTCCTCTGATTGTAGGGGATCTTGGATATTGAATTCCTGTAGCCATTAGCCTCCATTCACTTGTATTGTACAGTGCCCCTTTAAGACTACATTTCCCATGACCCTCAGTATGTGCACAGCAAGTCCCCTCCCTATCCAGTAACGGCTGGTGCTCAACATTTGGGGGGGGTGGGCGGAAAGATGGTGGGCCATGATCAGAGGTGGTGCAGGCTTCTGGAAGCTGCCCCTGGCGCCCTCACACGCACTAGTACCTCCTACCGCCCCATCCATGTCCTTACCTTAGGAGGTGGTGCTGGATATCGGGTAGGGCTCCTGGAAGCTGCCCCTCCACCCTTCCACCTGCTGCAGCTTGCAGAGGGAAGAGCTGGGCTGTTGCTTCTCCTCCCGGATGAACAGAAAGTGGGTCCTGAGACCCGATTAGCCAGGATACCTTAGACTCCCTAGCCAATCATGTCTCAGGACCCGCTTCCTAAAGGCAGGGAGGAGAAGCAGGACGAAATTAGCGAATATTAATTTGCTGTCATACAACTGGGTGGGCTCAGGGCGCAGAGCTCTGAAAGAAAAACAAACAACTGGACCCCACAAACTAAACAACGCCGTTATGAAAAAAAAAGGGCGCAGAGCTTCTGACTAGATTGACCCCGCCCCCAGCCCACCCCAGCCACCATTTTTTAAATTAAATTTAGAGCCTCGAGGCTCTAATCATGTGCTATCAAAAAAAGAAAAAACTGCGAAAATTTATATCAAATACTTACCGTAATTTTCCTTTCCTGATAGCTCCATGGCAGCCTACGTGTGGGTTGGCCCCGCCTCATAACTACCCAATAGGGACCCCCTCTCCCATAAATCTTTGCTCAGTGGCTGCTATCGAGTTCGTTCCTAAACTAGCCTACTCCAGACATTTGGGAGGGAAAAAAACAAAAAAAAAAAAAAAAAAAAAAAATAAAAGAAAAAAAAAAAAAAAAAAAAAAAAAAAAAAAATAAAAAAACAAACAAACTCTGCTGCCATGGACCTATCAGGAAAGGAAAATTACGGTAAGTATTTGATATAATTTTCCGTTTTCCTGAAGGGGGGGGGGCAGGCTCCATGGCACGCAGCATACGTTGGTGGGATATAAACTCGCCAAACACCACCCGGGTGGGCAAAATGTTGAGCAAAGAAACCAAAATTTATTTAAAACATGTCTACCGACAAACTTGTAGACCAAAATTAAACAGAAGACAGAGCAGCTGGCTCAACACAAATAGTGAGAACAAAAGTGTTAATTGTGGACAAGAGGCCGCCGTCTACAAAATAATATTCAGGTGCCACATGCCGAGAAGCCGCCCACTGAGGTCGAGTATTGCTCCGTGTTGAATGAGCCTTCACTCAATCTTTCCCAAGATTTTGCCAGAAAATCCAGAACTAATGAAGGTCCCATTTTGGGAAACCTGGGTCTTCTCTGCGGTCAGCTGAGCCTGATGGCACCCTTAAAGAACTGACGAACTAAGGCGTGATTCGCCCATGAGACTCCGAGTTTGAAGGCCGAGATGGCTGACAACTTGTACTCTTAACGAGCTGAACCGCCAGAGATAATATATCCAGTCCGGATTGAAGAAAGCTCAGAATATTCATGAACGCTGGAGAAGTTACACAAATTTTTCTTGATGACATGTGTACAGCAAAACCTGGACCAAATGCGCTCATACACCTATTAGTGCTTCTTCGTCTAGCATTAAGAAGGGTTGGAATCGCTTCTTTCGGGCAACCAAGAGCTTTAGCCTTCCCCTCATCAAGAACCACACCTTGAGGTGTAGGACAAGATGGGCAGCGGTGTAACGTCTTGCCTTGAGACAATAGATCCGGCCTGAAGAGGCAGGGGAATTGGGTCTTGATAGCTGAGGAGCAGCAGCAGAGGAAACCACGGCCTGTTGGGCCAGAATGGAATGACACTCCGCAATGATCTCCACTTTTTCTGTTTCTGAGCACTCTCCGCAGAAACTGTAGAATCACCGGGGACTGGGGGGAAGGCATTAGGCCCTCTGGAAATCCCAACTGAGTCGTGAGAGCATCTATTCCCTAACGCCTGAGGGTCCTGAACCTCGCAATGTACTTCGGCATCTGAAATTGAACGGGGAGGCGAACATATCGACTTCCGGAGATTATCCCAGTGTTAGGAGCACTCGAAAACCTCTCTGTGAAGGGAGACCACTCGTTGTTGTCCAACTCGACCCGAGACAAAAGTCCTGCTTGCCATTCTGGACCCCCCGGGATGTTACACGCCGAAGATGTTGGCTAAGTTCTTTTGAGCCCATCTATTATCGGCTCCACTTCTTGTAAAACAGGGACCAGCTGTGCGTTTCCGCCTTGTTTCCTTATGTATGCCACCGCGGTTGTGTTGTCCGTTAACCTTAGCATTGACGGAAGAGTCCCTAGCCAATCATGTCTCAGGACCCGCTTCCTAAAGGCAGGGAGGAGAAGCAGGACGACATTAGCGAATATTAATTTGCTGTCATACAACTGGGTGGGCTCAGGGCGCAGAGCTCTGACCCCCGCCCCCAGCCCACCCTTTTTTGAAATTAAAATTAGAGCCTCAGGCTCTAATCATGTGCTTCAAAAAAAAGAAAAAAAAACATTTATCTTTCATTCTGAATCTGTACTTTTCCTCTGTACAAGGGACACTTGGCCCCTTACTCCTTCACCTTCCTAACAGTTCCCCCCCACCCTCTTTCCCTCTTCCTTTTCTCTCCCCCTACCCCATATACCTGGCTCAGTCATGGGCGCTTTATTTTTCAGATATTTGAGTATCCTTCTATACATTATCCCAGTCTCACTGTTCCCTTTCTGGGTTCGGCTGTCCACGGGAATGCTTAGCGTCCCGCTATATTGTTATGTTCTATATAGTTGCACAGTTATTCATTTAAGAGTATACATTCTGGGTCTCACATGTTGCCACCTTATATGCCTTAAATGCCCTGCACATTGATGAACAATATTAGTAATGTTATATGTGACCGTGCATATTGTGTCTTTCTAGGCCTGTTGGCTTGTGGATCTAATTGTCCGACCCTCTTTGTCATTTGATTATGCTTTGTTTTTCCTTTTTTCTATCTGACTGTAAACTAAAACTTTTTGGAAAATAAAAGAAATTACAAGAAAAAACCCCCATTGAAATAATTTACTGTAGAAATGTATCCTTTCTTTCATTTGGGCCTGCAAACTACCTAGGATCCTCTATTCCACTCTTTGTATGCACACATTTTAGGGAATAAGAAAATGTATTACAAAGCTGCACAAATCTCATCTTTTTCTATAACATGCTAACACCGATGTACCTCTCTTGATATTTTAGAGTTGCCGAACTGAGGCTCCATCCTACTAGCCGCTTTGCTTTGGCCCTCTCAAAAGGCCTGCCCATTATCCTTAGGTCCTCCAATGCTACATAGTCTGAGACTTTGGCCCCTAAGTTGATGTCCCCCTTTTCACCTTTGTTGCCAATCCTTAAGTACTCAGTATTCCCACCGGGGATGGAGCACCCAAGGTCCTTTGCTTTGTGGACTACTCATGGCATTATTTTTTTACCTTGCACATTTTTACTCCCTGAGCAACTTTGCACGATCATAAAGCACCTGGAGAGCAATATTATCGCTATCTTCAACTTGACATTGAAGTCTGCCTGCATTTCTTGAAATTATTCAAGACTTACATTACTCTTCTACTCCACTTTGAATACTCAAGGGTAGAGATTGAAAGGTCTGGAAAAGAAAAAGAACTGAACAATTGGGGGGAAAAAAACATTTTCTCATCTTTTGTTTTTTTCTAGAAAAAAATAAAAAGTGTGGAAAATATTCTTTTACAATGATAAACAATATATCTATGACATGGTATTCAAACTAGTTCACATGAAGACCTTAATGAAAGATTTCTGAGACTTTATGTAAAGTCTTAAATTATTATTAAAGTTCTCTGAGCTGAAGACAAGCAAATTCTGAAACATGATTCAAGTAACACTGTACTTCTCAATGCAGTTCTCAAACAAGAGAAATATGCATTTCTGCCACTAGGGAGCACTGCAGGGGAAAGGCTCCAGTTTAGTTTGCTTGTGGGCTCCATCTTTTACTTGTGTTTACCTTTATAACCTTTAAATGAGTCCTGATAATGTCCTCCACCATCACAGCATGTTTACCTATAGTATGATCAGTAAATTGTTTTTTCTTTTCCTCCTCGCAGTAAAACAGTGAGACTAACATTTAGAGTTTGGAAACATTTCCACAGTACAATTTCTGCTGAGAGCAAAGCTGCAATTTGCAAATATTGTGAGATGAAATTTTTTTTTCCAAATGCTACAAGAATGACAAAACACATCCTAACATGCCAGAGGTGCCCTAAAGACATTAAAAAATATTTTATGGAATGAAATGATGAGGACCAGAATAAAAGTGCGAGTAGCTTTTCCCTCCAGAGTTCTTATTCCAGAAACACTTTTTCTGCTGCTTCTGGATCATCACAAAGTGTTTCTTCCCCAGCAGCATCTTCAAGTAAGGAAGTGTTGCAAACCACGGCCTCCCAAAAAATACACAATTTATAGATAGAATGAAACCTGATTGAAAATCAGGAGAAAATTGATTAAGCTCTAGCAAGAGCAATATATAAATAAACATGCATATTGGCAAGTGGCTCTTACATTGTTATGAGGAATGTATGATATTAATATCATGTATAGTTGAAATGTTCTTAACTACCTTAGACCCGCGCTATAGCCAAATGACGGCTACAGCGCGGATCTATTGTGCCGGGACGACGTCTATTGACGTCGTCCCGGACACGAGCTGCCTGCGTGCCCCCTGAAGGGCGCGCGCGGCGCGCTCTGTGATCAGCGAGTCTGTGAGACTCGCTGGATCACAGATCCGAGTAAGGGGTCGATCCCGACCCCTTACCACGTGATCAGCTGTCAGCCAATGACAGCTGATCATGTGATAACAGAGCCGGTAATCAGCTTTTTTTCCTCCTCGCGCTGACAGCGCGAGGAGAAAAAAAAAAAAAGACGATCACCGGCGGCAGTGAGAGGGACATCAGTCCCTCTTACTGCAATGTGCCCAATCAATTGTGCCCACCTTTGCCCCATTAAAGTGCCGCCTACCAGTGCCCACACTGCCATCTCTCAGTGCCCACAGTGCCATCTCTCAGTGCCCACAGTGCCATCTCTCAGTGCCCACAGTGCCAGTGCTGCACATCAGTGTCACCTGCCAGTGCTCATCTGTGTCACCTACCAGTGCTCATCTGTGTCACCTACCAGTGCCCATCAGTGCCACCTATCAGTGCCCATCAGTGCCACCCATCAGTGCCACCCATGAGTGCCCATCAGTGTCATCCATCAGTGCCCATCGGTGCCACCCATCCGTGCTACCCATCCGTGCCACCCATCCGTGCCATCTTTGCTGTCCCCACCAGTGCAGCCTATCAGTGCCCACCAGTGCAGCCTATCAGTGCCCACCTGTGCCGCCTCATCAGCGCATATCAATGAAGCAGAAAAATTACCTGTTTGCAAAATTTTATAACAAACTATTAAACATGATTTTTTTTTTTTTTTTAATTTTCCATCTTTTTTTGTTTGTTTAGCAAAAAATAAAAACCCCAGCTGTGATTAAATACCACCAAAAGAAAGCTCTATTTGTGGGAAAAAAATGATAAAAATTTAATTTGGGTACAGTGTTGTATGATCGCGCAATTGTCATTCAAAGTGCGTCAGCGCCAAAAGCTGAAAATTGGTCTGGTCACGAGGGGGGTTTAAGTGCAAAGTAATCAGGTGGTTAATATATACAGTCCTTGTTATTCCATGTGTAATAAGAAATAGAAATTTAAAAAAGCAAGTTTATTTTATTTACGGAAGCTGTACTTTTATTTCAACCATAATACTTTTATATACATTGCATGTCACCTTTCCAGTGTAATAATAGGACTTTCAATTTGTACAACTTCTCCACCCTGAATTTTTTATTACATTTTTCAAAAAATTTCATTTTTTTTCCGGAAAAAGAACAGGGAACATTTTTTTTTTCCTATGGCTTAAATTTCCAGAAATGTTACATCTCTACTCAAGGGCCCCATTTACTTCTTTTGTATGTCCAGAAACAAGACAGGATCTTACTGACCTATTGAAACTGTAGGGCCGGGGAAAAATCTAGTGCAGAATAGTATAATGCTCTTTTAATATGATCATTCTGAAAGCAGATTACAAGGTTCTCTTTTTGTAGTATTGGGTACCTGCTTTATTAGCTCATGCTTTCCTGCATTACAGTAACAGGTGCTTCAGGGGAGTGGTCAGTGTGGCGATGTACTGCTGCCTGAAGCTGAATGCATTTTGGTCCAGAATAGTTGGCCTCCATCAACCCTTGTTTCATATAGTAGTCCCAAAGGACCCACGAGTGGCTCTCCCCTACCAGACAATTACAGGTCTTATTTCCTACCAACATAAATGGCTATTTAAATGTTTTTGACTGCTGATGATAGCCAAGGCCTGGAAAACCCTACAGGTTATCTTCAAGAAGTTAAAGGAGAACTACAGCCAAAGTTTGTTCTGCACTCCTATGACCTGTTTTCAGTAGACAGCTGATGTCACGGAGCTAGTCCAGGCTCGGGTAAGATCGTGACAATAAAGTCAGGATCTGCCCTCATGCCTGGACCGACAACCGGGCTCAGCCTCTCAGTGAGCCACTGAGAATCTGAGCCAGTTGCTCCCGCCCACCTCCACAGTCCAGCGCTCCAGTGACCAAGAGGGGGGAGCAGAGCAGACAGTGGTGACTGACAGTTTACAGCTCTCTGCTCAGGGAGTAGTGAACCGAGTGATCACGGTGTTTGATCGATTGGTTCTCAGTGTTAGAGCCGGTGGGGGACACATGCAGCTCCACCTAGGTAAGTATGATTTAGAAAAAAAAAAAAAACTCTGTACTTCTCTTTATGAGATATGATGTTGGTCAATCAGAAACTATCCAGTATTCTCAATAATTCAAAAGCCAAATTTATATTGCATACCTATGCCTTTCCATCTTTGAGCTCTTTATCTGGCCTTTTGACCGAGTTCATAGTGTAGGCATTTTGTGTGCCTCTTCTCCTCCACCTATTCCCTTGTTTTGTCCTCGTTTCCCCACTCATATTTATGTCCCCTGCTGGCTTGCATTTCTTTTTCCCCTTCTTCTATTGTTTCCACTTTCTCTTCCTTTCCCTAAACCCTTTCCCAATATCTCCTCTCCTTCCTGCCTCTCCCATCTTCCCCTCTGCTTCCTGCCTCTCCCACCTTCCCCTCTCCTCTTCCATACCTAATCTCTTAACCAGTGGACCAGGTCTATTATCTGCAAATGCCATCCCCAAAAGGGCCCACTAGAATTATCTTCATAGAGATTCTGAATGTTTTACCTATGCGTGCGTCTGTTCATTATTACCCTGACTTGATTGTTGCTCCTATCAGATGTCCTAGTCCCTGCCTGTGTGTCACAATTATTATTTACTCTTTATAACAAATACAATGATTGCAGCAGAAATGTAAAGTTTTTGACCTGGAGAAAAATGTGTTGCAATCAGAAGAAAATGCTCACACAAAGAGACAACAATGGCAGTCCTTCTGTCATAATCATTCTGAAAAAGTTTGCACACAGGTATGTTTTCCTGCTAGACTGGTACTGAACCTGGCTTGTGATGTGACTCATATGCCGCGTACACACGAAGGGACTATCCCGCGGGATTGTCCGCTGGACTCAAGTCCACCGGACAATCCCCTCGTGTTTGGGTGCCGGTGGACTTTTTGGCACCAAAAGTCCGGCGGACTAGGTTTTAAGTTTTGTTTTAAAATTGTCCGCTGGACTTGGAAGTCTGGCGGACAATCCCGCCGTTAGTAGGCTAGTCCGCCGGACTTTTGAAATGAATGGACTTGCCGCTCATCAGAAAGTCAGTTCATTCCCGCTGACTTTTTCCAGCGGATTGTCCGCCGGAGAAGTCCGGGCGTGTGTGGGCAAGTCACACGCTCGGAAGTGTGGGGAAGTCCCGCCGGACTAGGTCCGGCGGACAAAGTCCGAACGTGTGTACGTGGCAATAGTTGAACTTGGTCTACTACCAGCTGAACTCCTGCTCGTCTGATACTAGCTAACTTCAATTCCTGCTTGTAATATCATACCACTTTTTATATCTAATATTACAAAACACATACAGTTATTTCTTATGCACTTTTATGTATGTTAATTGTTTTCTTGTCTAATGCTCCTACTATTTTATTAGTCAATCTTCCATTTATGCCATAAATTAGCCTAAAGCTAATTTATGCATTAGCAGCATTTTAGTACCTATGGTTTATGTCTCCTATACAGCACAGCCAATTTGTATCTACTCCACTTACAATTGGTTACTAGACTCAACAAACCTATATACAGACGGTCCCGGGTTACAAACAAGATAGGATCTGTAGGTTTGGTCTTAAGTTGAATTTGCATGTAAGTTGGAACAGGTACAATTTTTAAGTAACTACAGCCAAAAATATATATTTTTAACACCCCTGTAATGTTTGTTTTGCGGTCTTGGCCCCGCTTCAGAAGATTTGACCTCACTTTCTGTTTCTATGATAATCGGATTTTTGAGAATTTCTGGTTGTTGTGGAAACGAGGATTGGTGATAAAGCTTCAGTGGAGACACCTTTTTCCCATGATAATTCTTACAGGAGTGAATTTCCCTTCCTTGGGGTAGATTTCCTCTCACTTCCTGTTGTCTCTCTCCATTTGTAAGCCTGAGTCGTAAGCAAGTCGAATGTTTGTAACTCGGGGACTGTCTGTACAGAAGCCCAAGATTACAGACCCACAATGAAAATGACTGTACCAAATACCATACATATCTCCCAACCTTCTGAGATGGGACAGAGAGACAACTTTTAGTGCGTGGACACTCTTGCCACATTACCAGTCATGCAGATCATGATGAATTATCACTCAAACCCACTGGTGCTTTCTTCACCATTACGTTTTCTGTATACTAGGTTTTAATTCTAACCAGTACAATGATCTGACATTTTAAGTGCAATATTAACACTTTTGGCAGTTAAATTGTCTCATACAGTATTTTTAAAGGCCGCCACACGAGACCTAAACTTTAGACCTTTTAAGGGGGAAAGAGGGACAAAAGAATATTTTGTCCCAAAGAGGGACAGTATTTCCAAATAAAAGATTATTGGGAGCTATGGTCATTTAAATATTTACAGCCTTTTTAGTGCAAATTCATATAATCAGATGTACACTCACCAGCCACTATATTAGGTACACCTTACTAGTACTGGGTTGGACCCCCTTTTGCCTTCAGAGCTGCCTTAATTCAACAAGGTGTTGGAAACATTTCTCAGAGATTTTGGACCATATTGACATGATAGCATCACACAGTTGCTGCAGATTTGTCGGCTACACATCCATGATGCAAATTTCCCGTTCCACCACATCCCAAAGGTGCTCTATTGGATTGAGATATGGTGACTGTGATGGCCATTGGAGTACAGTGAACTCATTGTCATGTTCAAGAAACCAGTGGTGAGATGATTTAAACTTTGAGACATGGTACATTATCCTGCTGGAAGTAGCAATCAGAAGATGGGTACACGCAGGGCTATTTTTCTCATAGGTGCAGGAACGCACCCTCCCCACCCAACTCCCCGCCCCCAACCACACCCAAACTCCACCCCCAGCCACACCTTGTTTAGAAGGGAGAAGTACTGCGACATCAAATAACTGTAATAAGTTAAGGATTAGAACTGCATATCACACAAGCCACGTGGCTCAGGAATGTGTATGGTGCAGTGGTGAGAAGTGCGTATGAATGAATGACTTATATAGCGCTACATATGCAAACTAAATCGCCTCAAGGCGCTTTTGCCGCCTGTGTCCATCTGGGTCTTCAGAAGAGATGGGTCTTGAGCTTCTTCCTGGAGGCCAGGTGTTTTTTTTCCGAGCGGATGTCCGCGGGTAGAGCATTCCATAGCCATGGTCCTTGGACTGCGAACTCTCGCTCGCCTTTTAATTTATAATTGGTCTTGGGGATGTAGAGGAGGTTCTGGTTAATTGACCGGAGGGGGCGACCTGGGGTGTAGTGCTTCATTTTGTTGCAGAGGTATTGCGGGGCTTTTCCTTGTGTACATTTATGAGTGAGGCAGAGGGTCTTAAATGTAACCCGGTCCTTCACAGCTAGCCAATGGAGGGTCCTCAGGGATGGGGTGATTGATTCCCAGTTTTTTTTCCAGTTACCAGTCTGGCTGCTGTGTTCTGGACGATTTGTAGACATGAAATTTGGTATTTGGGAAGTCCTAGGTAGAGGGAATTTGCGTAGTGGAGTCGGGAATTGATGATTGTTCCAACTACTACTGCTGTATTCCGGGAGATCATACAAGGCACAGAAAAAAAATCAGCAAAATGAACAGTACTTACATTCAATCCAAAGTATCCCTTGTGCTCAGGTATATGCAGCATATAGCCCTGTGTACAGAGTGCAGGGGTCAGGAATATGTAACAGAGAGTATCACACAGAGTGCAGTGGTAAAACATATGTAATATGCAGACCAGCATACAGAATGCAGGGCTCAGGAGTATGTAACGCAAAACCCATTGTACAGAATACAGCATGCAGTAGTACCATCCCGAGGCCTTTAATATGTGACATACAGCCATGCATTACATATTCTTGCTCACTGAACTCTACATGCGTTACTGTCCCCCATCCCTGGAACCCTGGTCTTACCCAAGCAAAAATCCCCCTCCCCTTAAGTATCCTACCTCTACCAAGTGTCCCCTCTTTCACAGCTCACCTTTGCCCCCCCACCATCAACATCTCACTTCTGCACCCCTACAACCACAGTTTACACCCCCAGTACACAACTCACCTCTGCACCCCCACCTAAAGCTCACCCTAATCCACAGCTCTCCCCTTTGCCAATCCCCCATGTTTCACTTCTGCACCCCCAGCTTCCCCCATGGCTCTGACCTCTGCACAACCTGCCCCACCCTCCACAGCTCTCATTTTGCACAACCTGCCTTCTGCAGTTCTCCCCCCCCAGATCCCCTCTCTGCACACATCCCCCCAGCTCTCCTCCATGTACAAATCCACCCCAGATCCCCTCTCTGCACACATCCCCCAGCTCTCCTCCATGTACAAATCCACCCCAGATCCCCTCTCTGCACACATCCCCCCAAGATCCCCTCTCTGCATGCATCCACCTAGCTCTCCTCCATGTACAAATCCACCCCAGATCCCCTCTCTGCACACATCCCCCCAAGATCCCCTCTCTGCATGCATCCACCTAGCTCTCCTCCATGTACAAATCCCCCCCCAGATCCCCTCTCTGCACACATCCCCCCAGCTCCCCTTTCTGTACAAATCCACCCCATATCCCCTCTCTGCACACACTCCCCCCCAGCTCTCCACCATGTAGCAATCCCCCCCCAGCTCTCCTCTCTTCTACCCCCACTTTCATCATTCCCTCTGCACAAATTGCTACCCGCTCTTCTCTCAGCACATGTTCCCCCTTCCCCCACACCTTTACAGTGCACTTCTCTCTGCACAACTTCAGGCTTTGGCAATCCCTTACCTCTTTCGACGGGCACTGGTTTTAATTCAGCAGAGTACAGAGAGCTCGGCCTGCTGTAGCACAGAGCCAAGGAGGAGTTTCAGAGCTCCTCGGCTCCGTGCTACAATGTCTCAGTAGCAGCAGCAAGTGGGGACAAGTGGTCTTTGGAATCACTGCAGCTGTAGCTTACAGTGCTGGGAGCAGAAGCATGCACAAGGGTTCGAGCCGAGGGTAGCAGAACCAAGTGCCCATAGCTAACACAGAAAAGCCAGTAGAGGAAGTGAGCTGTGCAGAAAACTTCCTCTACTGGCGATCTGTTACATGACAGGTCGGAGAGGAGAGGGCTGCCAGAGGTTCCGGAACTCAGTTACGGCTGAAAAAAAGCTCTGGGTAGACTGTAGTCATGAAGGGATTGACATGGTCAGCAACAATACTCAGGTAGGCCGTGGCATTTAAACAATGCTCAATTGGTATTAAGGGGCCCACTTCTGATGACGTCTTTGTGACAAATGAGTAAGGAGGAGCTACTGCGTCACACCCGGTTTCAGTCCGTGGAACGCATTGTTACCTGTACTTCCTGGCTGAGTTGCACTACATACTTACTCAATATTGCATTGTTATACAAAGTTACGCTATGGAAACAATTATTGTCTTTACATTAGATCACTGGGGCAGAGAAAATCAAGGAGACAGCTGTGTGGATAAAGGATTTCACTTACAGTCAGTGGTACTGTGAAGGCTAGTTACCCCTTAGTGGGTAGTTGTATCCAGTGAGTGCAGCAAGAAAGGGGGGCACGAGTGAGACATGGACACATTGCTCGATTGCATGCACATTGGCAGCACCAATTTCACCTCATATTGTTTATATTTTTCATACACTTGACTTTATTATTTGTTTTTTATTGCATCATGTATGTACACAGTTTCACTAATGGATGTATTTGTCATAGCACTTTTTTTCATACTGTAGAACTTTAACATTATTATTTGCACATTAGCACGTTGGTTGATCATAGTTGCTACAGATGTTCACTAATTAATTAGCATAATTTAATTGAAGCAATTGTCACTTGCACTTAGTCATGTTTTTTTATGATATATTGTGACATATTATAGCACATTTACTATTAGCAGCACCAAATTTACCTACCCCCTTATTTCCTATATCTTACCATCTCCCCCGGTAGTTGGTTTAAGTGGAGGCAGCAGCTACAAGTGATACATTTTAGTCCATAGTGCGGAACCACTTTTTCTTTTACAAGGCAGGAAGGATCCATGCTTTCATGTTGTTTATGCCAAATTCTGACCCTACCATCTGAATGTCGCAGCTGAAATCGAGACTCATCAGATCAGAAAACATTTTTCAAATCTTCTATTGTCCAATTTTGGTGAGCCTGTGCAAATTGTTTCCTTTTCTTAGCTGACAGGAGTGGCAGCCGGTGTGGTCTTCTGATTCTGTAGCCTATCTGCTTCAAGGTTCGATGTGTGTTCAGAGATGGTATTCTGCATACCTTGGTTGTAATGAGTGGTTATTTGAGTTACCTGTGCCTTTCTATCATCTCAAACCAGTCTGTCCATTCTCCTCTGACATCAAAAAGGCTCACTGGATATTTTCTCTGTTTCGGACCATTTGCTGTAAACCCTAAAGATGGTTGTGCTTAAAAAACCCAGTAGATCGTTAGTTTTTTAAATACTCAGACCAGCCCTGTCTGGCATCAACCATGCTACGTTCAATGTCACTTAAATCCACTTTCTTTCCCATTCTGTTGCTCAGTTTGAACTTCAGCAAGTCGTCTTTACCACATCCAGATGCCTAAATGCATTGAGTTGCTGATTAGCAATTTGTGGTACCAAGCAATCGAACAGGTGTACCTAATAAAGTGGTCAGTGAGTGTATATGCACATTTAAGAGATGTTCTGCCAAATCATTATATAACCTTGAACCATCATAGGTAAAACTTATGTCTGATGACCTATTTGGATGTAATCTGTAAAAATGTGTGATCACTTGGTTGCAAAAAAAGACTAATGCGACATACACACGGTCGGAATTTCCGATGGAAACAGTCCGATGGGAACTTTTCATCGGATTTTCCGACCGTGTGTATGGTCAACGGTCTTTTTCTGTCGGAATTTCCGACGGACTTTGAATTGAGAACCTGTTCTCAATTTTTCAGACGGAAAACCTTTCTATCGGATTTTCCGATCGTGTGTAGGCAATTCCGACACGCAAAATTCCGACGCATGCTCGGAAACAATTCGACGCATGCTCGGACGCATTAAACTTCCCTTTTATAGTGCTGTCGAACGTGTGTTATGCCGCTGTGTTATTGACCGTCGGAATTTGGTGTGATCGTGTGTAGGCAACACAGCTTGAGCGGAATTCCGTCGGAATTCCGTTGGAAAAACCGTCAGAGTTTTTTCTGACGAGAATTCCGATCGTGTGTACGCGGCATAAGAAGTGGTTCTATGAAAAAATCTGTTATCGTTACATCAGGGAAAGAGACTTGCATTGATTGTAAAGTCATTTCCATGGTTTGATGCATTTTTTTCTGTACACCTCAAAAACATTTTTCAGATTGAATTATAAAAAGATGTTTTAAAGCTCTTTGGCGATCGTTCAGACACATGAAATTCCTGCTCAATTCTGATGAAGATTCTGCGGACATCCAAACCCAATGAAAAGCTGTCATTTCCTTCTCTGTAGTTTCAAGTTCCCCTTTCACTTGGATTATTAGGGAATAAAATATCTAGCCATGCCTTGGTAATCTGGAAAGTTAATCCTACCCTTCTTCCTAATATTGTAAACAAGAAACACATAGGCTCCCAGAGGCTTTTGAATCAGAATAACTGCAGCAAAACATCAAAGACTCTAAAGTAGACCACGTAATTACTGGCGGGCCCTGAAACAGCCAAGGGAACTGTCTAACTTATCCAGGCTAGAATAGCAGCTGGAAAATAATTTTGAATAATATTTTATATTCATTGGAGACAGTTTTATTCTGTTAAATTACTATACAGTGGAAGTTGAAGATTTATGGGTCCCTTTAATGCAGACATGTCCAAAGTCCGGCCCTTGGGCCAATTGCGGCCCGCATTCCACACAAAAGATATATACTGTATTTACCATTCTGGCAGCCTTGGAGGGGACAGGGAGGGGGGCGGGACGAACGCCGTCAGATTACATACAGGAGAATCTCCTGTTTATTCAACGGCCTCTGTAATAGGAAGTCCCGACTCCTGTGCTAGCATTGGATGACTGTTCTGTTGATCACAAGAGGCAGGACTTTGTATTAAAGAGCCCGCCGAGTAAACAGGAGATTTTCCGGTATGTAATTTGTTGGTGCTCGTCCCGTCACCCTCCCTGTCCCCTCCAAGGCTGCAGATGGGCATCGATCAGGCTGCATTCATGGTGATGGTGAGGCTGCATTCATTGCAATGGTGAGGCTGCATATGGGCACTGACCCTTATTTTGCTTCACAGTACTTTATTTAAAAAAACATTTTTTTCCTGAAACTTCCCTCTTAAAGTGAAGGTGAGTGTTATACATCTGTGCATGTTATACGGCAATAAATAGGGTATATCCAAATAACACACCCAAGCTCATCCTTGGATTCTTTACCACACACAGCAACAAAGGCAAAATAATTCTTGTTGGACAGTGTATTAGTTCATTTGCATTTAATTTTAATGGTTCAAAGAATGTCGGGCAAAAACGTAGACAAGCACTTCATCAAATCGGGCCCTCTTTGAAAAAAGTTTGGACACCCCTGCTTTAATGTAAACATTACATGCCAGTATAATAAATACACTACTATGTAACATAAGCTGCTGAACCGCATGTAGCTATAGAAATAAAGTTATATGTAATTTATCCTAAGGTCCCTAGTGTAATAAAATACTTTAGAGCAGCAGGCTACAATAGTGGAATATGTGCAGTACTGAAGAGTATTTCTTGTAATGATGTTCTTATGAAACTCTGCCCTCTAGTGGTTAGAAGCAGCAGTGCACTGGCTGTACAGTTTTTAGGTTTGTGCATTTCATGATAATGAGAATAGGCAAAAATACAGACAGACATACTCACCTAGTTAAACATTCATTTGTCAGCAGAGGGAATAACCAAATGAAGATTTTCATATGACAAAACAAACAAGTATTGGGTAATGTCAGATTGGGCCTGATCATTTTACCCATAAACATGCTACTTGTAACCATGGCAAACAACCCAAAAATCATTCAGTGACACATTAAAAGTGAATGATTGGTGAACTAATCATCAGCCACATAAATAGGCCCACGAGTGTGCTCAGCTTAGAGGATTTTGATGCCTAGCCCTTGACCTGCCTTTGATCCAGATTAGGTTTTAGATAATTATGATACCAGGGGAAAGTCAAGAAAATGTATATAAAACAGCTGCACCGTCAGCAATACAATACCACTGAAAATGTACTACATCACAAACAAATCAAAAGCAATTTAAACAGGGGAAACCCATTACAGATATCCTATTTCAGCTCAAACACCATAGAGAAGTGGGTTTAACAGATGTATTATTATAATCCAGAGGGCTGAAAACTGTGGCCCCCTACAAGATTTTTGTTCCAGCCCACAGCTAGGATCAGTAGCATATCATTAATGTGCTCAGATTTAGGATTCAGTTTGGCAGAGGCTGTTTGTAGCCTCCTTTGAAACATCCCCCTCACCCTGCAGTCTCCAGTACAGCTATAGCCCCCCCCCCCCCATGCACTGTCATCATCCCTGTTCGATGATTGCTAGGATCACCAGTGTCCTAGCATCCAATGATGTGCTTGCCCCAGCATTCACATGAGGACATAACTTCCTCCATAATTACCTGCTTTGTGCAGTGGATTTGCACAGAGTAGTCCATATCCTCCTCTTCTAGGGTCCCTCCTCGATGCTCCTGGCCCCTACCTCTTGTTGAGTGCCCCCATAGCAAGCTGCTTGCTAAGGGGGCAATCAACAGGAGGTAGGGGCCAGGAGCATCGAGGAGGGACACTAGAAGAGGAGGATGTGGGCTACTCTGTACAAATGCACTGAGCCGAGTCACGGCTCCGTGTCCATTCAGACATGGAACCGCGGCCCAGCCCGGCCCCCTTTCTCTCCTAATTGGCTGACCGATTTTGATGGACAGCAGCGGGAGCCAATGGCGCCATGCTGCTGTCTCAGCCAATGAGGAAAACTCTTGGATGGTTTTTCCGACGGAATTCCGCTTGGCTTGCAAACACATGGTCACACAAAAGTTTGCTGAACTTTCGACCGTCAAGAATGCGCTGACGTACAACACTAAAACGAGCTGAGAGAATTAAGTTCAATGTTTGCGAGCATGCGTCAAATTTTTCCCGAGCATGCGTAGGAATTTTGCGCGTCGGAATTGGTACAGACGATCGGAAATTTCCGATCAAAACTTTTTCCGACTGAAAAATTGAGAACATGCTCTCAATCTTTTGCTGGCTGGAATTCTGCCAGCAAAAGTCAAATGGAGCATATACACGGTTGCATTTTCCAACCAAAAGCTCTCATCGGACTTTTGCTGGCGGAATTTCCGATCGTGTGTATGCGGCATTAGAGAGTACCTATTGCGTAGAGAAACAAGCCCCTTAATAGAGAAAATACGATGGAAGGTGGTGAAAGGACCATATAGTTGATCATTCTAAACCATCAAAAACTGTTTACTGATCTTTGGGGTTAGTGTATAAGGTGAGCGAGCACTGAACCTAGAGCAGTGATGGCGAACTTATGGCACGCGTGCCACAGCTGGCACGCAGAGCCATCTCTGTGGGCACACGAGAGGGTCCAGGACAGAGTTGGAAATCTCTCTCTCCTCTCAGCCCCCCTCCCTCTCTTTTAGCCCCCCTCTTTTTCTGTCCCCCCCCCCTTTGTGTCCCCCTCTCTCTGTTCCCCCTCTCTCTCAGCTCACCCCTCTCTCAGAATCTCTTGCACCCCTCTCTCTCTCTGTCCCCTTCTCTGTCTCTGTTCCCCCTCTCTCACACCCCTCTCTCTCTGTTCCTCCTCTCTCTCAGATCACCTCTCTCAACATTTCCCTCACACCCCTCTCTCTCAGCCCCTCTCCCTCTCTCTGTTGCCCCTCTCTCTCAGCCCCTTTCCCTCTCTATCAGCCCCCTCCCTCTCTATCAGCCCCCTCCCTCTCTATCAGCCCCCTCCCTCTCTCTGTCTGTTCCCCCTCTCTCTCAGCATATCTCTCACACCCCTCTCTCTCTCTGCCCCCTCCCTCTCTCTGTTCCCTTTCTCTCTCAGCATATCTCACACCCTCTCTCTCTGCCCCCCCCTCTCTCTCACACCCCTCTCTCTCAGCATCTCTCACACCCCTCACTCTCGATGTCCCCTCTCTCTCACACACCCCCTCTCTCTCTCTTACACACACACCCCCCTCTCTCTCTCTCTCTCTCTCACACACCCCCTCTCTCTCTCACACCCCCCTCTCTCTCTCTCTCTCTCTCACACACCCCTCTCTCTCTCTCTCTCACACACAACCCCTCTCTCACACACAACCCCTCTCTCTCTCACACACACAACCCCTCTCTCTCACACAACCCCTCTCTTTCGGTCAGCCCTCCTCTCTCGCGAATTGCCGTGTTGGCACTTTGCAACACAAAACCAATGTATTTATTTCAGTTTGGGCACTCTGGCTCAAAAAGGTTCGCCATCACTGACCTAGAGGGAATTGGTGGCTGAAGCACATCCGAATATTCGCTATTATTTTGTTTGAATTGTGGACTATTTTGAGCACTTTATAATTAAGAGCACAATTTATAATCTATCACTTGTTGATGCTGGCAGCAGATGTTCACATCAATTATTATGTTTATGTTGTTATGTTTAACACAGATTTATTAACTCGTGTAGTTATAAGTCACTTATGATCAAGGTATAAAATAGATTGTGTGCTATTTATATTTAAAGGAACAGCGCACCATTTTTTAAAATTTGTCTTAATCTACAAAATGTTATTGTCAGAAAGTGCTTTACGTACAAAACACACAGTGTATTAGCCTTTCCCAACCTTCCCAACACAGAGCAATCCTTGAAACTACTTTTCGATCTCTTGAAACCAGTGGTGATGCCTGCACTGTAGTAATAATTTGCTTGGACATGCAGGTGTATTGCCTGTCTTTAGAGGGTGCCTATCCACCCTGCTCTTGACTCTTGCATGACATGGAGCTGTCAAACACCTTCTCTGCCTGTGTACATTTCCACTTACATGTTTGTATTACATTGTAGCAGGATCTCTGCGTTATGGATAATGAACGACAGTGTGCTGACTGTCCTAAGACTTTATGTTACAGACATACTTTTGTGGGTGGGAAGCCCAATGGTCTGATAAAAAATAAAATTACATTTTTTTTTTGTATCTGAAATACATCTGGACTGTAATTGCAGCCTAAATAAATTAAACCTACTTTTTTAATCAGAAAAAAAACTTTATTAAAGGTTTCCAAAATACAATATATTGGCAAGAGTCAATATTGTTACCACAGTTCAAGTACCTTATGTAGAACCCCCCACCCAATTTCCAGAGGCCTGGAGATGACCCCCCTCCCCCCCAAACAGGGAGGGCCTTCATTCGTCCTCAGGGTGCAGGTTGCTAGGCATGGTGGGTGATGTACAAGGTAGAAAGATGGGCGCCAGTCACTTTTATGCTTGAACAAATATTGAAAAATATGGCAGAGAGGGGTAGGGCACAGGACACCTTTAGTTAAAAACAGCAGCGAATAGCAGACCGGCAGGGGGGGCGCAAACAAACTGAAAAGAAAAACATCAATTGCAGCCACTGTGGCCATCAAACGCAGCTACTGTACCCATCAATTGCCACCACTGTGCCATCAAACGCAGCCACTGTGCCCATCAAATGCTGCCACTGTGCCAAACGCAGCCACTGTGCCATCAAATGCAGCTACTGTACCCATCAACTGCTGCCAGTGTGCCCATCAATTGCCACTACTGTGCCCCATGAAATGCTGCCAGTGTGCCCATAAATTGCCACTACTGTGCCCCATCAAATGCTGCCAGTGTGCCCCTAAATTGCTGCAACTGTGCCCCATCAAATGCCGCTACTGTGCATTGCCCAGCACTAACCTGTCTTGCAGCTGGTCAGTGGCGGTGTCCTGCACGCTCCTCAATGTCTTCTTCCGTCCTCTCTATCAGGCGTCCAATCACAGCGCCTGACGTTTCAGCCAATCAGGTGACAGGCAACAGACCCGAGCACCTGATTGGCTGAGAGGCAGTTCAGTGTTAGCAAAGCGAATTCCTTCGCTTTGCTAACACACAGCTGAGTGAACAGCGAACGCACAGCATTGCGAACGCTGTTCACCTTTTTGGGTGCCTATTAGATCCTACGGCTCTAATCAGGTGCTTCCAAAAAATGCCCCCACCACTGTAATTCAGGTGCCCAGCGCCTGAAAAGGACAGTTAGAAGCACAGTTCAAATACCAACCACTGTAAGAGGTAGACAGCTTCCACTTAAGGAGAGTTTCCCTTCTGACATAGTGGGAAGCGTAGAATGACAATAGCATGCTTGAAAATAGAGAGGGAATAATTAATACCTAGTAACAGAACAATTGGGTCCAGGGTCAAGGATTTCTTAAAGAGATTGTAAAGGCTCTTAAAAAAATAACAAACATTTTAAACATACATGCTCTGTGCAATAGTTTTGCACAGAGCGCCCTTCTTCTCAGTGTGCCTACATAGCAATTTGCTTACTATGGGGGCACTCATGCGGACTCGATCTCAAGCTGTGCAGTGAGGATCTATATACACACAGGCGGCTCAACCTTGCCCCCTGCTCCCCATTCACTGGATTTTACTCACAATGGCTCCCACTGCTCTCATCTCAGCCAAGATTGTGAGAGACAGAAGAAAGAACAGAAGACTTGCAGCCGGGCACAGTGCTGGATTGATACAGAACTCAGGTATGTGTTAGGGAGGGGGACTGTGGGCACTGGTATTGGACAGTTTTTTACCCTAAAGTGTTTTTTTTTAAAATAACAAACATGTTACACTTACCTGCTCTGTGCAGTGGTTTTGCACAGAGCAGCCCTGATCCTCTTCTTCTGGGATCCCCGGCAGCACTCCTGGCTCCTCCTCTTCATCGGGTGCACCTGTGCAGGCGCGCTCACGAGTCCTGCTGCTGCATCCATTGACACAGACAGCAGGACTCGGCTCCGCCCCATGTCAATGGATATGATTGGCAGCAGTGGGAGCCAATGGCTCCTGCTGCTATTAATCTATCCCATGAGGACAGACAGCAGCTGGAGTCACTGGGCTCGTGCACATCACTGATACAAACGGGCTCAGGTAAGAAAAAGGGTGGCTCTGGAGGCAGCTGCAGCACAGAAGGTTTTTCACCTTAATGCATAGAATGCACTAAAGCGGTGTTTCAGCTGAAAAACATTTTTTTTTTAAAAAGTCAGCAGCTAAAAAAAAAGTAGCTGCTGACTTTTAACCACTTTCAGACCGGACCATTTTGCTGGCTTAAGACCAGAGCACTTTTTGCGATTCGGCACTGTGTCGCTTTAACTGACAATTGCGCGGCCGTGCGACGTGGCTCCCAAACAAAATTTACGTCCTTTTTTCCCCACAAATATAGCTTTCTTTTGGTGGTATTTGAACGCCCCTGCGGTTTTTATTTTTTGCGCTATAAACAAAAGAGCGACAATTTAAAAAAAATAAATAAAACATTATTTTTTACTTTTTGCTATAATTAACATCCCCCAAAAATATATAAAAAACATTTTTTTCCTCAGTTTAGGCCGATACGTATTCTTCTACATATTTTTAGTAAAAAAAAATTTGCAATAAACGATTATTGATTGGTTTGCGCAGAAATTATAGCGTTTACAAAATAGGGGATAGTTTTATAGCATTTTTATTAATAATTTTTTTTTTTTTTTTTTTTTTACTAGTAATGGCTGCGATCAGTGATTTTTATTGTGACTGTGACATTATGGCGGACACATCGGCCATTTTTGACACGTTTTTGGGACCATTGTCATTTATACAGCAATCAGTGATATTTAAATGCACTGATTCCCGTGTAAATGACACGGGCAGTGAAGGGGTTAACCACTAGTTGGCAGTGTAGGGGTTACATGTTCCTAGAGGCGTGTTTCTAACTGTGGGGGGCGTGGCTGTCAGCTAGTGAATGCTGATCTCTGCTCCAATTACAGGGAGCAGAGATCGGCGTCACTAGTTGCTAGGCAGAACGGGGAGATTGCTGTTTATTTCTGCATCTCCCCGTTCAGCCTTCCCGTGAGACGATCGGGGTATCCCCGCGGCGATCGAGTCCGCGGGACCCGCGACCGGCCTCACGGGGGTCCCGACCGGCGCGAGCGTGCGCCGCCGGCGGCGCACGCTCGATGGCACAGCGGCATCTTAAAGGGGACGTACCTGTACGCCCTTATGCCTGTCCGTGCCATTCTGTCGACCTACATCGCCGTCAGGAAGCGGTTAATAAGGAGACTCACCTTTCCAGGGTGCCCGCGATGTCGGCCAACATGTCCCTGGGCTCTCGGGTCCCAGCGCCGCCATCCTCACTAAGGGAAACAGGCAGTGGAGCCTTGCGGCTTCACTGCCCGTTTCCTACTGCGCGCGGCGCTTTGTTAGGGAACACACAGTTCCCAGAACACAGCGCGACCCATTACCCAGAAGACAACGCGGAGGAGAGAAGACCGAAGATCACCGTGGAGTAGGAAGGAGGCAGATTAGGAAGACTGCCTAGCAACAGGGATTTCTGGTAAGGTAAAAAAAATAAATGTTTTCTAATGTTTTTTTTTTAATTTTCTTAAGAATATTAATGCTCTTTTTTTTTTTTAGGGTGGCTTTAAGGTGAAAAACCTGGAGACTTTAAAACCCCTTTAATGTGGAGAATACATTAGGGTAAAAAATTACTTTTTGCCTTTACAACTACTTTAAAGAGGAAGTAAACCCTGATGGGTTTTACTTCCTCTTTGTTCCCCTGCAAAGTAAACGCATAATGGGCTAGTATGCATCGCATATTAGCCCAATATGTGCCACTTACCTGAAAACGATGACCGCGCTGTCCCTGCTGTTGTCCGCATCCATCTTCGTCCCTCCTCCTTCCGGGGCCACGAACTCCGACTCTGCGACTGGCCAAGGCCACGTGGCGTCACTCCCACGCATGGAATCATCGGCGCAGTGTTCAGCAAATATCTCTTAAACGGCACATTCAGGAGATATTTCCACTACCTATAGGTAAGCCTTATTCTAGGCTTACCTATAGGTAAAAGTCATAATCAGAGGTTTACAACCACTTTAAGTACCTTAACCAACAAAAATTTTTTTTTTTACCAGAAAATTATATTAAATAATAAGTCTTGGGTAATGTAAAAAAAAAAAAAAAAGTGCTATAAATGTTAAAGTGATATTAAAGTCTTGTTTTTTGGGTTTAAAAAAAAAAAAAAAAAAAAAAACATGTTATAAAGTAATTGCCTACTCTATGCAGTGGTTTTGCACAGAGCAGCCCAGATCCTCCTCTTCTCAGGTCCCTCTTTGGTGCTCCTGGCCCCTTCCCCCTGCCGAGTGCCCCCACAGCAAGCAGCTTGTTTTGGGGTCACCTGAGCTGAGCCGCTGGTCTGTTTCCATTCAGACACAGAGCTGCGGCTTGGCCCCACCCTTTCTTTCTCCTCATTGGCTCACTGATCCAATGGCGCCTGCTACTGTGTCTCAGCCAATCAGAATGGAGAGTCCCAGACAGGCAAGGCTTTAGTGCAACATCGCTGGATCGAGATGGGGCTCAGGTAAGTATTAGGAGGCTGAACGGGGCAGCTGTACACAGAAGGTTTTTTTTATCTTAATGCATAGAATGCCTTAAGATAAACCTTCTGCCTTTAGAACCACTTTAAACAAGATACATGCAAAGACTTTGCACATGAAGGCACTGAGAGTGATGCATCCAGCCCATGGCTTCACCACTTCTTCAAATTTGGCATCCTTAACGTGACCCTGCCCCCACAAGTTCACTTCTAAACCAACCCCAGCCTCTAAAAAAACAACTACAGCAGATGTAACTTTTCACCCTGGTCTTCAAACGCCTCTGCCTTGATGCTGCCTGACAGGTATTCCACACTTCTGATTGTGTGAATATCTGCTCCCCACCACCAAGCACCCTTGTTTCTCTCACCGGTTTATGCATCCTGTAGTGACGTCTGAGGCTGTGGGAGAAAATACAGCATGCAGGGGCATGTATTCAAGCTCCCAGAAGTGGTGGGAGTTAGAGGACAATGGCCAATGAAAAGGTAAATATAGATGCTATTCTTTTACAGGTTGGGGTTAGCTTAGAACCTACCCTGTTGCGATAGGGCAGTGATTGCAAACCTTGGCACCCCATGTTTTGGAACTACATTTCCTATGATGCTCCACTACACTGCAGGGTGCATGAGCATCATGGGAAATGTAGTTCAGAAAACATCTGGAGTGCCAAGGTTCGCCATCGCTGTGATAGGGTGACTTGAGAGTGAATGTGTTCTCCATTTTAAACTTTTAAAAGTCCTCCTGAAAAGTAGACAGAACAAACTCAATGCTAATACCTTATTGTAGCCTGTAAAGCCTATTCTGTACCCGTCTTTTCTCCATCCCGATTTAGTTTTACTTGGTAATGGGGCCTGTATCAAGCCCTACTGAAATAAAATGTGACTGTGCAAGCGTGGGTACAATTTATAGAAGTTAGCTGCCAA
Organism: Lithobates sylvaticus; assembly: GCA_028564925.1. Classification (NCBI taxonomy): domain Eukaryota; kingdom Metazoa; phylum Chordata; class Amphibia; order Anura; family Ranidae; genus Lithobates; species Lithobates sylvaticus. The sequence continues at coordinate 88,499,523 of CM053031.1, forward strand.
GGGGTACCCAAGTACCCTATTGTAGAGCCTTCTTTTAGGGAGGACTATTACTTGTAAAAGTTTAAAATGAAGTACAGGTTAATGTTAACTAGCCCTTTCACCAAGATTCATAACTTCTATAGAATCTGATATCTATGCACAGGGCTTCCCTTGAATACTCAGAACCTCTCCTCGCTCTTGGATATGCATCTGCTGGTCTCTCCTACTGACTGGCACTTACAGATTTGTCTCCAGAGGGCTTTCACACTGGCACTTACAGATTTGTCAACTCGTACTTCACAGGTAGATACAAGCTATTCAGCCTGATATCTTTAACTTGTATTTCACATTTCTCTACATATCATTCTGGATGCTCACACAGGTTCTTATATAATGATAGAGGCGACTTAAAAGTAGAACTATGGTCAAAACTTATTTTTTTTTCATATTGGATAGAGCAAAGGAGGGTTATAACCCCTGAGAGATTTTTTATTTATTTTTTGCCATATATGTCTCATTGCGGAGATTCTCCCTTCACTTTCTGTCCCATAGCAAAACAGGAAGTGAGAGTAAATCCCTGCAAATAAAGGGAATTCCTTGGGGACCCCCAGTTCACCAGAACTAGTGTCTCCATTGGAAGATTTTCCCTCTATTACTTTTCTGGGGACAACCCAAAATTTGGGATTTTCTTTTACTTTTATTTTCAATGATAAATGGTAAACAGGACAAATAGAGAGGGTGGATCTCCTTAACAGGGACACAGATAGGGAGCATTGCTTATTGTAATCAGGCCATCTATGGCCAAGTTAATGCAAAAAAATTAAAAGTCAGCAGCTACAAACACTGTAGCTGCTGACTTTTAATAAGCAGACTTACCTGTCCTGGGTGCCTGCGATGTCGGCCGCCCGAGACCGATCGTCCCTCGGGTCTCGGTTCCCAGCACCGCCATTCCACCTAAGGGAAACAGGCAGCGTAGCCTTGCTGGCTTTACTGCCCGTTTCCTACTGCGCATGCGCAAGTCACGCAGCGCTTTGTGAATGGGGAATGCGTTGTGTTGTGGGACACACAGTTTCCATAACACACAGCGCCCCATTCACTAGAAGACGGCGCTAGGAGCAGAAGACCGAACAGCTCCGCAGAACAAGAAGAGGCAGATTAGGACGATCTGCCTAGCAACAGCCATTTCCTCCTTTTAAATTTTTATTAACATTTTTATGAAGTTTTTTTTTTTCAGGGTGGCCCCTCCACTTTAATATACCACGTCCCATTATATCTACAGTTCTCTTGATAAATTTAGCAACAAATGATCCCATGTGGCCAGAAGACAGAAGCAAAACAGGCAAAAATGTTATCACAGTTTATAGGTTTGAGGCTTGGTCTTCCCCTCTCAAACCCCACTGCCCTAGGGCACTAGCTCAAGAGTGCAAGTACTGTATAGTGCAGTGATGGTGAACCTTGGCACCCCAGATGTTTTGGAACTACATTTCCCATGATGCTCATGCACTCTGCAATGTAGTTGAGCATCATGGGAAATGTAGTTCCAAAAACACCTTGAGTGCCAAGGTTCGCCATCACTGGTATAGCGAATATAGCGAATACAGCCATGTTTTCACATGTGGCTCCAAATCTCTGACACCTGACATAGCGGTCTTTGTGGTCCTAGTGCTAGACCCCGCCTCCTTCTGTGGTCTGGATATTCTATGGGGCCAAATTGTAATGTAAATTGCACCAAAGTAGCACAGGACCCTTTCCCAAAGTCGCATCACAGCTGTGATGCATTGATGTGCATGGAAACCATTGGAAGCAATGTTATTTCCATTGACATATGACCCAAGTTGCATCTAAAATTGCATCAGAATACCTCCGGGATTTAGTAATGTAGGAGAGGGGTCCCAATCTTCCTCACACACTGCTACCCTTTTCCCCAAACCCCCCCCTCCCCCTTTTTTTATTCCCCCATTATTATACCTCAATGTGCCCATGAGAGCTCTCTAAAAGTTATTTTTGGGTACCCTGCTATTGTCCATCTGGTTCAAATGCATTTACTTCCCTACTGTGACTATATTTACGCCTCGCATCATGAAATGTTGTTCCTCTTTTTTTTTTTTTATTTCCCTACATGTATCCTACCTACTCTGTTGTCAGTTGCCGAGTTGTACATTATTCACATGCATTGGTATGTCTCATGGACCTACTTTTTATGGTCCATCATGTACGATGTTCTCTTTGTACTTTCTAATGTTGAAAACTTAAATAAAGCAAGATTAAATATAAAATTGCATCATCATGAACCAGGCCTTAAAGAGAGACTTTTGATGATAAAAAACAACCATTCCAGGTTAAATGTATGTATTAAAATATATAGGAAAAGCTCATTAGATTAGATCAACAGATTATCACCTGCTTTTGTTTTGTAAATGCTGGGACAGGCTTTTCTACTATCAAACTGAAAGAAATGGGAGTGCTGAATGGGAGAGTCTGCTTTCCATAATTTCATGATAAGTCCCAGCATAGTAATGGGAGCAAAACTGCTGTAACAAAAACATTATCCAATCAATGAACAATGAATGCAATTTCTGAGAAGATATACAAATCTGTATTATACCATACAGATAAAGCTTCACATGCCCCCAGCAAAACAAAAAACTCTTTGCTAACACAACATTCAACACAACAGTCATATTGGTCAGGAGATTTTGTTAGACTGTACACTGTCAGGCCCAGTTACACCATTATCAAGGATTTTCCAGTCTGGGACGTGCAGGGACATAACTAGAAGTCAAAGGGTCCCATTACAAAATTTGGAAGAGACCCAATCAGCGGCAGACAGCATATAATTTGCCCCCATTTATAACCTCTATACATTGGTGGTCAATGTTAAGCAGCCTAAAATACACCTCTATAGGGGTTCTTTCTATTGCTTGTAACATTGGTGGCCATTGTAATTGCAACCTTAAGGCCGGGTTCACATATGTGCAGCCGAGGGTTCATGCCTGGGGTCCGATGTGTGTCTGTTCACCAGTTCAGGTGTAAATTTTGCCTCAATTGACACCTGAACCGAACCCAAACATGTACAGGACCCTTTTGCAATCCGCTCTGTGGCCGCCCCAGACCTACGTGAAACGGCTCCATTGAGAGCCGAACACACTCGTATGTCATGCGAACTGGATGCGGGGAAACACGCATCCAATTCGCACATATGTGAACCCAGCCTTAAAGCTGCAGACAAACAGTTTGAATTAGCTATAAGACTTGCATTCTTCCTCATGAGTCTCTGTGATGAGACTGTGTTATTTTCGCAGTCAGCTCGAAACTAAGCAGGTAATGGGTGGGAAAATCAGTGTGTAATTAATAAATGGAAAGGTCTGCACTTCACAAACCCTCAACCAGCAATTTTACAGTTGATACAATTTTCCAATGAGCTACTATGACTGTAGTTATGCCCTTAGGTGGCAAAATCCTTGTGCATAGACTATATTAACAAGTCTTTGGGCCTTTTTGCTTTGCTAATAGGCTCCATGCACACTGGACGTTAAAATAAGGTTATAAAAACGCCAGTAGCTTTGCAGCGAGTCTTTCAATGTTTTTAAACGGTTTTGCAATAGCGTTTATTAGAGTATAGTGTTTTTCCGGATTAGCGGTTTTTAGCTGGGTTTTTTTTTTCATTTTTTTTCAGCGTTTAGTGTTTTTTGTGGTCACAAATACGACTCCTGAACGCGATTTTATGGCGTTCAGAAAACAGCCCAAAAACTCCACTGCTGATAAAAGTTCAAAAACTTCCATGGACACATAAGATAACATAGAGGGGAGTTTATGGGCTGTTAAAAAAAAAAATGCCCAAACTCCAAAAAACTTCCGTTTGTGAGCTGGAGATTGTAAAAGTGAAAATATTATGAAATCTATGTTATCCATTGAAAACATTCACTGCCATTACATATAGTAAAGACATTGCATGCTTTTTGGTCTTGCTAATCCATCAGAATTTTCTGGAAATTAGCCATAAATAATTTAATGACTCGCCTCTTTAACCTGTAGCCCCACATGCCTCATTGGATATTCTTCTGCATGATGGATATTTCAGGATTCATTTTTCTTGCTAACAAAAAGATATACTTATGGATTTACACAACTTTCCTCTTACACAACAAATCTTATTTAAACTTTTAAAAAAAAAAAATTATACTCCGATACTGTGTGATCCTGAAACCTCTAGACTTACCTTCCATTTATTTTCCGATACTGACATCTTGTCAAAGCCTGGATTTACACTTCATTGTTTCTTTGCGTTGCAATAATGCATGCATATTACAGTGAGCTGCATTATGTTAAGAGAATCCATCCATCCATCTTAAATGGGCTGCCAATGCACAGGAATGGACCAAGAAGTTAATACAGAACATTTTTTTCCAATGCAGCGTCCCTGCTGTCAGCATAAAATGTCTTAGTGGGGAGGATACCTCTCTCCACCTCGATTTTACGGATGGAGAAATCAGTTTGTTTGTTTTTTTCATTCAGTCCACTGGCTGAACGGAAAAAAAAACTATTTATCCATGGCCAGGCTAAAGCCTGGTACACACGGAACAGAAACCATCCGACGCTCAGCCCATGTATACACCAGCCTGTCTGACAGAAGCCAGCCGAACAGGCTTCTATCGAACAGGCCTGCTGGAAAACCAGCCTCCAATCAACAATTTTTTTTGGGGGGTGGAAGGGGGTGGAAAACCCCGTCAGAACAGCGGAATAGCTCAGCAGGGAGGTCACTGTACTAACATTGCATAGTTAGTACGGCGAGCTCCTCAGTTTTTTTTCCCTTCGGCCTGCTCGTTTGAACAGAAAAAAATGATATGCCGCGTACACACGATCGGATTTTCCGACAACAAATGTTGGATGTGAGCTTGTTGGCGGAAAGTGCGAACGTGTGTATGCTCCAGCGAACATTTGTTGGCAGACTTTCCGCCAAAACAAATGTTGGCTAGCAGGTTCTCAAATTTTCCACCAACAAATTTTCATTGTCCGATCGTGTGTACACAAGTCCGTCGCACAAAAGTCCACGCATGTGCAGAATCAAGTACGAGCCCGAAAGCACTCGGTCTTGTAAAACTATCGTTCGTAATGGAGATATCACGTACGTCTTGTACGTCACTACGTTCGTTATTGTTGGCCAACGTTTGTGTGACTGTGTGTATGCAAGACAAGTTGGAGCCAACAACCTTCGAACAAAAATCCACGGTTTTGTTGTCGGAAAGTCCAATCGTGTCTACGGGGCAATAACAAATTCCTCCATCAAAACATAAGTTGGATGGAGGAATCCCCCTCCAATGGGACATTGTATTCTGATAGCTGCACCCTCTATTCAGCTTTATTTTGTGGATGTAGGAATCTGTTCATTTTTGTCGCTCAGCTCAAAAAAAAGTTCCAACGCATCCCTTGATCAAATGATTCACTACTGTTGAGCGTGGACTGCCATACACTGAAGGAAGTGTGGGTGGTCCCTGCTGAGCCATCTGAATATTGATCTGTGTATAGCCAGCTTTAATTTATCATGTTACTCTTCCCAAAAAACAACATGTATGTACAGTATATGAATGATCTGTCAATTGCCACTTGGATTTTTTACAACAAACTGGAATATATCTTCAAATGCACTGATGATGTCTGTTATTGTTAATAAACAATATATGTATATAAAATTCACTGTAAGCAGAGATCTATAATAACACCTATTAGTGAGTGAGGTGGCTCTATAGTACCGGCTTCCTTAGATAATCCTATAAGTACCAATTTAGCTCACAAATGTAATCACAGGCAGGGGATAATAGTTTATCATATTACCTACTTGTATTTCAAATCCTTTTTCACTCAATAAAAATGTTCAACTAATTGTATCTGTAGCTTTATGTCTACAGTTTTGTCCAAAAGTAGCCATTTTGTACAGTATAAACACCATTTGTCTTAAGTGTTAACAAATAAATAAAACTTTGCTAATATTTTTACAAATTTCATCACCATTTAATATAGCCAGGAGAAAATAGCAAAACAAAAATTATATACAATTATGTTAACAATGCCATATATTTTTTCAAGCTTAGAACCTACAGTGCCTTGAAAAAGTATTCATACCTCTTGAAATTTTACACATTTTGACATGTTACAACCAAAAACGTAAATGTATTTTATTGGGATTTTATGTGATAAAACAAAACAAAGCGGCACATAATTGTGAAGCGGAAAGAAAAATTATAAATTGTTTTCAACATTTTTTACAAATAAATATGTGAAAAGTGTGGTGTGCATTTGATACCCTTAACTAAAATCTAGTGCAGTGCAGGCGAACTTTGGCACCCCAGATGTTTTGGAACTACATATCCAATGATGCTCATGCACTCTGCAGTGTAGATGAGCATCATATAAAATGTAGTTCCAAAACATCTAGGGTGCCAAAATTTGCCATCACTGATCTAGTAAAACCAATTGCCTTCAGAAGTCACCTAATTCATAAATGGAGTCCACCTGTGTGTAATTTAATCTCAGCATAAATACAGCTGCTCTGTGAAGCCCTCAGATGTTTGTTAGAGAACCTTAGTGAACAAATAGCATCATGAAGGCCAAGGAACACACTAGACAGGTCAAAAATAAAGTTGTGGAGAATTTTAAAGCAGGGTTAGGTTATAAAAAAATATCCCAAGCTTTGAACGGAGCACTGTTCAATCCATCATCTGAAAATAGAAAGAGTATGGCACAACAAACCTACCAAGACATGGCCGTCCACCTAAACTGACAGGCCGGGCAAGGAAAGCATTATTTAGAGAAGCAGCCAAGAGGCCCATAGTAACTCTGGGAGGAGCTGCAGAGATCCACAGCTCAAGTGGGAGAATCTGTCCACAGGACAACTATTAGTCGTGCACTCCACAAGTCTGGCATTTATGGAAGAGTGGCAAGAAGAAAGCCATTGTTGAAACAAAGCCATAAAAAGTCGTGTTTGCAGTTTGCGAGAAGCCATGAGGGGAACACAGCAAACATTTGTAAAAAGGTGCTCTGGTCAGTAGGGACCAAAATTGAACTTTTTGGCCTAAAAGCAAAACGCTATGTTGCGGAAAACTAACTCTGCACATAACCCTGAACACACCATCCCCACCGTGAAACATGGTGGTGGCAGCATCATGTTGTGGGGATGCTTTTATTCAGCAGGGACAGGGAAGCTGGTCAGAGTTAATGGAAATATGGATGGAGCCAAATACAGGGCAATCTTAGAAGAAACCCAGTTAGAGTCTGCAAAGGACTTGAGACTGGGGCGAAGGTTCACCTTCCAGTAGGCCAACGACCCTAAACATACAGCCAGAGCTACAATGGAATGGTTTACATCAAAGCATATTCATGTGTTAGAATGGCCCATTCAAAGGCCAGACATGGGGGGGGGGGGGGGGGGGTCTGAATACAAAGGCATGCCACACTTTTCACATATTTATTTATAAATAATTTTGAACAAAATTGACAATCCGATTGTGTGTGGGCTAATCCGTTTGTTTTTCTGGAAAAAATTCCGGCAGACCTGGAAATAGAACATGTTTCAAATCTAACCAACGGACTTAATTCCGGACGGACTAAAATTGGGAAAAACATTAGTCTGTGTGCTGGTCCAATGGACCAAATACGACGCAAGGGCAGCTATTGGCTACTGGCTATTTTTTTGTCCCGCTTACGTCACCACGTTCGAACGAACGGACTTTCGACTGGACTTCGTCCGTTCGTATGTGGGCAAGTCCATTCGTTCGGAAAGTCTATCGGAACTACGCCGAAAGTCCGTCTGGAAGACCGTCGGACCTAGTTTGCCGGAAAGACCGGTCGTGTGTACGCGGCATAAGACATGGACCTAGGGACTATGGATATTCCATACCTGGTGAATCCCTATGGAAGAGGAGAATGCGAGCGGCCTTCTGTGGGTAATCTGCAACAGGCCAGTTGCATGCTCAGCATGGGTGCCATTCAGAGAACGCTTTGAATTTGCTCAATGAATGCAAAATGTTTTTTTGATTGGGCAAGGTGAACAGGTGGGATAGTGATATCACAATCTCCACCTTGTATAATCAGAGAATGGACTGTATTCATTGAGCAGTTGACCCCTGGTGGGTACTATGCAGCAGGACAGCTGCTGGGCACAGGTTTCAGAAGACAAAAAACGATCACGGTAGTAACAGGGGCTACTACAGTGATTCTCCTCTGCCACAGGGATTAATATGAATACTTACATTGGTCCAAGCTGGACTAATGGAACTATGCCAAAAAACATACCTGGTATTAAACTTTAAGATTCCAAGAAAACAAAGCTTGTTTTCTCCATAGTACTCACAAACTCTGTAGCGCTTACCATGTGCAGGTGAGAACCTAGGAGACACACACACACACACCACACACATGCATCATGCACACACAGACATACATGCATCATGCATTGCACACACATACATCATGCATGCACAGACACACACATACATCATGCACACACACACATACATGCACACACATACAGTAGATATATAGTCTTATATCAAAAAATAAAAAAAACGGCTGTCCTTTTACCTTGTCTCTTCCTGCCGGCCGGGTACTGCACTGTAGGGGGAGACAAAGAGCACAGCACACACTCCATGGCGATCGCAGCGACCCCTATAATTCCGCCACTGCCTCGCACACATTATATATATATATATATATATATATATATATATATATATATATATATATATATATATATATATATATATATATATATACACATATATATATATATATACACACACACACACACACACACACACACATATATATTTATATATTATTATTATTATACACGATTTATATAGCGCCAGTGGCGGCTGGTGAAGTTTTAGGATGGGGCGCAAGACCCCGCTCCTCCACGTTTGGCCCCTCCCACCTCTCATAAGCCACACCCCTTATAGAATCCACCCACTCCATCCCCTGTATTCCAATCAGTGTCAGGAGTATACAGCTCAGCATCACAGCACAGAGTATACAGCCCCAGCATCACAAGACAGAGTATATAGACCCAGCATCACAGGACAGAGTATACAGCCCCAGCATCACAAATCATGGTATATAGCGCAGCCTTACAGATCGGCGCAAACAAACTGAAAAATTACACTGTTTGTAATGAAGGACTCTAAATGGGCATTTATCAGGTGATTATGATCAGATATGAATGGTTCTCATTGGAAATCATTGGGTATGACTTGTCATGCAAATTGCAGTCCCAAGTCGCAGGACAATTTGTACAAGTGGAAACAGAGCCTAAATGAAAAGCGGGTTTTTGTACATGTGAACTGCATTCTGATGGGCCAACTTCAAAGTTAACATTGCTAGCCATCAGATTTGTGGAAACCTAGGCTCAGGGCTGGTTCACACTGCTGCGTGGTGCAAAAATCGCATGTGATTTGCACCGCACTGCAGTGCAAATCACATGCGATGTCCGTGCAATGCGATTTCAGCCATACAGTTAGTATGGCTGAAATGGTATGCCGCCAACCAAACCACAAACTGGTGAATCAGTTGACTTTGACTCATCTCTATGAAAACGCAAGTGAAATACTCAGAAATAACCACCACATGCTGTCACAGCGCTTTTTTATTTTATTTTTGGGCCTGCAACCAGGGAAAGCCAAACACCTGCAGCACTGTTATCTTATACCTTCCAGCATTTCAACTACGAACTGAGACTCTGAGACTGAGGGACATTGATAAGCGAGGGGGGGGGGGGGATGGTAGTGCTGCCGACCACCTAACGTTAGATAAGTTAATAGGCGGGGGTGCCAAAATCATAATGTTGAAAACAGTTGATAAGGGGGGGTGCCGACACAGAGACCACGGGGGTACCGCTGCTGCCGCCGAAAACACCTACTGTTAAAGAAAGGTTGATAAGCGTGGGGGGGGGGGGTGGTGTGCCGTTGCTGTCGCCAATCAACTAATGTTAAAAAAGTTAATAGGCAGGGGGGGTGCCGCTACTGCCGCCAAACTCATAATGTTTAAAAAGGTTAATACGGTTTAACATTTCAATAGGGAAGGCATGGCGAGCTTCCGCTTACCTCTTGACGATCCTTTCAGGGAGTACGTTCGATGGAGCTGCCGAGTGCCGACGTCACTTCCTGTACTTTGACGTAACTAGAACAGAAAGCACCGCCCATGTCCTAGGGCGGTGAAAGTCTATGCAGTGTGCACCCGTCCGGCCAGTCCATCACGCAGGAAGCTGTGGTGCGATCGACTGCGCCACAGAGCGAGTTTTTGGAACCTATGGACGGGCTGCAACTGTATAGCGCCAACAGCTTATGCATATATATATATATATATATATATATATATAAATAAAATAAATAAATATAAAAACAGGGCTCACAGAAGTCACCCCTAGACAATACTTTTTGCAAACTCCAGAATTGCCAGAGCGACATTTTGGGTAAGTGAAATGGATCTGAGGCACTCTGTTCTTGTGATAATTTATTTTGAGGGAAAGGTCAATACTTTCAGCTGTCCTGTAAATTAATTATACAATCTGTGCATTGGCACAGGAACATAAGTACTGGGAAGCACTGGCAGCAAACCACTTATATCTTCGCCCCCTCCTCTCCTGATGTCTGTCCTTTTTTGCAAAAGTGCTGGAAGAACATTAGTATCTTTTGCTCAAGCATACACAAATTTACTGAAAAAAAGACAAAAAAAATATGATATTCCCTACTCATTAGCAGGGCATCATCTGAGACCTGTGCAACAGGTTTAGTAACTTTACACATTTTGCAAAATATATGTCAAATGGCCTATGTAGTGCAAATACTCACAACAATGCGTAAAGTGCCAAGTAACCTCTAGTAACAAGATTCTTTTTAATAATCAGTTTTTAGAGCATTTAGAACAATGAAAGATAAAGACTCTTTATTGTTTTTAATTTTAAAGCTCAACTCCAAAACCTTTTTCTGTATTGCGTGAAGGAACAGAACCCAGAGGCACTGCAAGGCCCTGGCACACAGGTCTTCTATGTGTAACAGCTGGAGGAGCGCTGTGCAGTGTGCTCCTGTGCGGCTCTTTACCCCCCACTGAGTGTGCAGCTTGACCAATCTGCTCTGTGTGGATCCCTTGTTCCCCCCCAGCCATGGCTGCAGAGGAGGGAATCACAGCGGTCCGTTATGTGTCAAAGCAAACTGTGATTCCCCCACTCGCTCCTGCCCCCCCCTTCTTTCCTGGAAAGCATCAGAGGACCTTAATAGATTGGAGGGGGATCAGGGGACATGTAGTGCTATTATAAATAGTTGCAGTGACTTTCATTCAAGCAGGTGTGTCAGAGGAGCGGATGCTGTTCTTGGAGTCGAGGCGCAGAACAGAGAACCCAAAGTTACTAAGCGTCTCCTACGGGGGTAGAACTACATATGCACAATAAACATTTGGAGCACTGTGTAATTTGTCTACTTTTCAAAAATATGATTTTTTTTATTTTTATTTTTTATTTTCTAAGCAATAATACAACTGATTTTAAATTTCAGTCCCATTTAGGTCTATGCATTTACATAGAGTGGGGTACTGAATTCAAACTCATGGCGGTCTGATCAGTAAATATTTCTTCCAGCAGAGGTCCGAATCGCATGTTTGTGCGATGACTCAGGTCCTTCACATCACAGCCCCCCTATATTTCGCAATGATTCTTACATCAGTGTCCTCATTCCTTCTGCAAGCTTTGGCCCCCTTCACATCACAGCTGCCTGCAGCTGTGGTCCCCCTTCACATTACAGCCCCTTGCAACCCTGACCCTTCTTCACATCACAGCCTCCTGCAGTGCTGCCCCCCCCTCCCCTTCACATCACAGCCCCCTGCAGCTCTGGCTCCCCTTCACATCACAGTCCCCCCCCCCCCGCAGCTCTGGCCCCCCTTCACATCACAACTGTCTGCAGCTGTGACCACTGTTCACATCACAGCCGCCTGCAGCTGTGGTCCCCCTTCACATTACAGCCCCCTGCAGCTCTGGCTCCCCTTCACATCACAGTCCCCCCACAGCTCTGGCCCCTCTTCACATCACAACCATCTGCAGCTGTGCCCTCCCTTCACATCACATCACTTGCATGGGCTCACAGAGTGGGAGGCACAGCAGCACTGGATGGAGGGAAGGAGCTGGCTGAGTTAACTTTTCATATTAACAAGCTGGTGATTGGTTGCTAGGACTGCCCTGCGTCCTAGCAACCAATCAGTAGCCTGTTAATATGAAAAGTTAGGTCCGGCAGCTCCTGCTCCTGCCCTCCATTTTGCACTGCTGTGCCTCTGTGTACAGAACTGCTCTGCCTCCCTCTCTCTGCTCTGCTGTGATAGTGACAGCAGCAAAGACTGGGAGAAAGTATCGGCCTCCTAAATGGCGGGACCGCGGCGGTCTGGATGGGACAGTGACTTAGTCTGGATCCAGATTGCAATCCGCTATTTAGTGATGCCCGTCGTAGACGTATGTTATTTTGACAGATTGAGCAGGTGCATGGACAGAATTTGGTGTGGATGAGACTTGTTAATACCTGTTGCAAACACATCAAAATGCATGTTACAAGCGCTTTGATGCCTTGCCATTCACTTCTATGGGCTTCACAATGTACTAAAATGCAGAAAAAAATTGTGTCGTATTTTAAAAAAAATTGCTGCACTGCAGCACTAAGATGAAAACAGATACAATCTTTATTGTGGGTACAACAAAACACACATTTTAGTGCATCAGAACTCAAAATACAATGTATCATGATTTGTGAATGGTGTATCTTCAATTAGGATTTGTAATTTAAGCTCCTTATATGTAAAAACTGTGTAATTTCCCTTCTGTCTCTACAAACTGGATTCTAATTACACTCACCAATAATCTACTGATTAGGCCTCTCCCAGTTGACTATAAAGCTTATCACTTGACTTTATCTGTATCCTGCTCTAGGAGCTTTAAATGACTGTACAGTTCAGGCAAAAGGAGCCGAATGCTCCGCCTAGCAAAGCACCTGTAGATGTGATAAATGAAGCATTGCTGGCTTTTAAGAAACTGTTACCTAAACTGATACTGTGGATTAAATCTATAGATAACAGCAGGCGTGTGACAGAGGATAATCATTCTGTGATCTGAAACATTCTTTATGGTCAAGAGAAGCTGTGTAATTTACTTTTATATTTAAATAATATTAACTGTATTTAGTGACATGACATCAATGGGAGTTAAATTAGCTTCCATTAGAAGTAGAAACACGTCATATACAAACACCATGGCTACATTCACAAGGGCGATTAGCAGACCCTGCGACAAGAATCAACGAATTCCTGCATCTGGAATGACAGGTGTGTGTGAATAAGGCTGGCCATAGATGGAGCGAATCTCTTTCGAAAGAAAGGAGGAAGGAAAGAAAATCGATCGATTCCCCCAACACACAGTCAGTGTTGATGGGGGAATCCCTCCCGTGGAGCAATTGTGTTCTTTTAGTAGGGGAAGCCATCCCCGCCGGGAGAACACAGTGACACAGCTATAACAGCCGCAAGCAATAATCGCATGTAAAATCTGACAGGCTGGTTGCACAGACGTTGATTAATCTACCATCTTGGGTACATTCAGCCTGCCCATACATGGTTCAAACCTAGGCTGGTTCCTGCTGAACCGGCTGAGATTCAAACCGTCTATGGCCAGCAGAACTATTACCTGTGGTGATTGTGGCTGGACACACACAGAATGTGTTCATCCATGATCACCACAGTAAACACTGGCTGTGCAAGCAGTCACAAATAGATGCGGCCGCCATCATTTTGTCATTGCATTGGCTGAGCATGTGCAGCTCTTTGCATACATGTGCAATTCCAGGCGCAGAAATACACAGGTTCATTCCATTGAAAATCCCATGTACAATTAAACCTTGGTTTGAAAGTAACTTGGTTTGAGCGTTTTGCAAGACAAGCTAAATTTTTTAATACATTTTGACTTGATATACAAGAGATGTCTTGATATAACAGAAGCGTCATGTCATAACTGAGTATAAAAGAGAAGAGAGGCGCCTCTAAGTGTAGCAATATGGTTACATTTAATGAAGGTTCAACATTTAGCAACATGTTGCTACACTTAGAGGGGCCTCTCTTCTCTTTTATACTCTGTAGCTCCTGATGGATTTTGCTTCTAATCCCCTTGTGGATGGACATTTTAGGGTTACACAACCTATCACATTGCTATAAATCTTAGTTTCCATTATTTCTTATGGGGAAATTTGCTTTGATATACAAGTGCTTTGGATTACAAGCATGTTTCCGGAACGAATTATGCTCGCAATCAAAGGTTTTACTGTACACTATATTGTCAAAAGTATTGGGACCCTTGCCTTACACCCACATGAACTTTAATGGCATCCCAGTCACACCTCTGACACACCTCTGCCTGGCAAGGCAGGAGACATGAATTTGTTTAACCACTTCAATACCGGCCATTGTCATATGATGCCCACAAGGTGGATCTCCCATCCTGGGTGGGCGTCATATGACGTCCTCGCATTCCCGGCCGCCTGGGGGGAGGCGGCGCGCACGCGCGCCATCGCTCGGGACCCGGTGCGAGTGCCCGGCGGCCGCGATGTCCGCCGGGCACCCGCGATTGCCCGTTAAAACAACGGGACCTTGCGGGACCGTGGAGCTGTGTGTGTAAACACACAGCTCCACGTCCTGTCAGCGGAGAGGAGACCGATCATGTGATCCCAGTACGGAGGAACACATGATCGGTCTTCTCCCCTTGAGTCCCCTCCCCCCACAGTTAGAATCACTTCTATAGGGAACACATTAACCCCTACAGCACCCCCTAGTGTTAACCCCTTCCCTGCCAGTCACATTTACACAGTAATCAATGCAATTTTATAGCAACGATCGCTGTGTAAATGTGAATGGTTCCAAAAATGTGTCAAAAGTGTCCGCAGTGTCTGCCGCAATGTCGCAGTCACGGAAAAAAAAAAAAATCGCAGATCGCCGCCATTACTAGTAAAAAAAAAAAAAATTCAATAAATCTATCCCCTATTTTGTAGACGCTATAACTTTTGCGCAAACTGATCAATATACGCTTATTGCGATTTTTTTTACCAAAAATATGTGGAAGAATACGTATCAGCCTAAACTGAGGAAAAAATAGTTTTTTTTAAAAAAAATGGGATATTTATTATAGCAAAAAAGTAAAAAATTGTGTTTTTTTTTTTCAAAATTGTCGCTCTTCTTTTGTTTATAGCGCAAAAAATAAAAACCGCAGAGGTGATCAAATACCACCAAAAGAAAGCTCTATTTGTGGGGAAAAAAAGGACGTCAATTTTGTTTGGGTGTAACGTCGCACGACCGCGCAATTGTTAAAGCGACGCAGTGCTGAATCGCAAAAAGTGCTCTGGTAAGGAAGGGTAAAAAATGGCCCGGTGCTGAAGCGGTTAATGTACTTAAAATGTATCTGTGGTCAAAATTTAAATATTAATTTCCACGTTCACACGGCTGATTAGAATACACTATATTGTCAAAAGTACACACACACATGAACTTTAATGGCAACCCAGTCTTAGTCCGTAGGGTTTAACATTAAGTTAGCCCACCCTTTGCAGCTTCAACTCTTCTGGGAAGGCTGTCCACAAGGTTTAGGAGTGTGTCTATGGGAATTTTCGACCATTCTTCCAGAAGCCCATTTGTGAGGTCAGGCACTGATGTTGGACAAGAAGGCCTGGCTCTCAGTCTCTCAATTCATCCCAAAGGTGTTCTATCAGGTTTAGGTCATGACTCTGCAGGCCAGTCAAGTTCCTCCACCCCAAACTTACTCATCTATGTCTTTATGGACCTTGCTTTGTGCACTGGTGCGCAGTCATGTTGGAACAGGAAGAGACCATCCCCAAACGGTTCCCACAAAGTTGAGAACATGAAATTGTCCAATATGTCTTGGTATGCTGATGCCTTAAGAGTTCCCTCTACTGGAACTAAGGGGCCAAGCCCAACCCCTGAAAAACAACCCCACACCATAATCCTCCCTTCACCAAATGATTTGGACCAGTGCACAAAGCAAGGTCCGTAAAGACATGGATGAGCGAGTATGGGGTGGAGGAACTTGACTGGCCTGCACAGAGTCCTGAACTCAACCCAATAGAAAACCTTTGGGATGAATTAAAACGGAAACTACGAGCCAAGCCTTCTTGTCCAACATCAGTGCCTCAAAAAATCAAGAATGGTCAAACATTCCCATAGACACACTCCTAAACCATGTGAACGGCCTTCTCAGAAGAGTTGAAGCTGTTATAGCTGCAAAGGGTGGCCAACTCAATATTGAACCCTACTGACTAAAGGCTCATACATCAAACAAAAGCTGGATGTATAGGCTATAAAACTTTTGTCTGATGTGAACTCAACGTCTAATTTTCGAATGGTCAGTACAGAACTCAGTCACACAAAAGTCGAAAGTACAAACACGCATGCTAACGACTGGGAAGAGTTTGGTCTTGTAAACCACTTTTCGTAATCTAGAAATAACATTCGTGAGGCGGCAATTGATGAAATGTCAAAATTCTCATCTTCCTTAATGGGATAATAATGAAGCTGCTTTGCATGTAGTTATGCCAAATGTATTTAAAAAGGCAATTGTTTTGTATGATCTGAAAATCGTGAATCAACGCTCAAACGTCTACTAACATGAAAATAGCATGAAAATAGCAGAAGGGGCCCAAAGGGTGGCGCTTGAAAAATGAACTTCCTCTTTATACTCCCATAGTACATCACTACGTTCGTGTTTGTCAAACGAAAAAATGCGTATAGTTAGTATGCTAGACAAAATCCTGCACACGCCCTTTTGACAAAAATCAGACGCTCGGTCATCCAACAATCAGACCGTGTGTACGAGGCTTAAGGCCCCTTTCACACTGATGGACCGTTCAGGTCTGCCTGTCAGTTTTGACGGCGGACCTGAACAGGCGCTCCATGCTGAGACATGTCCACTGACATCTGACGCGGTCCGGTCCGCCAAAAGCAGACGGATGGCTCTACGTCCGGATCCATCGCTGGCGGATCGGATCGGGTGAGATCTGATGAAAACGGACACGCTGTCCGTTTTCAACCGATCTCTACATAGAGACCAGCGGCGCTTGACAAGCCCCTCCCCACTCAATGAGCAGAGAGGGACTTGTCATCCGCTGGCTCAGCGTAGATCAACGGAGAGATCTCCCGCTGAGCCGGCGGACAGAGGCGGACTCCGTGCAAGCGGATCCGCCTCGTCTGAAAGGGGCCTAAGACTGGGATGCAATTAAAGTTCATGTGCATTTAAAGGTGTCCCAATACATTTGACAACATAGTTTATCCTAATCACCTGTGTGAACGTGGAAATTAATATTTACATTTTGACTATATATACATTTTAACTGCAGTAAACAAAATTCAGGTCTCCTGCCTTGTCGGACATAGGGGGTCAGAGGTGTGAAAATCTTTGAATGAACAAAATTACAAATATTTTGGCAGGTTAAACAGTTAAATAAATATATTATATATATATATATATATATATATATATATATATATATATATATTATATATATATATATGTATATATATGTGTGTATTTAGCTGTCTGCTTTGTGTTCAGCTTTAAGATCGTTATTGTACACATTTGGAAAAACAGAATTGATCTTGCTGCCATCTCTGAAAAAAAAATAAAAAAATCCCTGAATATACTGTAGCTATGGGAACTGTGCATATTTATATGATAATGACATATCATTTTTATTATGTTCATTATTTCCTAGTGCAGCAGAGATGACGATTTGTTGAGATAAGCTTTCAGCTTCTACTGCATAGTTCTATTTTGTACTGTAAAAACACCATAACCAAGTTCACGTGGAGGTGCAATTTCTGTTGCCCCAGGGTCTACCTAGAACATGCAGGCCGATAGCTATGCTGAGACTACACATCTCACTATGACATAACAGCTAGCCAGAGGGCCACATTCTGGTATAGACAATATTGTGCACAGTATAATTATAAAAAAAATCCCTGAGTAATAGTTTAAAAATGACGTTTAGAGAAACAGATACAAGTGTAAAATTTCCTGAAGCCGTAGATGAGCAAAGAAGTACAGTCATGCTTGTGAAATGAATGTACAGTCATACATTTTCTTAATTGTTCTTCTTGGTTCTGAATCTCACAAACGCTGTACGCTTCAGCCAATAAGTATAGGACACATCCAGAATAAAGGGCCAGGGACGGGTGTGTCCCCCAGCATATCTCCACTAAACAAACAATGGCAACTTGGAGAAAGGGAAAGGTGTGATGGGGGCAGTTCTTAGCTTTCGTTGAGCTCTGGGTTGGGTCAGACTGCAGGGATCAGGACATCCTGGTTTTAAGGCTGACGTTGATCTTTGGCAGACTGCTCAGCTCTGGGTATAAATAGATGTTCACCTGTAACCTACAGTACTGATCATCCTGTTTCTGACATTGCCAGAGGTAGCCACAAGCCACAGGTGAGTGAGAGGAACAGTCCAGCAACAGACTCAAAGGATGCTTTTTAGTTATTTTCCCCAATTGCTCTAATTTTACTTTCTATAGTAAACCCTGTGTATACTTAGACGTATTAATAGAAAACTTTATGTGCAATTTTGGAGTATTTTATATAGCAACAAGAGTTTCTTTTGTATATTGTTCATACAAGGGTTTTGACAGCTTTGGCATCTTCTAGGGGAAATCTGATATCACCGTTCTTCAGTACTATTGGTATACATTTATCTTTACAGACACCATGAATTCCAACCTGTCTTTTTGTTGCCTGCTAATCCTCCTGTGTACTGTAATGAGTGAGGCTGCCACCCGAAAGCCAAAAAGACAGCAAACAGCTGATACCGCTGCTTCACCAAAGCCTGATGCAGACTCTACTGAAGCCCTTGTCGGCCAGCCCAAAACTCTCGACAGAGGTGAGTGTTTCAATAAGTTGTTTACTGGGGGTGGTCTTGGTGGCAAGGTATACACTTATTAAGCTAATAGGTGGAAAGCCTTGTAATCAAGGAGACATTACAGATTGCTGTGGTGGGAATTTTCTTTTTTATAGTGAGAGCTGAATATGATTTATTCTTTTCTTTGTAGGCTGGGGTAGCGACATTACATGGATCCAAACCTATGAAGAAGCCTTAGCCAAAGCCAGGGAATTGTAAGTAGATCCTTCAT
Organism: Lithobates sylvaticus; assembly: GCA_028564925.1. NCBI lineage: Eukaryota > Metazoa > Chordata > Amphibia > Anura > Ranidae > Lithobates > Lithobates sylvaticus. Next base: position 88,518,699 of record CM053031.1, read on the forward strand.
GCCATCACATAGATACCTGCATGTTTTTTTTATCATTCATAATGTCCAATTCTTACGTGTATGGGTGGATTACAGTTTTCTTGTAACAAACTTGGAATCAGAACCATTCAGTTATAAAATTCTATTGCACTGATGTTAAGTTTTATTGCACTGTTTGCAGTAAAGGCTTAAAAATAGTCATGTAGCTTTTATCATAACTCTTTCTTCTGTCAATATTTCATTGTAGAAAGAAACCTCTTATGGTGATTCATCATCTGGAAGACTGTCCCTTCAGCCAAGGTAAATTTATTGATCATCGGTTTTAAAAAATATAGTCAATAAGAGGTTTTTGCAAATTGTATAAGTAAAACTTAATCATGTAGGGCCTAAGGGGGAAATGTAATATGGAACCAATGTAACATTTGTTTAAAAATGCATTGTCCTCGTAAACCAGCAGCAAAACTAAAAGTACAAGTAAAGTAGAATGCCATCTCTTATGAATACAATTCCAGCTTCTGGTGCCTAAGAAAAAATATAAAGCTAATAAGTAGAGCTGATGAACTAAAACATTAGTTTGCTGGTCATCATAAATGCATAAAGTAAGATTCTGGTGTAATTTTAATTATTATTTCCAACCGCTGCTGGTTGCTAATGTATTATGCCAGTCATTGTAACCATGAAAGCCTAATAAGCTTGCTTCTGATTTTGGGACCCTTGCTGGGTTTGATGACAACCTTAGAATCATGTTATTTTTTTTAAAACAGTCCTAAAAAAAAAAAAGTTGGATTTTTTTTTTTTAAAGATTCTAGCAGGAGGCATAAGCTGCTTGGCACCTCTGCTTAGTGATTCATACTGGTCAGCTCCACCTTAAGAGCTGACGTCAATCTAAGGGGCGGACTCTTAATTTAAATTAATGAGCACTGAGTTCCTCCCCATCTTTGAGTTGTTCCTAGACCTGCCCATCTACTGGAGCAGAGTGCTTGGTTTTGAAAAATCATCAAATACTCCCCAAGTCCCCAAGAGTAAAATATGTGGCATAGTGGTGCATGGCGATTTATATACAGTAATACCTCGGATTGCGAGTAATGCGGTTTAAGAGCGCTTCGCAATATAAGCTATTATTCTATTTTTTTTAAATCCTGACTCGGTTTGCAAGCGTTTTCTCACAAAACGAGCAGGATGCAAGCCTCTAGGGTTGTGCAGTATCGCATTTGGCCAGAGGTGCGGGGGGCGCCGATGACACTCAGAGCCATTTGAAACCGTTCGGAAACACTCCGTTTCCGAGTGGCTCTGAATGCTCTCCGAATGTTTTCGACACCCCCCACCTCTGGTTACATGCAGTACTGCATACACTAGCAGTGACATTGGAACGGATTATCTGAGTTTCCATTATTTCCTATGGAGAAACTCGCTTTGATTTACAAGTGCTTTGGATTACAAGCATTCTTCTGGAACTAATTATTTTCGCAATCCAAGGTACCACTGTAGTTAGTTTAATGAGACACTGGCAGGGTAGAACATGCCATACATGCCTTGTGTTTGAAGGTGCATTATATTCATCTTTTCTTTAGTACTAGGACATTTACTAGCCTAGAATATGACAATCTGCCACTTTTGTGGCTTCATGCTTGTTCAGGGTCAGCCACTCACTATGTAGTGACTAAAGGATGACAGTCATGGGGTAGTTGTGGACACAGTTTCATATTTCTGTGTTGACCAATTATTCCTATATAGCAGTAACACTGCTATGGCAAGCAAACATCTGATCAGCTGGAAAACAACCCAAGTTTTTCTTTCTAATGGTTATGTAGGCAGTACAACTAATCCATAACTGGAATAAGATTGAAACTGCGAATCCCTACTACTATGTACCAATAAGATTCAGTGCTCTAAATCTATTTGTTATGATCTCATATCCTACCAATGTTCAATAAAACTGATTATTTTATTTTCTCTCCCATTTCCAGAACTGAAAAAAGCTTTTGCTGCCGATGCCCTGGGACAGAAACTGGCTCGTGAAGACTTTGTAATGTTGAACGTGGTGGTGAGTTTTCCAGTATTTTCAGTAATTTATACCTAGTTAATTATAATATTATATAAAATTAAATATACAAAAAGAGATTTTTTTATATATATATATATATATATATATATATATATATATATATAAATAAATAAATCATTTCATTAGGCACAGGATACTCCAGTACTTTTACTACAAAATAAAAAAAGAAAGAATAACTGCCTGCAGCAACAGAATTAAATGAAGATTATTCCATCTATAGATCTGTATCTGCTCTTTGCTTACAGCACCCTATCGCTGATGAGAACCAGTCTCCAGATGGGCACTATGTACCCAGAGTCATATTTGTGGGTAAGTTCTGTTCTCATTTCCAATAAATACAATTTTGTCTTGATTTGGACTGTTTATATCATCCCGAAAATTTCTCTAACATTGTGTTCTTCATTTATTAAGTATGTGAAATAAAAAAACTGTTTAGTTACTCGGGTGATTCAATGTAATTCACACATAGTAACCAGTATATATTTTCCAGGGAAAGCTTGACTTTCAATACTTGTGTAAAAGTTCTTATTTAAAGACACTTTGCCGAATTAGACCCACAGTGCCTTCTTCCCAGTATCTAGAATGGCCAAGTCTTTATATTATCATCATTCTAGTCTTTTGCAGGATAAATCCACAATGTCTAGATACTAAAAGGGAAGGAATGTGTATTTTAGACATTCTTTGGTTCAACTATGGTCAGACCTGAATTTGAATGAATTATGGGAAGAACTTGCATGTCCTAATTTTTTGGAATTGTATAGTCTTTACTTGTTTTTATATATACACATTTCATAAGAGATCAGTTTGATATAAATAATCTTATGCAATAATCAACATGCATGGTTGGCTGACATTAAAAAGAAAGCCCTCTCTATCTGGCTGATAATTTAAAGAGACTCTGCACATACCTCCAACATCTCCCAAAACCTTGCTGTCATGGGGGAATGCTTAGCCCTTCTCACAAACTCTGGCACATTGAAGCTTGCCAATCCCTCACTGCCTTTTGTTTCCCTCCTGCCTTTGACAAAAAGACGTTTATCAGTTAACAAAAGCTACCCAAACATATGCAACAACATATCCCTTAATCAAAAGGCTTCTGGCATAAAAACAAATGACATAACTAGCAAGAAAATTGAACATTTAACCGCATATCCAGTTTTTCACGCCTGTGCACAAACAATACACGCTGGTCTTGTGTGTATGTGCTTATCAACAAGACGCTACCAGCATTGTTCTTACCTTTGGGGGATAGGGAGGCCAATAGTCTATCAATTAGGGCTTGTTCACGCTTGCTTAAAATACTGACGCTTATCAAATGCACCTATAGCGTTAATGTGCGTAATAGGGGCAGTTGATAAGCGTTTTAATGAGCATTAAAAAAGCTCCCCCACAAACGCCTTATGCGTGCTTGAAATGCGTTTTTGGTGCGTTAACTGCACCACAAATGGTTATTATTACCTGCGCAGCAGCTGCATGCTGGTGCGGTTGGGGCGCGTTACCATAGACTTGAAGAGTTTCAACTCCTTTTAAACTTGACATGAGGCTTCAATTTTGAAGCGACGCTAACGCTTCATGTTTTGATAACATAAACAGCACTGTGTGCTGTCCATAGTTCATTTATGATAAAGCAAATTTGCTGTGTTTAAACCTTATACATACTATTGTTTTCAAACTGTGCTTGTACTGAATTTTACAATAGGGGTTTAATACTGTATATACTCGAGTATAAGCCAGTTTTTCAGCACATTTTTTTGTGCTAAAAAGTGCCCCCCTCGGCTTATACTCGAGTCAAGCACTTTTCTGCAGCAGAAAATGACATTTTCCAACCCAAATTTGGGGCCCCGTATCTCGGGTGCTAGGAACCCCAAATTTGGTATGCTAGCCCAGTGGACCTAGCACTACAACATATCCAAAGATGGGGTTCCTAGCACTAAGTGGCCCCGAGATATAGGGCCCCAAAATCGGTCAACTGTGTCCATCTGCAGCAATGTCATTTCGGGACCCTTTGGGTCCAGAAACCCCAAATTTGGCTGCAGCTAGGGGGCATTTAGGAATCCTTAACTACCAAGTTTGAAGTTTGGGGGACCTATGGCTGCAAATGGGCATTGTTGACCCTCTTTTCCACTTACAGTAGCTGCGCATTTCTCACCCTAGGCTTATACTCAATAAGTTTTCCCAGTTGTTTGTGGTAAAATTAGGTGCCTCGGCTTATATTCGGGTCGGCTTATACTCGAGTATATACGGTAATTACCGTATAGAGATGTTCAAATGAAAAGTATTTTCATGAGTTCTTGCTGTCTTAGTTGCATAGTTATTAATGGTTTAACTGTCCTAAGCTGTGGTCTTGGTCATTTGCTATCGATTTGTCACATCTTCTAACAGATATGTTTTTTACAGATCCATCAATGACTGTCAGAACAGACCTTGCAGGAAGATACTCAAACAGACTGTATGCCTATGAAGCTGGAGACATCCCAGAATGTAAGTATCACTGGAAAACGGTTTTGTGTAAAAAAGAAATAATTATACATGTATCCATTTTATTTACTATAAAACACATTTAATAACTGTAGGGGGCAACAGAGATATCATTTTTTAGTTACCGTAGGTCAAAATTTATGTTTTTGTACAATGGGGTTTAAATTATTTTCTCATTATCCTAAAGCTAAAGTGACAAAGCCTTTAGAAAATAATAATAAATAATCTGCACATTTTTATGGTTACCCAACAATTTCTTACTTAAAAACATGGTGCAGAGGAAAAGTAGAGATATTCTCTATAGTAACAAAGCAGAAACCATCTGATATAATTTAATGTGGATTAGAAAATGTAATCTGACTGGTTACTGTGAGCAACAGGTCTAGCCAATAAGAGGTGCAATTTCTATCTTAAATAGTATCCGCAATCTTAGGGGCAGGACTTACACCCCAGAGGTCTGCTGTGTTCCCCAATAAACAATAGTATAAATTGGGTCAATTGGCTATTGCTGTTCTACCTCTGAAAATGCTAGTTTCCTGGTCATTTTGTCGATTCGACTGGGAATATGTATGCAAACTGAAATTCCGGCCTTACTACATGCGTGTTCACAGTCTGTGATTTAGACAATATCAGACAGTGATAGCCAGGCATCCAACATTTTCAGAAGGTAGTCAGCAATGACAATTTACATATTTTTCTCCTGACAGGTTTCTTTGTATTTATCTTACCCTTTAAAAAAAAAAAAAAAAAAAAAAAAAAAAAAAAAAAAAAAACAGATGACAGTTTGTAATGCATCAACCACTGTACATGCAAGTTACTTATCACTTATGGTTTGCATAGTGTAATGATTCTTTTACCATCATGGATGATGATGTTAACACTTGCCTTTCCTTATATTTCACCAACAGTGGTTACAAACATGAAGAAGGCTAGAATCCTCCTGCACACAGAGTTGTGAGTGCCCAGAGAAGGGAGTCTTCCAGTGCTCCAATGGTGACCAGGAAAGCACCGCGTAGCACAACCCAGGAAAGACCAGCAAGTCCCTATTTAAAAACAGTCCCTCACCTATATGAAACATGGTGAACTTGACCAGAAAACTCCTAGAATCCTCATTTACAAGGTCTCCTCTGGTTAAGTTCCCAGAAGCACACTGCCTTTATTCTTTTTAACTCACAGCTATTTAATATTTTTTTTCACCTCTGTGCACTCCCCTAGTTAATTGAAAAGATACATAATGCACATATTAATTTGAACTTCCATTCTGTTTAATATAGTGCTGTTTAAACAGAGCAACACCCATCAGTCAACATTAGCCTACAATTCACACTATAAATCTCTCCCTTATGCAGACGCCAGTACTTTGCGGGAGTCTCTAGAATTTACAACCTTTTACAGGCTGTCAGAACTGTAGGCCTCGTTTTTTTTCTCACTGAAAATATTTTGTCCAAGTTATTTTATTATTTTGCTTTGTGTTATTTTATACAATCCACCTAATTCCGGTGGGTGATGTTACTAAACATAGGCATTAGGGGCTCCTGTTCAGGTTTTTTGCACACCCTTCTTTGGATCAACAGTTCACCTCTTTAACTTTATACATTTTATATGAATATTTACCATGTATTTTTAACTGTATCAAATAAAATATTTTAACGGGAAGCATTCTGTCTACTGAGTGGTTGACTGCACATTAATAAATACAAGTTTCTTAGTAAGCAAATGTAATTGCATGATGTCTGCAAACAGAAAGGACCAACCTAGTCATAGATTTGTTTATGCTTAACTTAAAGGGAAGCTACAGAATATTTTTCAGTGAGCACATACATATTTATTGTAGTAGATTATTGATATATGAATATGGGGGCATTCAGGTTTGCTCATAAGACACACATGCTACATTCCATAATTTGCGTTGCTGCACAATGGTACTTCTTCATATAAATCAAATCTGAGTCCACTGACTGATTGAAAGCAACATGCACTCCCTGTCTGGCTATCCTACCTCAACAGTTGTTAAAGCGGAAGTAAACCCTTTGATTTAAATAGTTAAAAAAAAATGGCATGCCGGAAATGCTACCTGTCACATTGACTATGCTTTCAACCAAACTGCCAAACCATCCAATGGCTGGTGTCATAACTGATCACATGTGCAGCATCATGGCAGTTGAAGATTGAACAGAGGCCAAGATGGCAGCTTCCTTGGCTGAAAACGATAGGAGGGTTTACTTCCACTTTAAAGTGTAATTCCACCAGAAGGCTTTTATTGCTGCCTATGGTCAGATTGGGGAGATATCCTCTCTTCCAAAGGCAGCAAAACAAACATAATAAAGGTTTCTAGACTTTTGACAATCTAAAAAATGTTTTATTGCGCTATGTTCCTGTTAGAACGAGGGATACAATTTAAGCCCATTTACCAATCTATTCGTAAATAACAAACAGCAGCAAACAACTACTACAGCAGTAACATGTTACACCCTGAATACGGGTATACTGCGTTATAAAAGGGGAACTTTTACCCTATAAAGGCTAAGATCACTTTTAGTAACATGTTGCACTTGTATTTAGGTATAACATGAAACTATGATCCAACCCCAGTACTTTCCAATTCCCTGCAGTTCTTCTCCTTACACCCGCTGTTACAAATTAAAACCAGCGCGGCTGTGCAGGACTCTGCCAACACAACCATGTCATTTATATACAAGAATCTGTAAACAAATAAACTACAAGTCCTGTCTGCCACTGCAGCAGATGGCTTGTAGTTCTCAAACTGTGAGGGTGCTTGTGTGCGCTCTCGTAGTTCATTGACATTCCTACAGCTTTCAAACAGCCGTACAGGCAGAAAGTTATAAGCAGTGTCTGCAGAATCGTGGTTGCAATGCTCTGCAGACTCCTGAGAAAAACAAAAAAGATAACCACATTTTTTTAACTGCAAAAATGCGCATTGTTGTTTTTAAAAGGTGAACTTATCCTTAAAAAAAAAAAAGTTAATTAAAAAAAAAAAGTAATTGATCTAAGCCAGCAAGAGCTCCCTCTAGTGGCTAATCTACACATCTCTTTTAAAAGAGAAGTATGGACAAAACTCTTTTGGTCACTTCTCACGTGGGTCACAAGAGTGCACCAAGACTGGCCATACAGTCTACAATTTTACCAAAACCATACAATATGAGGTCATACCTAAACACTTTCAATTTGTATGCAATCAGGCAGGCCCTTGCACTACATAGTTGAAGGTAAATCTAAAGGAAATTGAAAAAGAAAATTGTATAATGTATGGCCAGCTTTACTTGTGCTCTCCTGTGACCCAGAATTAGCCAACAGAAGGCTAAAGCCCAACTCTGGAGAGATTGACGACAATGTTGGAATCCATCCAGATGGCTTAAAGGCTTCTGGCTCATCCTCTCAGTGCGCTGCTGAGAGTATGAGGAGCCAGCCTCTCATGTCTGGTGTTCCAGTGAGCGCTGGAGGAGCAGAGCAGAGAGCCGGTGATTGACAGTCACAACTCTTTGCTCAGTTAAGACAGAGAACTGAGCGATCAGTGGTTACATGCACAAAAAAGGTCCATAAAAGACATGGAGGAGTGAGTTTGGGGTGGAGGAACTTGACTAGCCTGCACAAAGTCCTGACCTCAACCGGATAAATTACACCGGAGACTGCGAGCCAGGCCTTCTCGTCCACATCAGTGCCTGACCTCACAAAGGCACTAGTGGAAGAATAGTCAAACATTCCCATAGACACACTCGTAAACCTTGTGGACAGCCTTCCCCAGAAGAGTTGAAACTGTTATAGCTGCAAAGGGTGGGCCAACTCAATATTGAACCCTAGGGACTAAGGCTCGATTCACATCTATGCATGTTGCTTTTGAGCGTTTCTGCAGTGCTTTTTGCGGCGCTTGCCGCGTTTTTGGACACGTGTTTTTACCGCGATTGGTGTGTTTTTTTTTTACACTGTACATAGCTGGTTGCTAAGGAAGGGGACCCCTCCTTAGCAACCAGCTATAGACAGTGTAAAAAAAATAAAAATAAAAAATAAATATTAAAAAAAAAAACGCAAATCGCTGCAAAAACGCGGTACTTGCGTTTTGGATGCGGGTCCATTGAATTCCATTACATGCAAAACGCTGCATTTTGCATGAAAAAAAGTCCCCAACCCTTTCCAAAAATGCAGAGGCACAAAAATGCATTGATGTGAACATGTTACATAGGAACCCATGTTAAAAAATGTCCCTGCATTTCTGCAAAATGCATAAAAAAAAAAAAACACAGTGTGAATCAAGCCTTAGACAGGGATGCCATTAAAGTTCATGTGCGTCTAAAGGCAGGCAGACCAATACTTTTGTTACTATAGTGTGTATACATAATACTGCCATGCAGCACAGCCTACATCAGTGGCCAGATTTTTCCCTTCTGCAGTTAAACAATAGTGTTTGCTCACCTGTCTGCACCAGTCTAGAAATGGTGACATGGGCAGTGAAAAACAAGCAAAAGACTAATGACTCTCTGCTCTGCTTCCTCCTCTTCTCAGTGCCCTGTATGTAAGCTTGTGTAATACAGCAAAACCCAATAAACCCCAAGTGCTGACTGCTGCTGTGCGGGGGCTTGGAAAAGAGAAGTTAAACTCAAATACTAAAGTCAGCCATAGGCTGATTGTACCCAAGCCAAGCCTTCAATCGTGTCAGATTTTTTTATGCGATAGCCAGCAACTATAGCCGCTAGCAATAATCACTGGGTGTTTTCCCGGCGGTGGAGGGCGACCCTGCCGGGAGAAAGCTCCATGGGAGGGATTCCACCCTTCAACACAGTTAGTCGGGGAATCAAGTGATTTTTTTTTCCTGCAACCTATGGTTACAGGAATGAAAATTGCACGTCTATGGCAGACTTTACACTAGTTGCATTTACACGAAGGCCCCTTCCACACAGGCATCAAAATTTACTGATGTTTAATGAGGAACTTGTGACACTGGTGTGCAAGGGGACAAAAACTGTGTAAAGACCTGAGTAATGTTGAGTATAGGTGAGTAAAGTGCGTACGCGTATAGGCAAGTAAAATTCTTCACTGCCAGTATTTTAATATACCGCTTTATACTTGTGTAAACATGCTTACAGACACATAAACACGTGCAGTCGAGTACATTTCTGTACTTGAATGTAAAATGTTCTATTTTTGTTTTACTGCTCTGTACTCAAAGCTGTATTACTGATCTTTACTCAGCTGTGTGCAATGCCCCTTAGACAATAATGCATCTCATTTCAGATCAGTAAAAAAAATCAGCATTTTTTTACTCCTGTGTGCGAAAGGCTCAATTGGTGTTTTTAGTATCTGTTTGGAGTTTGGCTTTATATAATTACAAAACTTACATGAAAATTACTTTAAAGTGCAAGTTCACTTTTTCTAAAAAAAAAAAAAAAAAATGAAAAGGTGAGTCACCATTCTACAACCCTCCCCGGTCCCTGCTGCACTTACCTCCATGGGTGATTAGCAGTCACTGCCCACACACCTGGAGCAGCAGTCCAGAGATTTCAAGGCCCTGCTGTTCCTACCCTTTTTTATTTTAAGCTTCCAGGACAGATCAGAGTGATTCTGATTGGTCACATTACTATTTGGACCAATCAGAATTGCTTTAATCCACTCTAAAAGGCCCTAAGGAAAGAAAAACAGGACATTCAAATCCCAGGACTGCCGCACTGGCAGTGACAGCTAATCACCCACAGAGGTAAGTGCAGCAGGGACCAGGGAGGAGGAGAGTGTAGAGTGTTAGATGAACTTACCCTTCAAAAGCTATTTTTATGTGACTTTCATGATGGGGAGGTTGTAGGGCAGCCAGTCTCCACCTTTTTAACACAGAGGAACCCTTATGTATAAAATTTCACTGGCAGGGAAGGGGTTAACACTAGGGGGCGATCAAGGGGTTAAATGTGTTACCTAGGGAGTGATTCTAACTCTAGGGGGAGGGGACTCACAAGGGGAGGAGACCGATCAGTGTTCCTCTGTACTGGGAACACACGATCGGTCTCCTCTCCCCTGACAGGACATGGATCTGTGTGTTTACAAATCCCCCCCCCGCCGGAATGTGAAAATGTGAATGGGGCCTGACAGCTGGGTGTCTCCATCCACTCCCTCCTATGTACTTGTGTAAAGACCATACACTGCAATCTAATTGTACAGTCTCTGTAAAATTTCCTTGAGATTTACGAGAACTATGGAATAGGAGGACCCACTTGAACAATCTATTCAATTTGTATCAAATCAGGCAGGCCCTTGCACTACATAGCTGATGTACTGCAAGATGACCTACAAGGAAGTAATGCAAGCAGAAGCATTACATTTCAAACCTTCTGTGGATGAGGTAAGTGAGAGATAAGAGCATTGGGATGGCTGGGCCAGAAATTATGGCACAAAAGGATTCTATTTATTATGAAAAGTGAAATTCTGCCTGAAAAGGTGAACCTAGCCTTTAACCCACTGTAGTACATGCTGCCCCTTCCCCCTTATTCTTTGTGCCAAATCTTCAAGCATGCTTCCAGGTTATCTCAAAATGATTAGACTCCTCTTATCAAGTTTGCAGTCAGTTTTCTTTAATAATGTTAAAACACAATTCATATATGTATATGCAAACAGACCTTGAAACAAATTTTGCAGAGCTGAAGATCAAAATGAACAAAAGGTTTACAGTCAAACAAAAACAATGAAATGTCAGTCTTCTTTTTATACTTTTAAAGTTCATCAAGGAGAAAATTTATAAAAGTTTTTTTTTGCAAACAACTGACTCCTTTTTTCATGGTACTCTGAAGTAGAAAAGTGTCCAGCCTACCTGGGGTGGCAGGGATTTGAGCAGTGTTTGCACATGATCACATAATGTAATCAGCAGTGGACAAGCTGGTAATATTTTGCAGCATGCAAGGGGGACACATGGAAGGATAGAGTTGAAGGCACAGCCAGTAAAGTCCAATATCAAGCATGTCTTTATGTTTACACTATATGATTCCATGCTATGTCTTACATGAAAAATAAAAATAAAAGCAACAAAAATGCCTCTCTTGCAGGCTGATTGAACCAACTCAGCCACTTTATACTAAAGTGTTAAGCTGGCCCTAGACCATGGAAATTTATCGCTAGCGACTATAGCAGCTGCTTGCGATAATCGGAAGTGAATCCGGCAGGCTGGTTGTACCAAAGTTGATTGATCAACTTGGTACATTCGGGCCTGCCCATTAATGGTTCGAATCTTGGCCGGTTCCTGCTGAACCGGCCGAGATTAGAACTGAGTATGACCGGCTTAAATCTAATTAAAAAGTCAGTTAACCCAAAACGAGAATTTAGCTATAGATGCAGTGTAGGTGTGAGACAGTCCTTGGCTTATTTTATGGCTTGAATGCACCAACCCAGAGCTCTTCCTATTATCATACAGAGTTTTTATCTACCTGGCTGTCTGGGTCTGCCTGTCAGTTTTTTAGACGGAACCCATCGAACCATCCATTGTCCTCTATGGCGCAGTGGGTGTCAACAGGCATATGTCCGTTGACACCCGCTGACATCCGATCCTATCTGCTAAAAACAGATGAATGGGGGATCTACTCCCCATCGATATGGCTGATTGGATCGAATGACAATCAGATGTAAAACAAACAGGTGGTCTGTTTACATTTGCCTGCCCATAGAGGAGAGGGGGGTGTGCAAGTCCACCCTGCATAAGCAGAGCGGACATGGACCTGTCATCTACCTGCTCCGCAGGGATCACCCGGTGAGCAGGTGGATCTGCGTCCGCCAGTGTGAAAGAGGTCCAATATAAAATAAATGTAAAAACATCCAGCAGCCACAGAACCTGTGTAGACTCAAACTCAAGCTATCGCATCAAAAAGTACCTAAAAGGTATAAGAAACTGCCAGTGGGATGAACGCCCTACCATCTTATAAAAAAAATGTAATATCAGTTTTTAGATGGACTGGCGCCTTAAAGCCAAACTCCACAAAGAGACAGAAAAACAAATGGAATATTAACCTGTAAATTTCTAATCTGAGTACAGTACGGGACACAGGACTGGTATTCCTAGACCATGGATTATATGCTGCTACCTTCAGGTGACTGGACTTTTGCTAGGGCCACCCCTGGAATGTACCCATATAACTTTATGCAATCTGTGAGGATCCAGTTTTTTTTAGCAAGCAATAAGGAGTGATGGAAATACAGGGTAAGGGGTGTGGGATTTGGGGGGGGGGGGGGCTGTACCCTGTACTGTACACCAAGATAAGGAATGTAGAGGTAAATCAAAATTCCTATTATGTTGATTGCACAGTATGGAACTGGTATTCACAGATCATCGGGATGTACACAAGAATTTAAAAGTGAGGGGTGGGCAACATAGCAATTTAGAACTGCCAACAGGCTCACAAAAAATAAAGAAATGTTAAGGAACCCAAACAAATGCTCAGATAACCACTTGAAGGCCTGAGCTCACCTAAGCTGAGGCCTGGTAAAACTTGAAATACATGTGAACTGAGGAGCAGGTGGCAGCTTTATGAATCTGCTCAAAGGAGACCACCATGAAGCCCAGAACCCTCATGCAGAAGCAAATTGAAGGGTGGAGTTGTAACCTGAGGGTCCAAGTGTGGCTGGGAGTCAGACTCTGGCCTGGGCTGTGTCCAAACTTAAACCCAGGTAACCTGTGACATGGAATGCCCCGAATTCATAGAAGAGCCAGAAGGGGGACAAGTACTTTTGTGGTGCACAGGAGAGCCTGAATGGCAGTGCTACAAACTGGAAAAGCTGGTTTCCCACAGCAAAATGCATTGTTGATGTGATGGGAAAATTAGATTATGGAGATAGGAAAGTCTACTGATGCAAAAAAATCCCCTTGTCTGAGGGAAGCAATGACAGATCTTGTAGGTTTCATTGATTTTTTTTTTTTTTTTTTTTTATTCAGATTTTATTAGACAAAAAGATTTTTCATATAAACACAGAGGCAGACTGTCACAAATGACAGACAGACCAAGAGTAAGATCAAGAGTAAAAGAGCATAGAAGGAAAAAAAGGTACAGCACTAAAAGGACATGGATTCCCATTTTTAAACAAATATGTCACCCAGATACCTCACAAGAGCAGGCAATTCATCCACAGGTAACATTAAAAACAGTGTTCTTAACAAATAGTAGGCTACTACTTACTTTAGATGTCCACTCATCTATGGTTAGAGGTTTAGCAGATACCTATTTTATATTTCAATGTTTTTTATTGAAAAAAAAATAACCAGGTTCAAGATAGCCAGACATATTGGCGTTAAGTTTTCAGAACATCATACAACACTTTAGGGAAATAAACAGTACGGCCATAATACTCATCCATCAGCTGTTAAAATAACAGAACGTAAGAACCGTGGTATGCATTCAAAGAACTGGCAGGATATAAAAATAATTTCCCCACTATAACCAAAGTATCTCAGTATGAAGGAATGGTAGAGATGCAGAGTCCCGGGAGATTCCGGTTGCAATCTTCGGGACAATCCCAGGACTCATGGTCGCATGAGGCCTCACTTGTGTTGTGTATAAATATTCTAAAGAATAAAAAATAAAAAGAAGAAGAGAGGAGAGAAGAGAGTGGGAAACAGAGGAAAAGGAGGAGATGAGGAGAGGGTCATCCTGGAGTTCTCTACGGAGTTGAAATGTAGTCGATCCATGGGCAGATACCCATTTTAAAGCAAACAGTGGTAAAACAGCAAGTTCCGCAATAAGATCAGGGGTTAGGGTAATACCGTATAAATTGTTTAAGGTGGTAAAAACCTTGCTCCAATAACGTTCGCGTTTTGGGCATCTCCCTTTTTGTGGATTTCGGTATGGGGCTTTCTTTGGTCTGAGATTAACAGATTGGAAGGTAAAAAGCAATGAGAGAGGTAATAGAAATTCTATTTTGAAATGAGATTGGTCCCAGAGGTCCAAAAAAAATAATCTCCAGAGCAGAACAGGTCCATCACCCAAGGACCCTAGCAAAAAACTGAAGCCTCATGGATCGGGAAGGGTTTGCCAGTGTCCAATCACTTTAAGGTAGAAGCAGATAATCCATGGTTCATTAATACCAGTCCTGTAATGTATGATTAAGAAACACAATTTCTTTCATTCCATTTACGATATCCTTTAAAGGAATACTTTCCTGGCAGAAACATGGAGATTGCTACTGCTGACCTCTTTCTGAAATTTTTAATTGACTGGCTATTATACTAAGCTTCTGGCTTCAATAATTTGTGACACTAACCTGGAACCAATATGCAAAGCAGGAAAGTCAAGGTATGGCCAGCATAACAGCCAGACAACTAGCATTTGCTCCAGAAAAAAAAACGCAATAGCAGTCTTTAGGTTTCTTTTATAAAAGGTTTAATACAGCCTGTATAAGTACTTGAAACCTGTGAGAATTTTAGCTTTCTGTAATTCCCTGCACATCAGCACTCTAAACATCAGAGGGAAAGTACAGTACTCCGAGCCAATCAGGGCTGTCTCTGGTGCTTTGCAAAGAACTGTCATTCTAACACAGTGAACTTACAGGGGACGAGAGAACATGGGCGGTCTCGCACAGCAAGGCTAGTTGGATGATACCACTGTTTGTTATAGTTGGAAACTGTACAAGGAATACACTGTTCTTGCTCCACCCTCAGTCTGCCGATTGGAAAATGAAAGAGCAGCAGCATAATGATTAGTCCATCTCTCTTTTAACTCTTTTTAACTCTTCTCCCATCATCATGTTTCATCATGTTTCAAGTCACGACATTAGCATATGTAATATATACCCGATTGGCTCCCAATCCCCCCTCCCAGTCCAAATGTTGCTTTACAGGGGGGATTTAAATTCAGGCGAAATTCGGGGATTTATACTTGAGAAGGTTGAATTTACAAAGTACTTTTTCATAATCTATTAATGCATTAGTTTGTATGTTTTGTGTCACATATCATAATAATGACCTTAAAGCGGTTCTAACTCACTCCCATTTTGTTGAACAAAGATTGTTGTGGTCTGTGTCCCCACTAGAGAGATTTCCCATCAATTTCTTCCTGACAGGAAGCAAGGACAAATCTCCCAACAGACTACAAATAAAAACCTGACAGAGGGACTAACCTTTACACACTTTGCCCAAAACAAGGTTCTGCATTGAGTTGGGTTTTAATCTGGTTCATAAAATGGAAAAATTATCTTGAATCAAATCAGTAATGTGCATTACACACATCTGTACCATGAATGTTTGTCTTACTTTTTGTAACACACGAGCAAAACACACATATTTAAAATACACAAAACTGCACATTAATGCACAAATTAATGCATGTCTAAGACATACAAAATGGCGCATAACTGCATGCAGTAATGTGTATCAAAATTGTGCATTACTGCATACGAGTACTGTGAGTATATAAAGGCCACCCGAGGCAGCAATCTGAAACTACCTACATTAACCCATAACAAAAACACCAGATTAAATCTTTAAAAGAATTGTGCACGATTATCCCTTTATTCCTTGACAGCTGTTGACTCCCCAATAAAGCATGGGAATGTAATCCTATAGAAAAATGAACCATATAGAACTGACAAGTAACATAAAATAATAAAAAATAATGGAGGCAGGGTTAATCATGTTTAAACCCGATTGCAAGAAATACAGCTATAGGTTTTCCTTATTTCTTATAGCAGCAGTTTAAATAAATCAATTCCAGGTGACGTACAGCAGATAATGAGAAAAGAGAAGGCACCTCCATACACAGAAATTTCCTGACTGTTTTGCAGCTGAGGTCAGCTACAAGCAACCATACTCCTGCAGCAGAAATGCAGCACCTGGTTCTGACCTCCAGGGGGAACTATAGAATTATACCACAACACCACACTGCCTCCTAGTGACAGTATATTAAGTTCATCCCTGAGTTAAAGGGGGAAAGAAATTCTGTATTTCATGCTCCAACCATGGGAGCAAGTATGTGCTATCTGAACACTCCCACTCGGATGGATAGAGAACTTTCCGGCTTCCGTCCACTTGGCTGAACTTTTTGATTGCAATTAGATGGTGGACTATAAAAAAAAAAAAAAAAAAAAAAAAAAAAAAAGAAAGAAAGAAATGGTGGTTATACATAATAGTTTGAATAAAACGTCATCCTTCATGTTTACAAAATAGAAGTTAACCACTTCAGCCCCGGACCAATTGGCAGCCAAAGGACCAGGCCCCTTTTTGCAATTCGGCACTGCGTCGCTTTAACTAACAATTGCGCGGTCATGCGACGTGGCTCCAAAACAAAATTGGCGTCCTTTTTTTCCCCACAAATAGAGCTTTCTTTTGGTGGTATTTGATCGCCCCTGCGGTTTTTATTTTTTGCGCTATAAACAAAAATAGAGCGACAATTTTGAAAAAAATGCAATATTTTTTACTTTTTGCTATAATAAATATCCCCAAAAAATATATAAAAAAACATTTTTTTTTTGGTAAAAAAAAAAAATCGCAATTAGCGATTATTGATTAGTTTGCGCAAAAGTTATAGCGTTTACAACATAGGGGATAGTTTTATAGCATTTTTATTAATATTTTTTTTTTTATTAGTAATGGCGGCGATCAGCGATTTTTTATTGTGACTGCGACATTTTGGCGGACACATCGGACATTTTTGACACATTTTTGGGACATTTGTCATTTATACAGAAATCAGTGCTATTTAAATAGCACTGATTCCTATGTAAATGACAGTTGTAGTTAGGGGGTTAACCACAAGGGGGCGGGGAGGAGTCAGTGTGACGTGTTGTGTTGTGGTTACTGTAGGGGGGCGTGGCTGTACGTCTGACGTCATTGATCGGCGTTCCCGATGACAGGGAACCGCCGATCACTGACAGTCAGTGTAGGAAGCGCGGGGAGAGGTTTGTTTACATAGACCTCTCCCCGTTCTTCCGCTCCGTAACCCGATCGCGGGATACCAGCGGCGATCGGGTCCGCTGGTCCCGCGGCCGTGGTCACGGAGCTCCCGACCGGGTCGCGCGCGCGCGCCCCCCGGGCAGGCAAATTAAAGGGGACGTACAGGTACGTCCTTTTGCCTGCCCGTGCCATTCTGTTGACGTATATCTACAGGAGGCGGTCGGGAAGCGGTTAACTAGAGGCTTTAACCACTTAAAGACCAGGCATTTTTTGTTTATGCCCTAGAGAATTGGTGGGTTTTGCAATTTTTTTATGACACGCGGTATTTGTGCAGTGTTTTTTTAAGCGCAATTTTTGGGGAAAAATACAGTTTTTAAAATTTTAATGCAAAAAAAAAAAATACATAAACACAATTTTTGGAAAATATAAAAGATGATGTCATGCCGAATAAAAAGATACAAAACGCCTTTGCACACTAGCATGGGGGGGGGGGGGGGGCACTTTAAAATTTTTTTTTTTTAAATATTAATTTATTTTGACACTGTTGCTTTAAATTATTTTTTTTTTTTGATCACTTTTATTGCTGTCTCAGGGAATGTAAACCTTGTCAAAGCAGTAGGCACGTGACAGGTACTTTTTATGGAGGGATCTGGGGTCTATACCCCAAATCCCTCCTTTGCACTTGAAAGCATTTAAAACACCAAGATCGCCATTTTTGAATGCTTTAAATTTAAAAAAAAAATGGTGCTGTTAACATGCCGGTAAACCGGAAGTCCTCTCCCACTGCTTGTAATAACAGCTGAGTGGCTGGCAGGCATCATCCCGGTACAACCACTTGAAATCAAATGATGTACCAGGTACTTGATTCGGCGGTAAGTGGTTAAGAAAGATTTATTATAGTGTGTCAAGTCCACTGCTGAAAAAAAGTAACGTTTTCAGATTTTATTACATTTTTTATCCATTCAGAGTTACAATGTTCCAGTCTGATCACGGAGGGACTGAGGAAATACATCACCCTGTCTGAAGCATAATGATGAGATCTCAAAAAGGTCACTTGGAGCTTAAGAACTGTTTTTAGTGACACGAGGTACAGTTTTACATGCTTATAAAATTATACTTTTATTATATTTTACTGGTTACATGTAAGGAGTTTATTAATAGACTTGTCAAGTTACCGACAGGTCCACTTTAAAATTAACTTTTTTATTGAATAGTATCGTGTAAAATTTTTCCTGGAAATCAAAAAAGGAAAAACTCCGGACAGCCGCACACAGAGAAAATAAAATCCAAAAAGTTTATTTAAAAGCAAAAAACACTGCAATCCATACACGGCAAAAAAGGGGGGTACAGAGCTGACACGTTTGGCACCACAACTAGTGCTTACTCATAGCTGATGAACTCACAAATGAATATCAAATATATATGCTTACAGGATGTGCATCACATGATTGTTTGATGGAAAAAGGCTGCTACCAGCAGCTGAAAACTAGGCTTAATTGGATATCAACATGTGCTGCTAGGCTAATTCTGCAGAGTGAGAGTGACCACTTTAAAAGAAGCTTGATGTTGTTTAGAGACAAACTTAGGTGAAAAAGTTATAAGACCTGATAAGGAAATCGCATAAAAATGCATAAAACTATCAAGTGTGCACACAGTGTTATGTGTACACACTTAAAGGGCCCATTCAATAAAATAGCCCAACCCAATTGCGATTTCAAAGCATGTTATAGTGAAAAAAGTCTTTTTTACGTGTGTGAAGGAACTATTGAGATACATGTCAATAAAAGAAATATATACATAATGTTAAAAAAAATGTGGAATATATATAAACGCTCCAAAAATAAAGTCTATATATTTGTTATAGCGAGGGGGTGAATAGATAGTAAGGTATGAATATAACCATTTATTGGTATTATATATATCCGCTAACCAAATCGCTGTGATGAAATCGCTAACCAAATCGCTATGATAAGGTTTGTTGAACAACATTTGCCGAAACCACCTAGTGAGTTGAGGTTATATTTAAATACTATACTGGTGATACTAATACTTAACGGTTACATTGTGTGTCTTAAATTATTTTAAGTTAAGTATTAGTATCACCAGTATAGTATTTAAATATAACCTCAACTCACTAGGTGGTTTCGGCAAGTGTTGTTCAACAAACCTTATCATAGCGATTTGGTTAGCGATTTCATCACAGCGATTTGGTTAGCGGATATATATAATACCAATAAATGGTTATATTCATACCTTACTATCTATTCACCCCCTCACCCACTCGCTATCACAAATATATAGACTTTATTTTTGGAGAGTTTATATATATTCCACATTTTTTGAACATTATGTATATATTTCTTTTATTGAAATGTATCTCAATAGTTCCTTCACACACGTAAAAAAGACTTTTTTCACTATAACATGCTTTGAAATCGCAATTGGGTTGGGCTATTTTATTGAATGGGCCCTTTAAGTGTGTACACATAACACTGTGTGCACACTTGATAGTTTTATGCATTTTTATGCGATTTCCTTATCAGGTCTTATAACTTTTTCACCTAAGTTTGTCTCTAAACAACATCAAGCTTCTTTTAAAGTGGTCACTCTCACTCTGCAGAATTAGCCTAGCAGCACATGTTACTATCCAATTAAGCCTAGTTTTCAGCTGCTGGTAACAGCCTTTTTCCATCAAACAATCATGTGATGCACATCCTGTAAGCATATATATTTGATATTCATTTGTGAGTTCATCAGCTATGAGTAAGCACTAGTTGTGGTGCGAAACGTGTCAGCTCTGTACCCCCTTTTTTTGCCGTGTATGGATTGCAGTGTTTTTTGCTTTTAAATAAACTTTTTGGATTTTATTTTCTCGGTGTGCGGCTGTCCGGAGTTCTTCCTTTTTTGATTTCCAATCATTGTGCTATTAGCCAGCACCTGGGGCTCCCACACAGGAGCAGGAGCATTCGCTTGGGAAGGAGAGTCTTGGAGCGGTGGTTGTTTGTTTCTCATCTGTAATTTTTCTATAGATACTGCCATTTACCTGTCTTGAAGCCTTTTTCTTTGTAAATTTAATAAAATATCGATTTTTCATTAAACGTAACATTTATACATTAGAAAAAATGGGCATTAACACAGCTGACTTGTTTTTAAAAGAATCATATTCTGGGGGTTGTCATCCTAACCCTGGCGTTGCAATCTAACAAATCAGTGTTCCGGAACAAGCATGCAGTCAGTAAAGTCTGAAAAATCTAAACTGCCCAGCCAGCATGCTTCATCGGGGTCACTGACTCACAAAATAATGACGCTAGGATCCAAGTGATGCCCCTGACCCTTCGCCTTTAAAAACAAGTTAGCAAAAGCAACGCCCATACTTCTATCAGAAGATCTATTTGATTTTCTACAGGTTATTGTATGTGTATTACTAGGTCATAAGTTACTACAACTGTTACTACTGAAAGAAGAAATTTCAAAAACCTGACTTGCTAGAATGTCAAAGAAAAGATTGGGTCAAATTTACATAGGAGTTGTGCAAAGTGTATATAGGAGTTCCCTAAATTGTGTATAAAAATTCCAAAAACACTCTGTAACCGCTGTCCAAAGTTAGGAACACCTAATACATAATCTCCACTGTCGGATCTGCCCATTATCCAATAAAAACAATAACAGATGACATAATATACTAATCTTGTGAACTAACTTATCTCGTGAACTTATTGTTTTAATGAACTCATCTGTGGATTAAGTGATTTTTAAATTGTAGTTATCTAGTTTAATACATGTTTATTTTTCTATGGTTATGCTTCCTACATCCTAGGTCGACCCTTTGGGGTCATTGATTGATTGACTGGCCTTCTCCTTGTGATCTAACATGTACTGAGATTTCTGTATACAATGTAACATGCATGCCAACCCCCTCCCCACCCCCCTTCTTTTCTCTTCTCCTCCCTCTACTTCAGGGGTCTCAAACTAGCGGCCCTCCAGATGTTGCGGAACTACAAGTCCCATCATGCCTCTGCCTATGGGAGTCATGCCTGTAACTGTCAGCCTTGCAATGCCTCATGGGAATTGTAGTTCCGCAACAGCTGGAGGGCCACCAGTTTGAGACCCCTGCTCTACTTCTATACACTTTCCTTCTTTTTTTCCTGCTTTCTAAAATTTCCTATGACAAGACTATGCACTTTATTAGCCTTAAATGCACACTTATTAATATTCGCGAAGAAAGGACCAAGTGCTTCTCAGTTGATTACCTAGATGCGTATGGATATATAATTGGTCCTATAGTATATAGCTGGGTCTACACTGGTTGCATTATGTTTTAAATGCCTTTGGAAACTACCCACAACTCAAAACGCAAAAATCGCATAGTTTATATATTGTTTGTATTTCTTGTTCTTCTTTCAATAAACATTTATTAAACAAAAAAATACATGTTTATTTTTTCTATAGAACTTTTTAGTGTCACAAAATATACTTTACTCAACTCTATGCACGTGGTGCAGTTCGTTATGCTGCATATCTGTCCGTTTTTTTTAATCGGCGTATAACATGCACTTTTTCCCCCTTAAAATCGGGGGAAAGTCGTGGGTGCGTGTTATACGCCGATTCCCATTATCTGTGAGCAGAAAAGAGCGAGCGGCGCCAAAAAATAGCGAGCGCCGCTGAAAAATACAGAGCGCCGCTGAAAAAGACAGAACGCAGCCGAAAAAGACAGAACGCCGCCGAAAAAGACAGAATGCTGCGAAAAAGACCGAGCCGACTGCTCGACTCCGCTCGCAGTCCCGCCTCCCTGCTGTTTCTGGAGCGAGCAATTCTGAAAAAGACCGAGCCGACTGTACTGTGTACTCGACTCGGCTCCGCTTGCAGTCCCGCCCAGACTGGGAAAAAGTCCCACCCAGACTGGGCGGGACTGCGATACACAGTACAATCGGCTCTGTCTTTTTCGGTAATTTTTTTTTTTCGTTCGCGTGTTTGAAGCCACTTACTATTGACTGGCTCACTACCTCTGCTTGAAGTTTATTCGAGGCATCAACTACTCTTTCAGTAAAATAATTCTTTCTAAGATTAGTTTTGAGCATGTCTCAGAAAGAACAATTGCTTTCCATGTGCCATTGTGTTGAGTCTGTGCCGATTTATGCAGAGCAACACAGCTCAATTGGCATGGTGTGAATGAGCCCTTAGAATTTTATATACTTTGACTAGTTTTTCACTGTATCCCCATCTAGGAATATCTGAATCATTGTGCTGGTATTGTTTGTAAGCTACTGCAGTTAATACCTTACAATGAGCAATGGTATTTTTGCATAACAGTATATATTATACCCCTGGAAGTCAGCATGAGAACAATCAGAAAATAATTCCTTACATATTTTTCTTGTTTTCTGCACGTTGTCTTTGCTTTTCTTTTGCAATGTATTCATTCTCCGAGCTGAAGTCTATCTTGTCATCCAGTAAAAGGTTCTGAAAAAATACAGTTTACATATTTTTATATACGATGAACATGTCACTGCTTCCTTCCCACTGTCCAACTAACATTCCTCATCTCTAGGCTCATTAAAGTACAATCAAGGTCAAAACTGTAGTCACAAAAGGAAAGAGAAGGAATCTAACCAAAGTGAGGCAAATGCCCTCTTGGACAGTTAAAAAGGTGTCTACATGGAAAAATCTTCCCTCTGCTTCTGCTCAAGTGACAATTTAAGACTCTGGATTTTCCCTCGCTTTCAGTGGTCTAATAGGGAGGGCGAATCTCCCTAATGGGCACAGTCATCTCTATGCAAAAAACAGTTTTGGCTTTAAATACACTTTTAAAAAAGTTACATATACACTAGGGCTGCAACTAATGATTATTTTCATTATCGATTAGTTGGCCGAATTATTGTTTCGAATAATAACCTTAAAAAAAGTGTGGAGTATAATTTATATGTAAAGTTTAAAAAAAAAAAGGCAATTTATTCTTATAGTGGAGTTGCCATTTAAAAAAATAAATAAAACACTACAAATACTGCAGCTGCTGACTTAATAATCGGACACTTACCTGTCCCAGGGTCCAATCGAAGCCCCGCTCCTCTCCCCCTCTGTTCGGTGGTGCCGGCATTGCAACTGTGGGCACAGCCGGGCACCCACGGCGCATGCGCGAGCGGTGCCGTGAGTGGCCGCCCAATCATCTGGGACCTGTCACGTGTCCAGATGATTGACAAGAGGGAGGGTTCAGAGCTGAGCCCTTCCTGCGCCGAGGGGAAGTGATGTCACCAGCCCAGGCACTGAAAGAGGCAGACTATGAGGGACCCCCCCAGCAAACAGCCATTTAGAGGGGAGTTGAACAAAAAAAAAAAATTTCCAAAATGTTTATATTTTTTTTATGAACATTAATGATTTTTTTTTTTTGGCTGCAACTCCACTTTAAATATTTCTATTCAGTGGTAAATATAACCAACTATATGGTTGGGGAGCAATATATCTAATCCACTCTGAGAATAACGGAGAGAAGAGATATACTGTATATACTATTAGAAGAGATATACTGTATTTACTATTAGAGGAGAGATATACTGTATATACCATTAGAAGAGATATACTGTATAACCTATTAGAGGAGAGATATACTGTATATACTTTTAAAGGGTGAATCTGGTAAATATCAGAGATCAATTTATTTTTTTTATTTAAAAAACAAACAAATGTCTTCCTTCAAAAAAATTTAATTTTAAGAACGTTCGTTCGATTTTCTAATCGTTAGTGGGGTCAAATCGATGCTCATTTTCAACCACAGTGATGGGAAAATTTGGAAATAATAGAAAACTTCTTGGTCAAAGGAATTTTCAGACAGTGTATTCAGAAATTACATTCATTTTAAAAACAGAATGTTAAAAACAAGTGAAAATTTCAAACATTCTTTCATTCAGCGAATGTACAAAGATTTTTCGTCTGAATATTCTCGTCTGAAAATTGATCCGTGTGGCCAGCACAAGGCTCGGTACACACCTATGCAGTTTGCTTTTGATCTGTTTATGCAGTGCTCTTTGCTGTGCGTTTTGATTTTGCTGCGATTTGCATTTTTGCTTTTTTTTTGGCCAATTTGTTGTTGGGCAGATTAAAAAATAAAAAATAAATAAAAAATAAAAAACACAAATTGCTGCAAGAACACATTAAATGCTTTTCTACAGCTTCTCCATTGAAGTATATTGAACCAAAAAAAAGCACCATTTTGTGTTAAAAATGTTCCATAGGAAACCATGTATATGAACTGTAGTGCGTTTCTGCAAAACGCAACAAAAAAACACAGATGTGAACCAGGTCTAAGACGTTTAGTAACATAATGGGGTTAAAAAAAACAAAACACAAAAATTTGCCCTTTTTTTTTGTACTATAAAAGGCTAATTTTAGTGTTTTTTTTTTTTTTTTTTTTGTACCATAAAAGATAATCACTACTGTAGGGCTTAATTTTTTTACTGTAGAACTGTGAAAGTAATATTTACAGTAGCGATTATTTGCTCTTTTTGTACTATAAAGGGCTCATTTTAGTTTTTTAAACCCCATTATGTTACTGGCCGATCGATTATGAAAATAGTAATCGATTAATTTAATAATCGATTAGTTGTTTCAGCCTTAATATACACCACTGCAGTGCATGAGCTAAAAATCAGCTTGCTGCAGTTTCGAGCAAAATACACCTTCTATAAAGAATACACATGTAAGGAATGAACGCATATTACACAACTGTTAAAACATGTAAAAAATATGTACAGGACATGGCTAAAATGTATTGCAGCACAACATTTCCCAGCTTACATCTATCTACAGACCCATCGAAAGGGCTTTTTACCACTACCCTCGTCTAAACCCACTAATCCATTTCCCACATCAGTGCCCATTTACACCATCCTGGTCTGTTGCAACATGTTAACACACATTGCTAAAAGGCAGTCCTAGTATTTGCAGCCTCACTGTGCCCATTTGCATGCCATAGGTCCCCCGAACTTCAAACTTGGTAGTTACGGGTTCCTAGATGCCCCCTAGCTGCAGCCAAAATGTGGGGTTTCTGGACCCAAATGGATATGTTGTAGTGTTGGTTCCACTGGGTTTGCACACCAAATTTGGGGTTCCTAGCCAAGTGGCCCCGAGATACGGGGCCCCAAAGTCTGGTCGGAAAATGTCAAGCACTTTTCTGCAGCAAAGAATGACATTTTCTGAACCGACTTTGGGGCCCCGTATCTTGGGTCCACTTAATGCTAGGAACCACAAATTTGGATATGTTGTAGTGTTGGTTCCACTGGGTTTGCACACCAAGAGATACAGGGCCCCAAAGTCAGGTCGGAAAATGTGATTCTCTGCTGCAGAAAAGTGCTTGACTCGAGTACAAGCAGGGGGGGGCACTTTCAGCACAAAAAAATGTGCTGAAAAACTCGGCTTATACTCGAGGATATACGGTATGTATCATTTTCTCAAGCACAGCACACTTAAATGCATTGTGCACTGCAACACAAGTTTAATAGGAAAGAATGGAACTGCAGCAACTTGCTTGTTACCACAGTACACTAGGGTGGGTGGCCTGTTAATCTTGACTCTCAATTTAAACTTTGAACATAATGCTGTGAAACTCTGTTGATGTATGTAGAATGCCTATAAATCTCACAAGAAGGTCAGACAAGGAAGCTCAATAGAACTGGCCACAGGCACCCCAATTAACCGCTTCCCGACCGCCTAACGACGATATACGTCGGCAAAATGGCACGGGCAGGCAGAATCACGTATCTGTACGTGATCGTGCATGTGCCTGCCTGTGGGACCCGGTCGGGAGCTCCGTGACCCCGGCCGCGGGACCAGCGGACCCGATCGCCGCTGGTGTCCCGCGATCGGGTTACGGAGCTGAAGAACGGGGAGAGGTTTGTGTAAACAAACCTCTCCCCGCGCTTCCTACACTGACTGTCAGTGATCGGCGGTTCCCTGTCATCGGGAACGCCGATCAATGACGTCACACGTACAGCCACGCCCCCCTACAGTAAAGTAAACACAACACGTCACACTGACTCATCCCCGCCCCCTAGTGGTTAACCCCTTCACTACAACTGTCATTTACATAGGAATCAGTGCTATTTAAATAGCACTGAATTCTATATAAATGACAAATGTCCCAAAAATGTGTCAAAAATGTCCGATGTGTCCGCCATAATGTCGCAGTCACAATAAAAATCGCTGATCGCCGCCATTACTAGTAAAAAAAAAAAAAATATTAATAAAAATGCTATAAAACTATCCCCTATTTTGTAAACGCTATAACTTTTGCGCAAACCAATCAATAATCGCTAATTGCGATTTTTTTTACCAAAAATATGTAGAAGAATACGTATCGGCCGAAACTGAGGAAAAAAAATGTTTTTTTATATATTTTTTGGGGATATTTATTATAGCAAAAAGTAAAAAATATCGTATTTTTTAAAATTGTCGCTCTATTTTTGTTTATAGCGCAAAAAATAAAAACCGCAGGGGCGATCAAATACCACCAAAAGAAAGCTCTATTTGTGGGAAAAAACGACGCAGTGCCGAATCGCAAAAAGGGGCCTGGTCCTTTGGCTGCCAATTGGTCCGGGGCTGAAGTGGTTACAGGGCGTACACATAAAGAAGAACATTTCCATATGCCTAAACCTCTTATCTGAGTTTCACCATTTAAATTTCTAATTGCGCCTCTATCTTTTCAAACTCTGTACGCATACAAATAATAATTCAATTGTTCTGACACCCAATTGTGTCTGCAAACAAACCAGATGCTCTGTTTTTGTTTTGTTTTTTTATTCTGACACTTTCAATTTATTTACTGATAATAAAATTGAATTGCTTTCTTAAATATAAAATTATTTTCAGTTAAAGGAAAAGAGAGGGAAGATGGCAAAATGTTTAGATTGGTATTCATGGGGTTGAAGCAGGTGTAGCATAATCCAGTCTTTATTTCACTTTAATCGTGTAATAATAATGCAAAAATAAAAACAATAACAAAAAAATTATATTAACAATTAAAAAATGATGTACCAGTGATACATTGCAACTAGAAATCAAATTGACAAAAAAGAAGTGAATTAATGCAAGGAACCTTTTAAAATTGAAAAAAATACTTATTGCAAAAAAGACAAGAAATTCCTTTAGTTTTTAAAAAATATATAAAATAAATGCGTGATCAGCACTATTCTTATGCAATTAAAATATTGCTTAGTCCAGACATTACTTACCTTTACACCAATTATATCCCCATCCTTCAAATAGTAAGGTGCCCCTTGCAGGTTCTCAGCTTTCTTTTTCTTCTTCTTTTTGGAAACATGTTGAGTCTAATGTAAAACAATAATGAGCAATATAAGATAAACAATGTCAGTTTAAATCACTGTATGTTGGTTTGTGGATACTTTTTTTGTGAAGCTACCCTTATTAATACGATTCTGAATATTGCTGAATTCGGAAAAAAAAAAAAAAACACACACACATTATGAAGCTATATACCCTCCTTTGGTAAGGTATATATAATTTAAGAGTATGTATATTGGTATTCAAGTATTCTATAACATTTGCCATATCTAGAATAAAGCAAAGCACATTCTAGGTTAAAGCCTCACCCAGCTTGAAATTGGGAGCCATTCATGTTTCTCTGAAAAGTATTTTGCAATCTCCAGTTTGTCCACTGAAAGCGCACAGTGGGTGGCAATTCTCTGAAGTAGAGCCGATGAGGTACATCCACGAGAGATATTCCATGCAATGTCCATTGGGGGAAAATAGCGATATTCTCCTGGCACAGAAATCTGGACTCTCAGTAGCAGATCCTGGGGTCTAAGGGATCAAGCAGGAAATTATACTGAAACACATTATCCATACATGGTTTGTTATTGTTACGAAATAGGGAATTATTCCTCCTAAACATGTATCAATGCACTCAATACAGTGAACCACTGTTAATGTAATAGGTGTATACTTGTTTGCCATTATTATAGGTATATGAGAAATGCAATAGCTATGTGAACAATTGTTTCAAATATTTTCTTCCTTTTTCCACCCTTTTAACTCACGGAGAATGACGAACGAACCTGATGTAGCTAAATGAGCATAGAATAGATGCGTGTGCAAGGCTGTCAAGGAAAAAACATTGGACGAATTATAAAGGGGCCATTTCTTTAGCCTACTACTATTGGAAGCAGCAGATGAGTGTGTGAAACTGGCCACAGCTGGAACAAAATTTGACTGGTTCAGCAGGGGCTGGCCAAATTTTGATTTATGTATGGCTGCCTCAATTCGACAGAAGTTGATTGTTAGAATGGGAATGTTGGAATCCCCAACACGGCTAATCAAAAAAGGAGTAATCCATGCAGGGTTGGGACGGACAGACCAGGGAGCAGAAGGGACACATTATCCCATGTAGCGGCTGCATGTAGAGTAGAGGGCATGCTGGGAGCTACAGGTGCTCTCTTCTCCCTGCCACTCTCTGACAAAAGTGATGGCAGTGTCACTTCTGTTAGCAAGGCTTTTTTTTTTTTTTTACCTCCACCTCCGGTACTAACCCTGTGCTGTCCACTGTAAAGCTTGTAGCAGAAGCCGGATTCCTGTGCTTCTGTTTACAAGTGACAGTGACCCAAACCTCCTTAGTGCAGGAGGATTGGCTGACAGGAGATTGGACTATCATGGTGCAGAGCAGGGAGCGCTCACACAGATCAGGACAATCCAGCCTTATGGCAATCAACTTTTCAGTGCTGAAGCAACACAAAATAATCAGTCTGGTTGCTGCAGCTGTTACTGGTTGTTGCTAAAATCTGCACTTTTCTTGTTACTTTATGTGTTGCTATGGGCATTTGTATAGTGACTTTATTGCAATAATATAGAGTTTTAGATTTAGTAACAGCATATGTCTACAAAGGCCTCTTCCACCTCCATTGATATGTAAATAAACCAGATAGAAGATGAGCAGAGGAAGTTGGTGTTTACAGGAAGTGGGTGGGGGAGGCATGGAGAGGGTTTGAAAGAGACATGTGTTTTGGGACAGAGGGACAGTTGGTGTTTGGAGGACAAAGAGAAAACACATGGCTTCCAGGAACTGGAGAACGTTGGAGATGCTTTGTGAGTTGGACTGAGCAAAGGACCATGGAGGACATCTTGACCCCTAAGTTGAGTAATTGTTTAGTTTACTTAATGTGTACATATTATACATGCTTATATGTGAAGCTATAAGTTGTATTGTATTGTTCATCCTACAGTTTGTATGTGCAGATTTTTCCCTGTTTAGTAAAGCATTGATACACTTCAGAAGTCTAGTCTTCCTTGGTTTTACCACAAGAACCTAATAGATAAACGCAGGCATAACATTTGGGGGCTCGGCCGTTATTTGTGCTAAAATTTCAACTGAAGCAGACCTGTTTTATATTGTGTGTTTTGTTTGCTTGTGCTGGGGGAAAAATGCTGCGTACACTGTTTAGGAGGAGTAAGGCTGCAAAGATTTCTGGTCTCCAGGAGGACTTGAAGGCGTGCACCCTTCCTATCTGGGCCAGAAATAGTCAGTGGATGCCTATCGCAAAGGAGCTGGCTGCATATGCTTCTCCTTTGAACAGAGCTTGGGGGGATGGAGTCTGTGGTCTTTCCTCAGATTTTAGTTTCAAAAGTTTTGGGTTCAGTAAGGGAGAGATGCGGGCAGTTGCTGTGTTTGGTTTGCACTTCCTGCATGCTCTACATATTGAATCTGAAAAGAGGGAAAAGGCGGAATTAGAAAGAGATTTACTGAAGGAGCAGCTTGCAGTGGCATCCAAGTGTTTGGAAGAAACTGCAAGCAAGGAAAAAGATTTAGAAAGGAGGGTAATCAAAGTTAAACCTGCAGTGGCTTTGAAGTGTGTTCAAACCCCTGTAGGCCGAGCTGAAGATTTGAATGAGCGGTGTGCAGCCCTCATGACCAAATCTAATGATGCCCTAACAAAGGACAAAGGCCCAAAGCCTGTAAGCAGAAGTAGGACATGTGCCACTGTTACTTCTCATAACCGGGAAGCAGAGGATTTTATCAGCTCAAATGACCGAGTTGAGTCAGATACAAGGAAGGCAAGGCCTATGATCTCCAGGAGACACATGTGGATTGATTTACTTAAGGTGGGGGTCCCTAGAGAGGAAATAGATGGGATTCCTACACCAGCATTGTTTAAGAAGTGGAAGCAAATGGTTGGGAATGGTAGATTCAGTCACATTAAGTGTTTCTGTTGCCATAAAATGGGGCATTTTGCAAAAATGTGCCATGCTGTGAAGGCTGAACAACAGCAGGCCTGTGTGCTTCCCAGGACAGCACGGAGAGACATGCAAGTTTATTTGTTACGTTGGAAGTCAATGCCTTTCTGTGAAAGTATTTCAAGGCAACAGTGGGCACCCTACAATAGTTTTGCAGTTAGAAATGGGCAGATAGAGAAATGTGAGCAGTGAGCTATGTTTTTTGTCACAGTTGGAAGGAACATATAATCTGCTTTGTCTCTTACTCTTTTCAGGTATTGAGCATCGAGAGGTGGAGCAGGCAGAGCAGATGACCATACTGGATGGGAGGAGACAGACCAGAAGAGAGCCTGAGAAAAGGTGGCTGAATTGGAGTGGACTTCCATCTGAGCATTTTCCTTATGACCAAGAAGAAAAGAGACTTTTCATCTGGGACTTTCTTTACAAACTGCCAAAAGACATTGTTAACCCTGCTCAAAAGTCAGCCTTCCAGGGACAAACCAATCGTCTGACCGCCCACAAGATGGGGGTCGAAAGGGAATTTGTTCCTCCCATTTATACGGGGGTTTTATTTTGCCCTTTCCTGGACAAAAGGCTTTAAGAAGTTTCCTATATTATCCTATAAAGTCAAGAGGTGGTATGTGTTGCTATGGGCATTTGTATAGTGACTTTATTGCAATAATATAGAGTTTTAGATTTAGTAACAGCATGTCCACAGAAGGCCTCTTCCCCCTCCATTGATATGTAAATAACCCAGATAGAAGATGAGCAGAGGAGGTTGGTGTTTACAGGAAGTGGGGGGGAGGGGCATGGAGAGGGTTTGAAAGAGACATGTGTTTTGGGAGAGAGGGACAGTGGTTTTGGAAGGACAAAGGACAAGATGGCTTTGAGGAACTGGATAACGTTGGAGACGCGTTTGTGAGAACAAGGAACTATGAAGGACATCTTAACCCCTAAGTTGAGTAATTGTTTAGTTTACCTAATGTGTACATATTATACATGCTTATATGTGAAGCTATAAGTTGTGATGTATTGTATTGTTCATCCTACAGTTTGTATGTGCAGATTTTTCCCTGTTTAGTAAAGCATTGATACACTTCAGAAGTCTAGTCTTCCTTGGTTTTACAGCAAGAACCTAATAGATAAACGCAGGCATAACACTTTATGAAACGTATATTGCATGTATAAACAACCAGTCACAATTTTTTTTTTCATATTGCAAACCTGAAGTTGACAAAAGCAGTTCCAGTGATGCAGTTGACAACGCACTACAGCTCCCTGATAAAAAATATAACTTTTTTCAGTACTGATGCCTGGAATCCATGCTAATATAATCTTGTGTTTAAAACCATAGTGATGTGCAAAACTGCCACTTGTTAGTTAGATTTGTGCTTTTTGACCAGCAAGCACATTTTTGACGATGAAAGCCCAGCCTCCGGGCAGCCAGGCCTGAGTAAGTAGCTGAGCCTCTGTACTGGGATTGGAGGAAAGGGGGGATTGGTGGGAGAGCTCTGTACTGGGGGTGGGGGTGGAAAATGGGGGTGAGTAGTGGTGAGTTAAGACATACCCAGACATGAGTCCAAACCTGCCTGCACTATCCCACTCAAGAGCTGTCAAATCTGTCAGCCAATCGTAGGCAGCAGAGGCATTTCCACCCTGCAGCCGCATATATGGAAGGGGCGTGTATGCATTGTGCTGTGGGGGAGGGAAATAATTTGGGGGGGGCACGAGGTTGAGGGAAAAGTAGTGGTGTTTCGTCAAGTGACCTCACTAACAGGGACATTTTTTTCTTCCAGTCACACCACCAACTCAGGGACATTTTATCCTTCACCTAATATTTGTGTATCAATCTTATACTTTTCAGTTTGCTGCAGTGTAACACTAACAATGGTACGATTTCATTGCATGCTACAAACAATATGGCATGTGCTACCATTGGCCCCATCCACTTCAATATCCGTGGCCCCATCCACTTCTACATCCGTTTCCATGGCACTGGATGACCTCGTCCTTGCACTGCTGAATCTGTGTCAGTTTTAAGAAGACTTGTGCATAAGAAAAAGCTGCAGTAAGGCCCAATTCACATTGGTTTTAGATGCTGTACGTTAAAATCAAAAAAATCCTGCTTGAAGCATCTTTGATATCCTTTCAACAAAATGCACAATAAAAAAAAGATATATGGCATTGTAACTTAAAGTCGAATTTTACCCTAAAGGGGAAGGTCCAATTTATGTCTCCCCCCCCCCTCCTCCCCCTCCTCCTCCTCTTTTTCCTGGTGGGGGAGCAGGTAGTTTTGGTAGGTACTGTCTCCCACTTCCTGTTGGATTGCCTAGGTTGTGCCACCTGAAATTTGGCAGCCCCCCCCCCCCCTACCTGCCGCCTTCGGAGACAGGTCACAGGTCCCAGCAGGCAGCAGACCATGCACACAGTGCAGCGCGGCTCACGCATGCGCAGTGGGTAGCTGATTATTTTTTATAATTGACAATTTTTATTAGGTTTCAGTGTGAAAAATACAATTGTTTAAAACAACATTGTGGGAGAAATAAGTAATGAAAAGGCAGTAATAGTAACAAACAGCTCTGGAAAGGGCATAGTGGTCTACATATAACTGGATTAACAAAGTGCACGGGAGCAATTAAGTAAAGTACTGTTCTATAAAACGAGAAGACTGAGCACTGGGGCAATCACAATACTAGCCCTTCTGTCAACCAGACCAACAGCAGATATCATAAATTAGAATTGCTTGGCCCGTTTTTTCCAGAGGGGGGAAAAAGAAAAGAAGGAGAAGAGAAAAGAAAGAAGGGGGGGAAGAAGAGAGGTGTAGGAGAGTTGTGGCTGTTGAATTTTACAGTTTTTTTCAAGCAGAGTGAAGAACCATTTTAAACACACTGAACAGATGTGAGTTCTAAGATCCTGTCAACTGAGGTTGATGAAATGAGTGTCACTTCCAGTGCAGCGGAGTTACCTAGGAGGCAAAAACAGGCCTAAACAGTTCTGCTGAGTTTGTCTCAACATAGATATAGAGAGAAAGTAACAATGAATAACTATATTCTGGTGGGATGGCCAAGTGCCAACGAATTCCTGCATTGTAGGTGATGTCAGGGAGCTGCAATTGGCTGGGCAATGACGTGAAGGGGCTTCAGGGGACTGAAAACGAACGTTTAACCAATGTGCTGCAGGGATTTTTTTTTTTTGTTGTCCTGTTCCTTGTACTATATATTTGCAACTTTATTTGCTAACTTTTCTTTTTCAATTTATCTTACTAATCCTACATACAGGTCAAGTCCCAGGTTCACACTGGTGCGATGCGAGAAGCCCTGTGATTCAGTGCCGGTTCCGCATTGCACACTGGTTCACACTGACATCTGCAAACTGCTGGGGGTGTCAATGAAAAGTTAATGACACTCCCAGATCGGTTCGCAGATCGCAGTGCAAACTGTCAAATGGTGCAGGAATCGGATTGCATAGGTATGAATACTCATACGATCCGATTCCTGTACGGACCAAAAATGGGTCCTGCCTCAGTTTATATGGCTGAATTCGCATCGCAGATATCGCATGTAATCTGCACAGCAATGCGTTGCAAATCATATGCGTAGTCTGTGATCGCACAAGTGTGAACCCATCCTGAAATGGGCTTCTCTTGTGACGTGTAGAAGAAAAAAGGTTTAGTTTAATTTGTTAATGAGACCTAAGCAGTTTGTTACAGACTCAGTTCTAAATAAAGCACTTCTAGGAATAAAGAAGAGAATTTATTGTTGTTACATAAACACAAGACTCACCCTAGACACTCCTCTGCCTGCAGAGGCTCCACACACAGTGTTGTCCTGATTCCCAGTTTGTGGTCACTAGCCAGAGAAAAACATTTTTATTGTTAAAAATCATACAGTGGACTGCTAAAGCTATACAGAAAACATTGCCACTATGTTAAAGACAAGCATTCACAAGTGGGCATTTTTGACAATTTGAATCTCCATGCTTGAGTCTATGGTTGACAGCCCTGTTCTTTACTTTTAATTTCTTGCTCTCCGAGCCAAACAGTACTGGGCAAAGGCTCTTCAATAATGACAACTGGGTTATATGCAGCTACTTTATAGTGATTAGACACTGGCAAAGAAAAGAGGGCTGCAGGTACATTTATAACCCCTCCCACCCCAGGTACCCTCGTTTTTTGCTAGTATCGTAGTATAATGAATCTCTTCTCTCTACTGTGAGACCCTTATATTCTTACTAATGAGGTTTTTCTCTATCTTTGTATGAATAATGATATTCCACCAAGCAAATTCAAACATCAAGATTCCTGCGTTATTATAGCCACATCAGCTTTTACTGCTACGCCCAGGATCAGTTGACTCCTCGACAGAGTCTTGGGGGACCCAGCCTGTAATGTTGCCGTCATGCATTGAATCCTGCTGCATGCACTCTCCTTGGCAAGTAGTGCAACACATGAAGTTAGTTGCAGGGTGCTTTACAGGTTCAGGGCCATGGTTTGCCAGTGGCAGAGCCATGTCCCTGAAGACAACTGTAGGGGTAAGATCATTGTTAAAGACAAAACCAAGATGGAGCAAGTAACCTGCTGACCCTGGCTGCAGATGTTTCAGCGTTGAGTACAGGGCAAAAGCCCTTTAAAAACAATCATGCCCAGAGTGCCCCTTTTCTTATCCTAATCCCCCTTGGGTTGTATAGAGCCTGTCAGCCACCCTTCAGATGGTCATGGCTGGGAGCCAAGAGTACTGAGGTTTTAAATTTGGTGCCATCTTTGTCTGTATTTGTGCCCATGTGCTGCACTATTGTGCCCGCATGCTCCCCTTTGTCATTCATTGCCTTTTTATAACGCCTGCCTGGACTGATCATCTACTGCATCTCACTTTCAGTGGGGGGGGTTTCTATAGCTGTGCACCCTGCATCTTCCTCTTTCTGGACATGACTGCTGTGGAGTACAGAATACACAGGTATCTCTGATATATAGCATCAAAGTGGACAATAATAACAATACATTTCAGCTAAGATTACTACAAATTTCCATTTATGACTCTTTAAAGTCAGATGATTTATTCTTAAAGCGGTTGTATCCTCCGCTTGGTAATTTTTACCTACAGGTAAGCCTATAATAAGGTTTACATGTAGGTACAATTAATATATCCTAAACATGCACTGTTTAGGAGATAGTCAACTTGCATGCAATCGCTGACATCAGTGGCGCAAGCGCTCTGAAGATCCGCGTGCATGCGTGGGAGCGACATCATCGCGGCTCCGGCCACTCACAACACTGGAGCCAGCGAACCCGGAAGAAACAGAGGGAACATGTCAGCTCCCTCAGCGGAGTCCGGACATGCTGCGGGGGCCTCGTTTGAAGGTAAATATTTCATAATGTGCTAGTATGCGATGCATACTAGCACATGATGCTATTGTCTTGCAGGTTTTTTTTTTTTCCAGCGGTTTATTACCGCTTTAATTCCAGTTCAATAAAGTACTTCCAGAACACAAGGTTAACAACAAGATAATCTTACAAAAAACAGTACTCTGTTCTAGGTAGCACCTGTTAATACAGAGACCTTCTTTAAAGGCATAGTTCACCTTTACCAAAAACTGCCAATGCAGGAAAGGGGTGTCTGTAGATAAAAACAAACTGTGCAGCTTTGACCAAAGTTGAATAATAGGTATAGGTCATTTAAAGTACCTCCCAAAGCCTGACTAAAA
Organism: Lithobates sylvaticus; assembly: GCA_028564925.1. Classification (NCBI taxonomy): domain Eukaryota; kingdom Metazoa; phylum Chordata; class Amphibia; order Anura; family Ranidae; genus Lithobates; species Lithobates sylvaticus. The sequence continues at coordinate 88,554,995 of CM053031.1, forward strand.
AAGAGTCCTAGTGATGGAGTCCCCCCATCCTACCTTTTCAGGGGTGCCCTCTCTCCTCTGACAGCAGGCGGTATCAGAACAATCCGGTGACTGCAGCCACCGATATTGTGCGTGAAACTGACAGGCAGACTCCTGTCTGTCAGGTGAAAGCAGTCGGTCGGCTGCGATGCCACCTGATTGCTCACACACACCCCCGGTATTGGCATCCTGCCATGTTTTCCGAGCTCTGCTTGCCCACCTGTGGGCCTGGGAGTGATATGGCAGGTGCTGGAGGGGAAGAAGAAGAGTGGACAAACATCCGCTCTCCTCCCCTTTATGTTATAACCCAGAAAGCGACATCTATGACATCACTTCCGCATCAGCCTTTCAGTGTCCCAGGCTAGTTTAGCTGGGAAAGGATGTTTTGCAATCTACATTGCAAAACATTCATTGGGAGTACAAAAGGAGACATGCAAGGTCTTTTGGACCCTGCATGTCTCATTATAAAGAACCTGTCACCTAAAAATAATCACACAGGGGACTTTTTTTTTTTCATCACGTAGGAAACAAAAAGTGAGAGCAATAACTCTAATGCCGCGTACACACGATCGGAATTCTCGTCGGAAAAAACTGACGGTTTTTCCTGACGGAATTCCGCTCAAGCTGTGTTGCCTACACACGATCACACCAAATTCCGACGGTCAATAACACAGCGGCATAAAACACGTTCGACAGCACTATAAAAAAGGGAAGTTTAATGCTTCCGAGCATGCGTCAAATTGTTTCCGAGCATGCGTCGGAATTTTGCGTGTCGGAATTGCATACACACGATCGGAAAATCCGATAGAAAGGTTTTCCGTCGGAAAATTTGAGAACAGGTTCTCAATTCGAAGTCCGTCGGAAATTCCGACAGAAAAAGACCGATGGGCATACACACGGTCGGAAAATACGATGAAAAGCTCCCATCGGACTGTTTCCATCGGAAATTCCGACCGTGTGTACGCCACATAACACCCTCTCCATAACACTAAACCGATACCTATAGGAAGCTTTTAAAGTGTTGCCTATAGAAAATATAGGGTGCTGAAGTTTGTCCCCATTTCAAGGGCGCACACAAATTTAAGGTTTGACATGTTGGGTATCTATTTACTCAGCGCAACCTCATCTTTTATATTTTACCAAAATTCTGGGTAGTTTATTGCGTTTGTTTGCCCAAAATTCACTTTAGTGTTTGTTACTGAAATTTTGCATTTCCTAGACCTCTGCGGTAATAACGTATGAACTAAAAAATTGGAAATACTAATCTTCAGGCCTAAAATTATTTTTTAAACGTGTGCAAAAAAAACGTCTCTGGCAGCGAAAGGATGAAAGTAATAAATCTACACACAACAGTACAACATTCTTGGTATGTGCTGTTGGTAAATGATGTATAGCTGTGGAAGACCGCCCTCTGTATCATCTACCCCCACCGCGCCGCAGGTGTGTAGGCTATAGAATTAGTGAAGGATTAAAAGTGCAAGTGTAAAAAGTATATATATATCAAACAGCAGCTACTTAAAACATATAAACATGTGGAATCTGCAATTCAACTTAAAAATGCAACATAGATAAGGTGAATCAGTAGCGCTAATATAAACAATGAAAAATATAATATAAAATGCTGAGTAAATACTATGCAAATAAATACTGTGCAAATATATAAACAGTGCTATATAAATATCAAAGTACAAAAATAGTAGTGTATAATTGACTCAACGTATAACTTAATAGCAGCGGTGTGTCTATTTCTCTTAGTGACAAGTGAAAAAGTTCATAAATATATAAAGTCCAGATTGTGAATAAATAAATAGGTAAGTGATTTTCCAAGTGTCTTCAGTCACAGTTTCAAAGTGGAGTCTTCTGACTGACTTGAATCTACCACCACACCACGTGATCACACTCCCTCTGAAAGGCCCACTCACCAGCTCACTAGGCCTCACACTCTCGTGTTTGGCAGATGCGTTTTTTACCCACTCCAGGGGTTAATGAAGGATGGCTTGTTTGATCCGTTTAACTCTCAATGCGATTCCATATGTAAAACAATGAGTAAAACACTCCACATAGTGTAAAAACGTATGATAAAATTTATTCACGTAAAAAACACTCCAATGGTCAAACTCACATTTCAAAGGTTAAAATCAAGCCTCAAATCCAAAACCACGGCAAGCCAAACAACGCTGATGTATAAAAATATAAAGTATATATATATACTGCGGTCTCGGCGGACCAAGAGGAAGACCCTGGTGGTGGTATAGTTATAGTCCACAGTGGCGTAATATATAAATAAATAAATACAATCTTTACTTTTTGCTCTGTAGCCTCATTCCCGACATGTTTCGTCGCTTGGACTTATTCATGAATAAGTCCAAGCGACGAAACATGTCGGGAATGAGGCTACAGAGCAAAAAGTAAAGATTGTATTTATTTATTTATATATTACGCCACTGTGGACTATAACTATACCACCACCAGGGTCTTCCTCTTGGTCCGCCGAGACCGCAGTATATATATATACTTTATATTTTTATACATCAGCGTTGTTTGGCTTGCCGTGGTTTTGGATTTGAGGCTTGATTTTAACCTTTGAAATGTGAGTTTGACCATTGGAGTGTTTTTTACGTGAATAAATTTTATCATACGTTTTTACACTATGTGGAGTGTTTTACTCATTGTTTTACATATGGAATCGCATTGAGAGTTAAACGGATCAAACAAGCCATCCTTCATTAACCCCTGGAGTGGGTAAAAAACGCATCTGCCAAACACGAGAGTGTGAGGCCTAGTGAGCTGGTGAGTGGGCCTTTCAGAGGGAGTGTGATCACGTGGTGTGGTGGTAGATTCAAGTCAGTCAGAAGACTCCACTTTGAAACTGTGACTGAAGACACTTGGAAAATCACTTACCTATTTATTTATTCACAATCTGGACTTTATAAGTACAACATTCTTGCCTAATGACTCCCACTTTTATAGATCAGCTTTCTTTTTGTTTTGTTTAGTTGTGTATAAATAGCAGTATATGGCACCACAACTAAATTATTTTTTATGTGGTTGTTTTTGTTTTGCATAGTCATTATCAACTTTAACGGCACTCAGCAATATATAGTGTAATAAGCCTAACAAATTCCATCTTACCTTCTATGAAAAAGTGCACAGATTAAAAAGGGCATGTATTATTACCATGGAATAAGTATAAATAAAGCGATAATTAAGCACCTGATCTGCAATTGATTGAAGCGCAATATTTTTGCCAACCGTTTGTTTTCTAAAGTCCAGACACGGAGAAAATCGGGAGAAGGAATGCCAAGGGCATCAAAAAGTGGTAGCGTCATAACCTGCATAGAGAGAACAAATGCACTTACATTGCCATGTCTACAGACAATTCACACTCCTTAGGCATAAGGAAACAACTGGTGTTGAACACCAAATATAGCATAATGTCACAATGCACAAAAGTACCTAGGTATTGGTCTTATACACAAACCTGAAGTTTAAGCTCTTGAAGAGAAGCCTCTTTGGATAGCTCTATATGACCCACAAAAGAATATTCAGAGTCAGGCTCTTCATGAGAAGAAGCATCTATGAAAGAAATAGATGCATACATGTGAAAAAGGAAGCAAAAGAAAGATTCATGAATCTGATAAACAACGTCAAGGTGGATTCCGGGACCAAATGAATGAAATCAAAACTAAAAGCAGCTGCTTGCCTTTTCATATCAGACTTATCTGCCATTTGCTTCATGAGAAACTAGTACTAAAAACCACACCAAAATGTTGGCTTGAATCACCATGATTACTGCTGCTTATCAAGCACAGTGCAGTTTACATTAGACTTAAGCCAGCCATAGATGGATCAAACCTTGGCCAGTTCAGCAGGGACCGCCCAATATTCAATCCCTCTACGGCCAGGAGCAACCGCAATAGTGTAAACCTATGATTTTCTTAGGAGTTTTGTGCGGTTAGACTATCGTCATACAGATACCTCAATAAACCCTGGTGAAAGGTTACATATTGGGTAGCTGGAGCACAGAACCAGTACATATCTGTATAGGATGTGTGAACACCGCTCTAGGTCAGTCTCGCATCTCCACCTCCACTAACACACAGACCAGGTGCTGGCCCCATCCATCACGGATTCCAATGAGCAAAAAATAATTCTGGTTGGCCTCAAATCCAGTAAAATCACCTTTATTTCAGAAAGTCCATAAAAACATGTCCAAAAACACAAATAGAGGGAAACAGCATCATCAGCTAACGCATTTCATGCTTCATTAGCTTAACTGTGACTAAGCGCTAATGAAGCGTGAAACGGGTTAGCTGGTGATGCTGTTCCCCTCCATTTGTGTTTTTGGACATGTTTTTATGGACTTTCTGAAATGAAGGTGATTTTACTGGACATGCAGCCAAACAGAATTCTTTTTTGTTCAGTAAAATCTGTAACTGCAGACCAAAAGTTATGTTTAACCAGGCAATCCCATACCATATGGTATTTTCCTCCAACCCATTGATAAACAGACCTGAAATACTGGAGTCAAAGAGTAGTATTTCTGTCAAAGGCTCTTTTTTTGGGGCAAACAGGAGGGGTGAAAGCGGACAGTCCTGCCTGGTGCTTCTAGCGATAGCAGATGGAGCTGAAATACAATTATTGACCCCAGTCTATCTTGGGGGTTGTGATAGAGTTTAATCCATGTAATATAATTATTTCCAAAGCCAAAATTTTGCAAGGACATCTCATATGGCCATTTAGTTTCTCTTCAATGGTTCATTCACAACGGATTTGTTGTTATGCAATTTTCTGAATTTTCCAGCATAAGGCAATGCATGGGCATGAAAAAACTCATTGTTTTACTATACATATACCCGTTCACACTGATGTGCTGTGTAGCAGAGCTTTGAAAAAATATATATATTTTTGGAACCTGCATTTTACTAATTTAAGGTAAAAGTGGAACTACCGCATTAAGCACTCCTCGCCCCCTTACATGCCACATTTGCATGTAATTTTTTTTCTGGGGGGGGGGGGGGGTGGGTACCTAGTTTCGACAGGCAACCAACTCCCACTGCCTGCTCTTGTCACCTCGTTGCCTAGGTGTCTCCTCCTCCCCCCTCCCTCTCTGCAATCTTCTGGGACACGTCACAGGTACCAGAAGATTGCCTGTGACCACTCAGAGCAACTCGTGCATGCGCAGTGTGACTGTGAAGCCACAAGCTGTCACAGTCGGATGCCCACACTTGTAACGACGGCGCCACAGAGAGGAGCGAGGTTTCGGGCAGCCCGCATCGCTGGACCATGGAACAGGTAAGTGTCTGTTTATTAAAAGTCAGCAGCTACACTTTTTGCAGCTGCTGACTTTTAATAAAAACTTACAAACAAGTGGAACTTTAATGTGCTTTAATGTGTTTTGGATGCCTTTTGAGCCTTTGAAAGTGCCCTTTTGAAATTGCTTAAAGCGGAGTTCCACTCATTTGTAAGTTTATTAAAAGTCAGCAGCTACAAAATGTGTAGCTGCTGATTTTTAATAAACAGACACTCATCTGTCCCACGGTCCAGCGATGCAACCGCCTGAAGCTCTGCTCCTCTTCTTCTCCTCTCTGTGGCTCCATCATTGCAAGTGTGGACTGACAGCTTGCGGCTTCATAGCTGGGTGCACACTGCGCATGTGCAAGTCGCACTGCACTCTCTTACAGGCCAAGGCAACCTTCTGGGACCTGTGACGTGTCCCAGAAGATTGCAGAGAGGGAGGGGGCGAGGGGGAGTCAACAAGGCGGCGAGAGCAGGAAGTGGGAGCTGGGTATCTGTCAAAACTAGGTACCCACTCCCCCCCACCCAAAAAAATTACATCCCAAATGTGGCATGTAAGGGGGCAAGGAATGCTTGAAGCGGAAGTTCCACTTTTGGGTGGAACTCCACTTTAATGCATTATGCTTGATACACAAACGATAAGGATATATATTTTTAGCCACGTAACTGCAGTTTTCAAATATTATTAGACTCAACTGAAAATAACTTACTTGCATTAAAAAAAAAAAAAAAAAAAAAGAAGCTTTATTCTTATCTGTTCACTTTTAATTAAAGCCTAATGTGTCTTAAGGCATGCAAACTAATGCAAGCAAGAAACACCCACTTAGCAGGTCATCAGGAACTACTAGAACATACCATCTATTTGTCTCTTACCCCCCGATTGAGATATCTGCAGGGCTCCCTGGCAACTGAAGACATGATTGACAGAATTCTGTTTCATTTGTGGACAGTACAGCCAAACAGGTAACTTTAGAAACCCCTATAAAAATGATACAATATATAAATAGAAATTAAATATTTACATGCAGTGACAGATATGGACAGATATGGAAAATACCTACCTTGGGTGGAAGTCTTCCCTCTGTAATTACAAATGTGTCTCCAGATTGTATGTTTAAATCCTTCAGTGAGGAGTCCTAGAAAAAAAAATACAAAATTAATAGCTTCATTTGTTTTTCTCACAATTTATTTATCCTGTCTTAAGTCTATGTTAGTCAAACAAGAATGCAGCTCCAAAAAGACTTACCCATTTATGTGTATTAAAGTGGTACTATAAAAAAGGTTATTTTTTTTTTTTTCCTTTAAAATTAAAAGAGATCTCTGTTAAAAAAAATAAAAAAATAAAAAAAGAGAATGTTATGCTTACCTGCATTGATCATGGCACTACCTTGATGACCCTACTGTCTGCTCCTTCTTAATTTGGGTTCCCCCTTAGCAAGCTGGGTGCTAAGCGTGCACCTGTGTACACATGCTCCTGAGCTGGACTGTGTGTGTCCATAGACACATACAATGTTGATAAGCCATGCCCCGCACCCTCCACCACACAGGAGTTTGACTGACAGCAGCTGGAGCCTATGGCTCCTGCTGCTCGCAGTGTCTCTTGTGAGACCAGGAAGTGAGAGGATCCGTAAGAGGAGGTCAGGTAAGTGTTTAGGAAGGGGATGGGTAGAGCAGATAGTGGGATGTTTTTTTACCTTAAAGTGGATGTAAACCCACCACTCACCCAGTATAAACTAATGGCACAGTATTAATGTATATACATTATATACATATACACACACACAAGCCTCCTCCATGTGTCCCTACCTTGCAAATGTCACCCCCTTCAGCAGTAGGAGTCCTACATAACTCTGGAATCAGTGGGTGGGTTTCTTTGCCAGAGCCCGTGGGTGGAATCGTGATGTCACAAGACTCCTCGCCCACCTTTACACTTGCTTATGTTTCAGTCACACTGATCATGCCCCATGATGAGTAACATCCAGTCAAAACTCAGGAAAGGCACCACATGACTTCAGCATGCCCAATCATGCTGAGGTGTGCAGCAGTCAACAATCCTGGGAGAGCTGGAGAAGAAAGGAGGAGGGATGTGAAGCTGGAATCATAACACACTCTCTGCTCTCATGCCGTGCATGAGATAAAGAAATGAGATGTCACAGCAGTGGGGGGATGTAGAGACACAGACTTATCTGTGTGTTTTTTTATCTTGCTACAAAAAGACAAGGGGATTGCTTAGAGCTGGATTAACTCTTCATGGCAACACTGGGCACAGATGACTTGACATCCTCTACTGTACCAGGTAGAAGTCTTCATTAAAAAAAAAAAAAAAAACTTTCAGGTTTACATCCACTTTAATGCATAACAGCTTACCTGTAAAATCCTTTTCTTTGAAGTACATCATGGGACACAGAGTCATAGTAGTTACTATGTGGGTTATAGGCCACCTTTAGGTGATGGACACTGGCACTGACAGGAAGTCCACTCCCTATATAACCCCTCCCACTACTGGGAGTACCTCAGTTTTTGTAGTAAAGCAATACACGTGTATACCAGAAAGAAGGGAGGGACCTCTGTGTCCCGTGATGTACTTCAAAGATAAGGATTTTACAGGTAAGCGGTTATAAAAAATCCTATTTTCTTATCGTACATCACGGGACACAGAGCCATAGTAGTTACTATGTGGTATGTCCCACAGCAATGCCAACTGAAGGAAGGGAGACAACAAAAGTAGGGCACCATGAGACCAGAGGACTTCTACTGCTGCCTGCAGCACACTGCGCACAAAGGCGATATCCTCATTATCTTTTACATCTACTTGATAGAATCTGGTAAATGTATAGACTGAAGACCAAGTTGCGGCCTTGCAAATTTGAGCCATGGAGGCTTGGTGATGCACTGCCCAGGAAGTACTAACAGCCCTGGTGGAGTGCGCTTTAATATGAAAAGGTGGAACTTTCCTCTTTAAACCATAAGCTTGAACAATCACTTGTCGAATCCATTTAGAAACAGTAGATTTTGATGCTGTCTGTCCTCCTTTAGGACCTTCAGGCAACACAAACAAAACATCAGTTTTTCGAATCTGAGCAGTCATCCTTAAAATAGATTTTGACTGCTCTCACCACATCAAGAGAATGTATTGACTTTTTTTCTGCAAAACGGGGTTCTGGGAATAATGAAGGTAGAACAATATCCTGGTTTAAATGAAAACTTGACACTACCTTTGGTAGAAAATTAGGATGAGGATGCAATACAACCTTATCCTTGTGAATAATTAAATATGGCTCTTTACAAGAAAGAGCAGCCAACTCTGATACCCTTTTGCAGAAGATATGGCTACCAGAAAAACTAGTTTCCTTGTCAAAAGGACCAAGGGACTATGTTGTATCGGCTCAAAAGGCTGTTTCTGTAATGCCGACAGGACTAAAATCAAGTCCCAAGGGTTCAGGGGTGACTTAACCAGAGGATTAAGCCGCGTTACCCCCTGAATAAAGCTACGAACCAAAGACCTCTTTTCTTCCTGGGGTTGACCCTGAGGATTACCTTTTGAACTTGACGGCGGAGGCCATCATGACTGCCTGGAGGCTGATGCCCCTGGCACAGGAGGAGGAGCTTGTTAAAGTGAAAAATACATTTACTCCTTTTCTTTAGATGTATTACCCAAATCATCCCCAAATAGCCGTTTCACCGCAAAAAGACTAGCCAGGAGCTTCTTGCATGTCGCATAGCGAAGGCCTGAAGGATAGAATCTCTCATAGCAACTATTGCAAACAAAGCTGCTAGTAGCTTGCCAGATGCTGGGCTTGCTGAACAGGATAACCTTGAACACCTGTTTAACTTGGTCTCTCAACGATTAACCAACTACTGTCGGCACAGGCTGAGACACTCAATCTGCCAGCGGAAAAAAGTGTTTTTCTTTTTTTTTTTTTTTAATAGGAATTCCAACTATTTATCCGTTGGATCCCTAAGCATTTGAGCATTGTCTGCCAGACAAGTCAAACTCTTATTCACAGAGGATAAAGCAGGGTTAATTGCTGGTATACCCCACTTTAAGTGAATTTTCTCCTCCATAGGATAAATGGAGGGAAAAAAAATGCTCATCTGGATGATCCACTCAGATACAAAACGCTTTTCCAGCAATGAATGGACAGGAAAGGCATGCACAGCTTGAGGAGGCTTTAGCGAACCCAAACACTCAGTTAAGGGTACATAAATGTAGAGCGAACCATTCAGCAAGAAATTGCACCATCTTACAGAGTGTGAAAGCTGATCCCCCGCATTTGACACCTCAGAAGAGGAGTCATCAGCCTCACCATGGTCCCCTGAGGGAATTCATCTTCTCCTGCCCCTAGTTCCTCAGTTTGAGGGTCCTGGGTAATGGAAGAGAACCTTTCGCATTTTGTCCCACACTGGGATGCGATTAAAGTGGCTAACCTTTTTTTTTTTTCAATCCTATCATGACTGAGGAAAAATAACCTTTTTAGTAACAAACATGGGCTGCAGTATTGAAAACAGTTGCAGATATTTCATGGCCACGATGCACACTCTGACCAGCCACTCCCTCTTAGGGGAGGATGCCATTGTAGAGATGAGTAGGCTTTCCAGAGCTTGAGGGAGACCCTTTTATCACTTTTTTGGGGGTGTTTCAACTCCCCCTTCTGACCTTAGCCCAATGCACAAAAGCAGAGGCACTATGAGAAGAAAGTCGCATCCACAGCAATAGTCCAGCCACTGCCGCTGCTATTAATGTTCAGCCTGATGCTTTTAGTAAATGTGTCAGGGAATGCCTGTGTCACCAACCTCTTATATGCCCCTTTTTTGCTATTGTGTCCCTCCGACATCTGCAGCCAGCAAAAATTGAGCTTTTAAACACACTCCCTCGCTGGACGTTGGAGGACACCAATGCCGCTCTAAGCCCCGCCCCTTCCATCACATTCCATCACCCTCAAGAGAGGGTTTTCCCGTGCGAGCCTCCGACCCAACGGGATCGGTGCGTGCGAGCGAGCGCGTGTGTGTGTCTGTGTGTGTGTGTGTGGGGGGGGGTTTATGGTGGTGGAGGAGACCTGTAACAAGCCGCCGTGCAGGGGCGGTGAAAAAAACGGAGCAGCATCGCAGACCTTTTTTGGCCTCCCCCTTGCAGGAAGAGGGGGAGAGCTTTGTCCAGGTGGGGGGTGTTTCGTGGAAGAAAATCCTCCCGAATCTTACCGGAGGTCTGAGCTGCTTGCCGGAGGGAAGCCTGCTGCTTCTGTGACACAGCGTGATGTTTGGGGAAAGCATGACAAGGTAAGTGCTCTATACAGCCCCCAGTGGTGACTCTAAGGCAAGACAACATTTACTTTTTTTTTAAAGGAGACATTTCATAAGAAAATGTAAAAATTCTTTAGAAACCTCCACTTACCTTTTCTGACACAGGGTTTTTTGTGGTAAAAACCAACAGACTCTTTCTTGTTAAAAAAAAAAAAAACAACAGACTCAATCTTCACCTCTTAGAGTGGGCTCTGTTACAAAACCTTCAGGAACCAGGGACCTTTGGGGAACCCACGCTCCTGGACGCGTAAAACACCCCGCCAGAAAAAAACTTTTTGTCTGAAACAATCAAAGCTCTGGATTTCTTCCGCCACGAGGCCCGGGTACCATTAAATTCGGTCTAAAGAGACACTTTGAATGGATCCGGCTGCATAGCTGGCCCCAGCAAGGATTGCTTCATTGGAGCTCAGAACAGCACATCTTTACTTGTGACCAACTGAGGTACTCCCAGTAGTGGAGTTTCAGTAATCCATGTCCTTAGTCTGCTTGTCTTCAGTAAACTGTTTGCGGGTTTTCGTGTGCACCATCTTTAGAAGAGGCTTCCTTCAGGGACGACAGCCACGCAAACCAATTTGATGCAGTATGCGGCGTATGGTCCGAGCACTGACAGGCTGACTCCCCACCCCTTCAACCTCTGCAGCAATAGACTCATACGTCTATTTCCCAAATACAACCTCTGGATATGACGCTGAGCATGTACTCAACTTCTTTGGTCGACCATGGCGAGGCCTGTTCTGAGTGGAACCTGCACTGGTATACTGCTGTATGGTCCTGGCCACCATGCTGCAGCTCAGTTTCAGGTTCTTGGCAATCTTCTTATAGCCTAGGCCATCTTTATGTAGAGCAACAATTATTTTTTTGAGATCCTCAGAGAGTTCTTTGCCATGTTGAACTTCCAGTGACCAGTATGAGAGAGTGAGAGCGATAATCACCAAGTTTAACACCTGCTCCCCATTCACACCTGAGACCTTGTAACACTAACGAGTCACATGGCACCGGGGAGGTAAAATGGTTAATTGGGCCTAAATTGGACATTTTCACTTAGGAGTGTACTCACTTTTGTTGCCAGTAGTTTATAAATTATTGGTTGTGTGTTGAGTTATTTTGAGGGGACAGCAAATTTACACTGTTAAACAACCTGTACACTCACTACTTTATATTATAGCAAAAGTGTAATTTCTTCAGTGTTGTCACATGAAACGATATAATAAAAAAATATTTTGTGAGATACTGTATGTATGACTTCCCTATAAATTCCTTATCTTGGAGTATAGTACAGGACTTTTATTCATAGACCATGGGTTATATGCAGGCTACCTTCTGGTTATTGGACATTGGAAAAAAATGGCCACCCCAATAGGATACTTATAACCCCACCCACTCAGAGACACCAGTTTTCAAGCAAGAAACAAGGAGTGATTAAGACAAGGACCCTGAATGTCTTATTGACCCCCCCCCCCCCCACATACCCTGCATATATGAATGTAAATGCACGTCAGAGGAGTCTACGCATGAAAACGTTGATTGCGATAAACAGGTTACATATCGATGCACACGCCTGTGTGAGAGCAATATTTCTAGCACCGTAATGCTAAACTGATAACCTGTAGGGGGCATTTAAAGTATCACCTATGAAAAATACAGAGTACTGAAGCCATTTCACGTGCGCACACAAGTTTAACATTCAACATGCTGAGCATCTATTTACTAGGTGCATCCTCATCTTTTATATTTTACCATAACAATTGGGTAATTTATTGCGTTTGTGTGCCCTATAATTAACTTTAGTGTATTTTTTTTTTTACAAAAAATGTTGCTTTCCTAGACTTTTGCGGTAATATCATGTAATATAAAATGTTGGAAATGGTGGTATTTTATTCTCTATGGTGTCTGCGTTCAGAAAATATATAAATGTTTTGGGGGTTTATGCAATCTTCAGGCCTAAAATTATTATTATTTTTTTTTTTTTTTTTTACTTTTTTTTTTTTACACACAGGTGCAAAAAAACAGCTCTGGCGGCGAAAAGGATAACAGCATTTCTGTTGTGTGATACTTTTATAAATGACAGCTGCGAATGTATGCAACTCTTATTATGCAGCAAAGCCATGAATTAAGAGCATCAGTGGTTAATAGCCAGAATAGTATTAAAAATGAAAGGAATACAGGGATGTTATACAATGTGGTTAAAAAGAGCTGCATGAGTGGAACATGGATAAAAGGGATGAAGGGATGAATTGGTTATTGTTTTATACATTAAGGACAAGTTTTTAGTTAATACTTCTTCAGTTAGGGGATCTCCAGCTTCATAACACCAGTCCATTTTCCTAAGGTGCCAGCCAGCTTCAACTGAAAGACAAAACATAAAATGTTGACTGTGTGTACACTTCTACAAAAAAAGCTAACATATCTGATGAAAGCATTCAAAAGACTAAATCAGTAACTGCCTTCTGAAATCTTTACAAAAGTGCTGAAATCAGTTTTTTCACCTTTCATAAAAGGTACTTTACACTAATGCCGCTTACAAACGGGCGTACTTTCCGACGTAAAATGTGCGATCGGAGCTTGTTGTCAGAAATTTGGACCGTGTGTAGGCTCCATCGGACAGTTTCCATCGGAATTTCCGCCGCACAAAATTTGAGATCTGGTTCTCAAATTTTCAGACAACAAAATCAGTTTGTGTAAATTCCAATCGTGTGTACACAATTCCGACGCACAAAGAGCCACGCATGCTCGGAATCAAGCAGAAGAGCCACACTGGCTATTGAACTTCATTTTTCTCGGCTTATCGTAAGTGTTGTACGTCACTGCGTTCTTGACGTTCGGAATTTCCGACAAGATTTGTGTGACCGTGTGTATGCAAGACAAGTTTGAGCCAACATCAGGCGGGAAAAATCTATGGATTTTGTTGTCGGAATGTCTGATCGTGTGTACGGGGCATAATTCTACAACAAATGAAATTATTTACCATCATGTTTACCAGTGACATACTGTATGTCTTGACTAGAGCTTTCATTTTAAAACATTTTTTTTTTGTTTGTTTTATTGAGGGAATTTAACTTGGATGGGGTGAGGGAAATATGGGATGCCCGGTAAATTGTATATCAATCGGTACAACTATGTACACGTCTCTGTACAAGTTACTACTTCAGGCTCCTCCAGCACTTTTCTCGCTTTATCCTCAGGACCAGCTAGCACATTTAGGCCTCATGTACACTGCTGCTGGTAAACCCCCTGAACTCTCCTCTATGTTATCTTATCAGTACATGTACACAGGGTCGTTTACAGTCACTTCTACCTAAATTTACCTACACTACAGAACAAAAATCCTATTCTAGCACTTACCCAAGTAGAGGGTGCTACATGTATATTAAAAACACACTACATCTTAATATGCATTATATAGCAGTGTTGCCTTTATTTTATTTCTTTTATCATAGTTACCAAAAAAAAAAAGTTTATATTTTTTCTTTCAAATATTCTAAGAAACACTGCATATTCATTTTATTCCATACAGGCAGCATCCGGAGTTCCTATATCCTTTATACATTGTTTATGTCTCTTCTGCCATTTGTTGTAAAGACCCTGTTTACCGAGCTTAGTAGCTCAAAGCAATGACTTTTTTTCTCATATGATTGACTTCAGTCAGACAAAGCAAGCCTAAGTCCCCTTTCAATTCGCTTGCTCAGCGGGGAAATCTCTCCGCTGATCCCCACTGAGCAGGCAGATGACAAGACTGTGTCCAGTCCGCTATGCAGAGCAGACAGTCCTGCTCTCCTCTATGGGGCAATCGTTCTGATCTTCTGGACTGATGGGGAATAGGACCACCATCCGTCTGTTTTTGGCGTACATGATCGGATCAGATGGCGGCAGGCATCAGCGGACATCCACTGCTCCATAGAAGAGACTGGAGCGCCAAATCAGGTCCGCCTGAAAAACTGACAGGTGGACCTGATCGGACAGCCCGTATGAAAGGGGCCTAAAAGCAGGCAACTACAGCTGTGCTGTCCTTCTAAAAGAAAATAGTGCTCTGGTGTAGAAAATGTTTATTTGTAATACACACAAAAATTAACCCAAGGCCATTATAATTTCCTTTTAATACTTTTTTTTCAGAAAAACTTAAATATAGACATAAATAGATGGTTTCTTACTTGGTAAATTCACCTTCTGAAGCATTTGTTGTAAACACTGAAATAAAAAATAAATAAAAATAAAATTTGTGTCGAGTTAGGCCCCATGCACACGAGACGCAGATGCAAACTCTGCTGAACGCATGTTTTAAAAAGCAGAAACCTGCGTTTAAAAACTTGCGTTTTGCTGTGTTTTCATGTCGCGTTTAGACGCGTTTGCGTCTATAAGCATTTGTAAAGATAACATCATATAGACCCTCCCCAAGCTCAGAAAGCATATATTATTAACTATTTCTGCCATTTTGTGAGCAGCAGCAGAGAGAGCAGTTGTACACTTGCATTTGCCTCTCTTTCTGTGTTTTTTTTGGAAATGGATCCCATATTGAATACATGTCAGGAAATGCTCCTGATGTCGCTCTTGATGAAGCAGCAACGTCGTCGCAAATTTGCATGAGAGGACCAGAATCAGAGCTTGTCGATATTGGACCCATCCGTTGATGGCACAGCGAATGTCCGTTGGATATTTCACAAACATGTATGCATTTCACAAACATGTATACACCAGTGAGTATATATGCTCCATGAACTATCTAAACTAATTACGACATTTTAAACAATTTTTTCTAGTATTTTTTATGGTTTACCATCATATTTCTGAGTTTTCTGGTCAAAAAAATTGGGTTCCTTTAAAAAGGCTTATAAAACGCAAACGCGGCTAAACGCAGGTGCCTGCGTTTAGTGTCTGAAACGTGGAAAAGCAAAGTGTCTGAACGCATTTTTTTGCTTCTGGAAAAACGAGGTTAAACGCAACTGCATAAAAACGGGAAAAAACTAGACTGTATACATGGACACATAGGATAACATTGCATGCGTTCAGGTGCAGTTGAAAAAAGTGTCAAACTGCCTCTGAACGCGCGTTTAACTGCGTCTCGTGTGCATGGGGCCTTAACAGGTAGCAAACTGCATGTACCATGGATGCAGACAATTTGACAATGCAGCCCAAAATATCACTAAATCAGGGAAACTGGTGGCCATCCAGCTGTTGCAAAACTACAAGTCCCATCATGCCTCTGCCTTCGGGAGTCATGCATGTAACTGTCAGCCTTGCAAAGCCTTAATGGGACTTGTAGTTTTGCTACAGCTGGAGGGCCACCAGTTTGAGACCCCTGCACTAAATAATTCAGAGCATCCCAAGGACACAAAAACCTTACCTGACTTTTCTTTTTTCTCCCCACAAAAATTTTTATTGATAAATTTTACAGACAATACAGAAAGTACCAATATAAGCATAACCGACATAAAAGGACATGGTTCCAATGATTAAACAGAACAAAAATACTTGTAAATGACAGAACCGACAGTTGCTGCCCTATACAGTTTGCAAATGATAAACCCGACATGAAGATCTATAGGATTCTTCCAAGAGTTGTCAATGCATAGTAATTTTAGGGAAATAATAATCCAGTTAATTATAAACCTGTCAGAGTTACCAAGCAAGGAGGGCCTTCAAAAATGCACTTAATCCAGTTTTTGATTATACTGCAAGTCGTGCGAGGAATGGGAATAGGGTCCGACACCCAGGTCAGATTGCTACCCCATACCTTCCTTCTGCAAGAATCTAGTCAAAAGAGGGGAAAAAGAAAAGAAGGAGCAGAGATTCTACCCTGGGTGGTGTATAGCCTCCATCACTGCTATATGATTAACAAGTGACGCCCATTCTTTCTTTGAAGGGGGCAATTTGAACCAGTAAGCATAACCTAGCAGCATTAAACATGTGCATAGCCACCAACTTATAGCATCTTTTTGGGGAAATTTTGGAGAAATGACGGAGGTACTGTGCTGGTGAAAACTCCAATGGAAGTGAAGAGATCTCAGTCGTCGCTTCATGTACCTTACACCAGTACGCCTGAATCAGTGAACACGTCCACCACATATGAAGAAGAGTACCCAAATCCTGTACACATCTCTAGCACCGATCCGAGACAGTTGGAATAAATTTGTGAAGCAGTTCCGGTGTCTTATACCACCTTGTTTTAATTTTATACCGGTTTCCTGGGTGTTTACATTCATAGAGCCTTTGTGGATATACAAATGAATGCGGTCCCAACTAGCGTCTGCTATATCCATATCCAGCTCAGTCTCCCAGAATGCATGCTCCGAGCGCAAGGAAGCACATAAGGTTTCCCGAACATTGATGCGCAGAGCACTGAGATCAGATAACTCTAGGGAGAAGAGCTAGAACACAGCGATTCAAGGACAGTAGGGGGTTTCGTGAAGCTTTCTCTGTTTCGCTGGGTTGTCTAAATGGTGTTTTAGTTGAATATAGGCCCAAAAAGAGAAAGACTTAGTGTTAGAAAATGCTGCGAGCTCTACCTGCCGGAGGAACCTCCTCCTAGAGAAAAATTGCTTGGCTTGCATTTCCGCGTATGGCCACTCTGCGGATAAATAGGCCTTAGCCATACCTGGAAGAAAGTCTGGGTTACCTTTGATTGGTGCGATCGGGCTGTTTTTAGCTGAGAGTGAGTACACTTTGAAGCCCTTTCAAAATCATGAAGGGTCGCCCCAATAAGAGGATATGAATGAATGATTGGTGGTATGGGTTTTTTTGAGTACCAAGGAATTGAGCTCAGCTCAGCTCCCATGATCAATTGCTCCAGCAGCACCCAGCCCTTGCATCGTGTGTGTGTGTAGCCTCCAGTCCACTACCCGAGTCAGCAGACTGCCCAATACCGCTGCTGATCTGGGAGGTCAATTCCGCCTCCAGATTTTGGCAACACCAGCTTCGCTTACCCAATTTGTACCGCCTAGGTTGCCCATAGGAAAGCCCTACAAATCCTTTTGTATGCCGCAAAGAAGGAGGGCGGCAAGCGAATCGGCATAGTCTGCAGTTTATATAGTAGGCGGGGGAACACCATCATCTTTAGAATTAAGGCCCGTCCAAAACAAATGGTGGGTACCTTCCACATGTGGAGATCCTGCTGTATGTTTTTCAATTCTGATGTTTTTTTCGTAAAGATCTTTTAGATTACTAGGGAGTTGGATACCTAAATAAGTGATGGCATCTTTTCAGCGGAACAGAAAGTTCAACTGACACAGTTGTACTAGTTTAGGGGGTAGTGAGATGTTTAGTGCAAAAGATTTTGAGTAATTCGTTTTCAAGTTTGAGATCATTGTAAACTGTTCTAGAACTGGCATTAGATTGGGTAAGGATGTCAATGGAGATGAGAGGAAAAGAAGGATATCAAAAAGGTGGCAATCTTATATTCCTGTTGATGTACCTGGATTCCTTTTATGTTCGGATTTGCTTGAATGCAGCGCAAAAGAGGTTCCAAAGAATATAGCAAGGGAGAAAAAGAGGAAATCCCTGTCTGGGTTTCCATTATGGATGGGGAAGGCATCCGGCAAGTGGCCATTGACCTGAACTCCAGCGCTGGGGTTGGCATATAGAGCTCCAATAAAAAGCCTGCATACAGCTGCCTAGTCCCAGGGACTCCAAGACCGCGTCCATATAGTCCCAGGCCACTCGGTCAAATGCCTTCTCTGCGTCCATTGCCAGAAAGAAACCTTCACGTTGGGTAGAGGTGAGCCAGTGGTGTAAGTTTAGGGCCTTGATGGAGTTGTCCCTGGCTTCTCTGCCAGGGACAAAGCCAACCTGGTCCAGGCACACCCAAGCAGGCACGTGATAAGACAATTGGGTTGCCAGGATCTTGAAGAACAATTTAACCACTTCAGCCCCGGACCATTTGGCAGCCAAAGGACCAGAGGTCTTTTTTCAATTTCGCACTGCACTACTTTAACTGGTAATTGCGCGGTCATGCAATTTTGTAACCAAACGAAATTTGCGTCCTTTTCTTCCCACAAATAGAGCTTTCTTTTGATGGTATTTGATTGCCTCTGTGATTTTTATTTTTTGAGATATAAACGGAAAAAGAGCGAAAATTTTGAAAAAAAAAGAGATTTTCTACTTTTTGTTATAAAAAAAATCTAATAAACTCAATTTTAGTCAAACATTTGGGCCAAAATGTATTCAGCCACATGTCTTTAGTAAAAAAAATGCCAATAAGCGTATATTTATTGGTTTGCGCAAAAGTTATAGCGTCTACAAACTAGAGTACATTTTCTGGAATTTACACCGCTTTTAATTTATGACTGCCTATTTCATTTCTTGAGGTGCTAAAATGGCAGAGAAGTACAAAACCCCCCCAAATGACCCCATTTTGGAAAGTAGACACCCCAAGCTATTTGCTGAGAGGCATGTTGAGCCCATTGAATATTTTTTTTTTTAGTCCCAAGTGATTGAATAAAGACAAAAATAAAAAAGATTTTTTTTTTTTTCAAAAAGTTGTCACTAAATGATATATTGCTCACACATGCCATAGTTATATGTGGAATTGCACCCCAAAATACATTTTGCTGCTTCTCCTGAGTATGGGGATACCACATGTGTGGGACTTTTTGGGAGCCTAGCCGCGTACGGGGCCCCGAAACCCAAGCACCGCCTTCAGGATTTCTAAGGGTGCAAATTTTTGATTTCACTCCTCACTACCTATCACCGTTTCGAAGGCCATAAAATGCCAAAATAGCACAAAACCCCCCCAAATGACCCCATTTTGGAAAGTAGACACCCCAAGCTATTTGTTGAGAGGCATGGTGAGTATTTTACAGCTCTCATTTGTTTTTGAAAATGAAGAAAGTAAAGAAAAAAAAAAAATTTTTTTTCTTTTTTCAATTTTCAAAACTTTGTGACAAAAAGCGACATCTGCAAAATACTCACAATACCTCTCAGCAAATAGCTTGGGGTGTCTACTTTCCAAAATGGGGTCATTTTGGGGGGTTTTATGCCATCTGGGCATTCCATGGCCTCCGAAACTGTGATTGGCAGTGAGAAGTGAAATAAAAAAATTACACCCTTAGAAAGCCTGAAGGCGGTGATTGGTTTTTGGGGTTCCGTACGCAGCTAGGCTCCCAAAAAGTCCCACACATGTGGTATCCCCGTACTCAGGAGAAGCAACAGAATGTATTTTGGGGTGTATTTCCACATATGCCCATGACATGTTTGAGCAATATATCATTTAGTGACAACTTTTTGTAAAAAAAATATATATATTTTTTTTTTTTCATTATTCAATCTCTTGGGACAAAAAAAAAAAATATTTAATGGGCTCAACATTGCTCTCATCAAATAGCTTGGGGTGTCTACTTTCCAAAATGGGGTCATTTGGGGGGGGTTTGAACTGTCCTGGCATTTTATGCACAACATTTAGAAGCCTATGTCACACGTCACCCACTCTTCTAACCACTTGTAGACAAAGCCCTTTCTGACACTTTTTGTTTACATGAAAACATATTTTTTTTTTGCAAGAAAATTACGTTGAACCCCCAAACACTATATATATTGTTAAAGCAAAGGCCCTACAGATTAAAATGGTGGGTGTTGCATTTTTTTTTTTCCACACAGTATTTGCGCAGCGATTTTTCAAACGCATTTTTTGTGGAAAAAATACACTTTTTTTTATTTTAATGCACTAAAACACACTATATTGCTCAAATTTTTGATGAAATAAAAAATATGATCTTAGGCCGAGTACATGGATACCAAACACGACATGCTTTAAAATTGCGCACAAACACGCAGTGGCGACAAACTACATACATTTTTTAAAAGCCTTTAAAAGCCTTTACATGATACCACATTAGATTCACGGAGGAGGTCTACTGCTAAAATTACTGCCCTCGATCTGACCTTCGCGGTGATACCTCACATGCATGGTGCAATTGCTGTTTACATATGACGCCAGACCAACGCTTGTGTACGCCTTTGCGCAAGAGAAGGGGGGCAGGGGTGCTTTTTTTTTTTTTTTTTTTTTTTTTTTTTTATTTATTTTGGTTTTTTATTTTTTTTTTTAAAATGTTCCTTGCATTTTTTTTCTTTGTTATGATTTTTATTGTTATCTCAGGGAATGTAAATATCCCCTATGATAGCAATAGGCAGTGACAGGTACTCTTTTTTTGAAAAAAATGGGGTCTATTAGACCCTAGATCTTTCCTCTGCCCTCAAAGCATCTGACCACACCAAGATTGGTGTGATAAAATGCTTTCCCAATTTCCCAATGGCGCGGTTTATATCCGGGAGGGGGGACATTCCCTCCCACTGCTTGTAAAAGCAGTCTAGAGGCTAATTACCCGCTAGAATTGCTTTTACATGAAAGCCGATCACTGGCTGAAAAGAATGATACCAAGATGATACCTAAACCTGCAGGCATCATTCTGGTATAACCATTCAAAGTCCAGCAACATACTGGACATATATTGTAATCTTTTTTTTTTCATGCAGCCTCTTGGCTGAACGAAAAAAAGAGATTGATTGGTGGGTATGCCCACCATTAGAATACCTCCCTTCATCCACCCACTTCTAATGATGGGCATACATGCACCATTTATATATGCCGATGCATGGGGGCATCCTCCCGCAAAAGTTATGCCGTGTACACACGGTCGGAATTTCGACCGTATGTACGTGGCATTAGGAGCCAATCGCTCCTCCCCCCCCTGCTGCCCCCATGCTTCGGCATATATGCTCTTTTTTTTAACTGTGGTGGTGAAATCACCTCCTACAGCGTTGGAGTCGCGGCTTTATGTATCGTGGGAGCAAACGCTGTTGCTGTCAAGATAAATAAATCCGCGTTGCAACTGAATGGCGCACCTGAAAACAAAAAAATGCTCAACACTAAAACACAGTAAACAAAATTACATACCTGAAAAGCAAGCATGATAAAACATGATAAAACATAATAAAACATTGCAGAATAGAATGGAGTAAAAAAAAGAGCAACAATAGAGAGAGAATAGAGTGAGAGAGAGAACAATAAAACGACAACTATTTTATTTTTTTTTATTTTTTTGAGATTCACAGGTAAAAAAGCTCCTGACTGAAGCGACTGAATCAAAACGCTACCACAAAAAAACTGTTAGCGATCGCAGGGATCAGGCCTGACTCTGCGAACGCTGCAGTTATGTGTGCTTAGTGTTTTGTAAGTGACAGTGATCGATCGATACTGCACTTGGGTGGGCTGGGCTGGGCGGAGGGGGAAAACGCAGGTGCTAGCAGGTATCTGGGCTGATCCCGCTAACAATGCGTTTTTTTTTTTGGAACCCTAAACTGCTGGGACGCTAGTATAGATCTGATCAGATCAGATATCGATCTGTTCAGATACTGTGCCACTAAGGGAGGTGTATGCTTTGCGCGTGGGTGTTTGCGGTACTGGCACTAACCTGGGGCGACGCAGACCTTATTTGACCCTAAAACCTAATTGATATCACCCGCCGGGCGATCAGGGGGTTAAACCGTTATTGGGTAATAAATGGCGGGTGCCCTGACAGTATAAAAAACAAGCTAACTAACCAGCGTCACCCGTAACAGTAATACAAAAAAAAACTGGTTACCTAGCGACACTAATGCAGCGATCAGAAAAACGATCGCTTAGTGACACTGGCAAAAGGGGGTGAAAGGGTTAACTAGGGGCAATCAGGGGGTTAAACCTTTATTAGGTAATATATGGGGGTACCTGACGCTATATAAAAACCTGACGGGGAACCTAAATAACGAAATAACTAACTGGCTAACCAGCGTCACCAGTGACAGTTATACAGTGATCACTGGTGAAAGGGTTAACTCTAGGGGCAATCAGGGGGTTAAAACCTTTATTTAGGTTGTAATATGGGGTACCTGACCTATAAACCTATTTATGAACCTATATAAACATGGCGGTTACCTAAAAAAAAAAAAAATGGTTACCTAGCGACACTAATGCAGCGATCAGAAAAACGATCGCTTAGTGACACTGGCAAAAGGGGGTGAAAGGGTTAACTAGGGGCAATCAGGGGGTTAAAACCTTTATTAGGTAATATATGGGGGTACCTGACGCTATATAAAAACCTGACGGGGAACCTAAATAACAAAATAACTAACTGGCTAACCAGCGTCACCAGTGACAGTTATACAGTGATCACTGGTGAAAGGGTTAACTCTAGGGGCAATCAGGGGGTTAAAACCTTTATTTAGGTTGTAATATGGGGGTACCTGACCTATAAACCTATTTATGAACCTATATAAACATGGCGGTTACCTAAAAAAAAAAATGGTTACCTAGCGACAGCAGTGACACTAATACAGCGATCAGAAAAACGATCGCTTAGTGACACTGGCAAAAGGGGGTGAAAGGGTTACCTGGGGGGCAATCAAGGGGTTAAACCTTTATTAGGGGGGGGTAGGGGGCTACCTTGGACCTAAAACTAACTGCCCTGACAGTTATTACAGTCACACTGACACTAAATGCAGTGATCAGTAAATAAATGATCACTGCAATTAGTGACACTGTGACTGGGGGGGGAGGGGGTGATCTGGGGGGTGATCAGGGGGTGACAGGGGGGTGGAATATGTGCCTAACTGTACTGGTGTCAGTGTAGTGTTGTGCACTAACCTGTACATGTTCGCCGCTCGGCGTCTCCGGTCACATAGACCGGCGCACCGAGCGTGACATCACTTCCGCCTTCCTGTCTATACAATAGACAGGAAGGGGAAGTTTTTCATTGGCCAGGAGCGATCGCGAGGGGGTGGCCAGAAACCACTGGCCGTCCCCTCGTCCCGGATCGCTCCTGAAGCGATCCCGACCGTCCCCGCCGGCGGAGGGGGGTCCGATCGGACCCCCCAACCGCCGGAAGAATGTCACGTACAGGTACGTGATTCTGCCTGTACGTGCCATTCTGCCGACGTAAATATACAGGGGGCGGTCGGGAAGTGGTTAATGTCCACGTTCAGAAGAGAAATGGGTCAGTAATTGGCTACATCAGTGGGGTCTTTATTCTCTTTAGGGATTACCGATATATATGCCTCTAATAGGCTTCCAGAAGAGCAAGGGGAGTGAGAGAGGGTGTTGAAAGCCTTAAGAAAACCTGGCACTAAGAGATCCGCAAAGCATCTATAATATTGTGCAGAGAAGCCACCCGTCCCTGGACTTTGCCCAGGCTTCGTGGCTTTCAAGGCCTCTTCCCACTCCTCCAATGACAAGGGGGCTTCCAAGGCCTGACAATTAGTAGCAGAAAGAGCATGCGGGCTATATTTGCCAAGAAAATCTTGTATGAGATCCGAACGTGCATTCTCTGCTACAGGTCTGTGTTCATGCGATCGAAGGTCATACAGTTTGCTATAGAAGGAGTGAAACTGACGAGCAATGTCCTTGTTTTTGGAATGGGTTATCCCACCCGCATCGACTAAATGATGGACAGTAGATGCGCGGGTGCATTTCTGCGTGAACCTTGCTAAAAGCCTCCCTGGTTTATCGCCTTGTTCGTAGAACAATTTCTGTGATGGCATCGACCACTTCCGTGCCTTTTTTTAAATCAACAAGTTTTATTTTGTTTAAAGTGCATACATGTTATAATGTACATTTCCAGGTATGTTACATATCATACAAAGCTTCAAGTAACAGTTGTATATCCATCTCAGATCTTTGTTATCACAGTATGTCTTATGCATGAGATATAAGTAAAAAGGTACCTCGTGTCAGTGTTTTTGGTTTGCTTTATTACCCATGGGCTTGGTGATCTTACACGCCGTTAACTTTCCCAATGCAAAATGCAAGAGTCAGGTCATGAACAAGTGTCAGACTCCTGCAGCCACCTGTCCCAGATTTTATAGTATTTCTCAGGACATCCTCTATTCGTGTATACAAATTTTTTATATGGAAGGGTGTTGTTTATTTCTGCTTTCCAGTCTGCGATACTCGGGGGACAAATCCTCATCCATTTCCTGGCTATTACCTTTCGTGCTATGAATAGTGTCTCGTGTAAAAATGTCTTAGTGTACCTGTCGGTCGAGTCTGGCAATAGTCCCAGAAGGCACATTTTTGGGTCAAGCGTAGCTGGAGAGCCCATGACGTCATGAAGAAATCCCACCATCTGTGTCCAGAGTCCCTGTACTTTGGGGCATGACCACAATAAGTGAATGAATGTGCCCGTCTCCCTTCCACACATTTGGCACAAAGTGGACTGGGAGCGTCTGTATCTGGCTACCCTGAGGGGGGCAAGGTACGCTTGATGGATTATGTAAATTTGGGTCAGTCTGTCTGAGAGTTTTGGCGAAGTCGCTTTGCAAAATTCCAGGGCCTCCCCCCATTCCTCGTCCTCCATAGGTCCCACCGCCCTTTCCCAGCGAGGCTTAAGGCCATACGCTATTTCAGTTGCTACTGGGGTGGAGAGTATGTTATAAAATGCTGATATTAGTTTTTGAGGATCTGTGTTTTTGACTATTGCCATGATGACATTTGAGATGGGCTGAGAGGGGGATGAAGAGAATTGAGTTTGGGTTGCATGTTTGACTTGTAAATATCTAAAGAGCATGTGGTTGGGAAGATTGTATTCTTCTTTGAGCGTTTGAAAGGTTTTTAGTGTCCCATCCGTGATTAAATGATGTAGATAGAAGATTCCATGAGTTGACCAGCAATCCACATCAGGAATTTGCCAGAGTTCGGGTAGGGTCTTGTTGTGCCATAAAGGGGTGAAGTCGTTATATTGAGGAATCTCTAGTTTAGCGGAGGCAATGTCCCATATGCGTCTGTATTGATGCAATAGGGCCTTCTTACCACTCCGTAAACTAGTATTTCCGGTGCCTATTGTTATTGCATAAATTGGGTCTTTAGTGTATCTGGCCCACTTGGGACACATTAGCTGGAGGAACCTCTCTCTGTCTGTCTTGTCAATGTGGTATAGTTGGGATAATTGGGATGCAATATAGTATAGGTTGAAATCCGGCAATGCCATACCTCCCAGGTCAGTTGGGTTTTTAAGCGCCTGCCATGCCAGTTTGTGTCTATTAGGACCCCATACGAAAGGTTTAAGAAGGGCTTCTAGGGTCTTGAAGTATTTCAAAGGTAAGTGTGTTGGGGAGTGCCATATGACATATAATATTTTGGGGAGTAGAATCATCTTGATTAGATTTATTCGGCCCCATACCCCCAGTGGCAGGCGAGCCCAAGTCCTGAGCTTAGCTTTCACATAGGATATAAGGGGTTCAATATTTAGATGTATATAGTCTGTCGACATTCTAGACACATGTATCCCAAGGTATTTAATGGTACTAACTCTTTGGAGTGGTAACCTGGCCTGTGACTCGGTTGGTGGGAAACTGTCTATTGGTAATATCTGAGATTTCTCCCAATTAATTTTAAGACCAGAAAAGGTCCCAAATTGTTCAATTGTTTGCAGTGCCAAACGCAAGGAAGGTCCCGGATCTGCGAGGTATAATAGGGTGTCGTCCGCGTACATACTGATTTTTTCAATCAGATTACCGGAGCATAGTCCCTTGATTTCTGGATTATCCCGGATGGATATGGCTAGCGGCTCAGCTGCCAAGGCGTATAGCAACGGCGAAAGGGGGCAGCCCTGCCTTGTGCCTCTACTGAGGTCAAACTGCTCGGAGGGCCAACCGTTCGCCATCACCTTGGCCGTGGGTGACTGATACAATAGTTGCACCAATTTAATAAAATTTAGGGCCGAAGCCATACCCCTCCAGACATTTCCACAAGTACTCCCATTCCACGGAGTCAAAGGCTTTTGCCGTGTCTAAAGTTACTACCACCCGAGAACCTGCTTCCTCGTGCGTGGCCTGCAGGTTGATGAACAACCTGCGTAGGTTGAAGGATGTGTTGCGACCCGGCATGAATCCTGCCTGGTCAATATGTATTAGAGAAAGGATAACTTTGTTCAATCTCAAGGATAGTATCTTGGCTAGGATTTTTATGTCTACTTGGAGTAGGGAGATTGGGCGATATGATTCCGGATATCCCGGGTCTTTCCCCTGTTTGGGAATGAGCACTATTACTGCCTCTCTCATGGACGGTGGTAAGGAAAAGGTTTCGAACAGGTGGTTGTATAGCATGAGTAGCTTTGGAGTAAGAAGTTCACTGAACTGGGAGTAAAACTCGATTGGGAGACCGTCCGAGCCAGGGGATTTGGATCTGGCAAAACTAGCCATAGCCGTGGCTATTTCGTCTGTGGTGAGGGGTGCCTCAAGAAGGTCAATCTGGTCAGTCGTCAGTTGGGGGAGGGTGATGCTATGGAGGAAGGCCGCTCTCTGGTCCGTCGGGTCTGTTGTCGTTGTTTTGTATAGATCTGCAAAGAAGTCTCTAAATCTAGCAGTAACACTATGCAGATCCGTGATCTGTTGGCCCCCCGATCCATGTAGTGTGATGACCACTGGGGGTCTATCCTCACTATGTACCAGATAGGCCAACAGCTTACCTGACTTTTCCCCATGCTCAAAAAATTTTTGCTTTGTGAAAAACTGTTTTTGCCTGGCCTTTGTAAACTGAAGTTGAGTTGCTACTCTGGATTGCATTTTGAGTCGGGCAGCTATCTCTGGGGTAGGATTAGTCGCATATTCCCTTTCTGTGGAGGTTAGTTCCGCTAACGCCCTGTCAAAGACATCTGCGGATTTTGTCTTAATTACATTTATGAGTGAGGTAAGGGCCGTGCGTGCGTATATTTTGAATGAGTCCCAAATTGCTGAAATAGAGGCAGTTTGATCGTTTTCTGCAAAGTATTGCTCCCATAGGTTTGAGAGCTCATCATCATCTGGTAGCAGGGACAACCAGAATGGGTTTAGGCGCCAGGGCTTTGGGGGTTTACCAATGGGGATGCTCAGTGAGGTCCAGTATGGGCTGTGATCAGATAGTAGTCTTGGACAGAAGGCCGTTTCTAATATCCGTGGTGTTAGGGTTCTTGATACAAGGATAAAGTCAATGCGGGACATGGAGTTGTGGGAAGGTGAAAAGCAGGAGTAGGCCTTTGTGAGGGGAAATTTGTAACGCCAAGTGTCTATTAAGTGGAAAGTGGAGGTCAGTTTAGAGAATTTTGTCTCCCTGGTATCTGCATCTGTCCCCTGTGTAGTCTGGAGTCTATCTAATGCTGGCCGCAGGGTGGTGTTAAAGTCTCCCATCCAGATCACTGGTATTGTGGGATGGCGGGTCATAAAGGCGAGTCCCTCTACAATCACAGTCATACTAAATGGGGGAGGTATGTAAAAGGCCATGAGGAGAAACTGTTCACCATATAGTTTGGCATGGAGGAACACATATCTGCCCTGAGGGTCAGTAATTACTTCACATAGCTCAAAGTGTACCGATTTGGCAATTAATATTGATACACCTCTGGCGTGGGTAGTGTGCGTGGAATGGTATGCCCACCCCACCCACGGCCGGCGGAGGGCCATCTGAAGCCTCCCTTCTATATGTGTTTCCACCAATGCCACCACATCTGCTCTCTGCTTCTTTAGGAATGAGAGGGCCGCCGAGCGTTTAATCTTATCACGTAGGCCCCTCACATTCCATGTCAGGAATTTTATAGATGTCATAGCACATCTTGTGAAAAATAACACCTCTCAAGAATTTCCCCTTTAGAATCGTCCATTAAAGAGTCATAGAGTATCCAGAACATGAGTAGCATTAGAAACTGGCATAGATCATACCATGCATGTGACAACCATTTAGGAGACCTACCTGTTGTCATGGCCTCCTCTTGTAATAACACTTGTGCACTTAGATGTTGAGAAAGTAACCGTATAACATTCCCCTCCCCCCTCCCAACCCTGCACTCACCCCAACATGTGCGGGCCTTATCCCTCAACATTAGTAAACTACCACCTGAGAGTTCCATCACTTGTAAACATGTGAAAAAAGAGCATAAAAAAAGGGGAGGAAAAATGGGAGGATAAGAAGGAAAAGAGAGAGGCTGCAAAAATTCAGCCACTGGGTACTACTGAGGCGTCTGGTCATGCATAGTAATACTGGGTGATTGGTAGCCCCATTCCTTTGAAAGGTGTTATACGGAGCTAGTGCCCAGTCCCAGTTCCTTCTGCAGTTTTGGGGATGGTGAGCTCCAGGGATTGGCGGAGCTGAACTTCGCTGCATCTTAGGGTCTAATGTGAAATACATTATATAGTAGAACCGAGGTACAGTAAACACCATATCGGGCACCTCTTCAGCAAATATACATTTATACACCCACCCCAACTTGTGTAGGCATGATCCCTTAACAACTCTAAACTACCATCTGGGAAAAACAGTAACTTCGTATATAAGGCAAAGATGAGGAACAGTTTTAGCCACCGGATCAAATAGTGGTTCCGAGCCAGCCACCACAGAGGAGGATGAGGATGGGGCCCAGTTGCACGCCCCCGCAAATTAGTATAAAAAGGAGGCAATACGACCCAGTTCCTCTGTTCATCTACATAGTCATGATTCCCAGTGGTTATTGGGGCATAAATTTGCTGCACTATGTATGCGGCTTGCAGGGCCAGTACACTTCCACAGCTCCATGTGTCGGGTAAGTTGAGGAGTTTGAAAAAGACTCCCACGAGGGGAGCAATGAGATGTAGTAAGTCCACTCAAGAGATCCAAAAAAAAAAAAAAAAAAAAAGGGGAAAAAAAGGGACAATTCCTTTCTAAAATGTGGCAAGGGCAGTTAGGCAGGCCGAGTGATGGCGGAGACATGTAACAAGAGGATCTTGCCATATGGCTCACCTGGTGTGTGGTCAGTCACCCCTACCGTGTGCAGGCCCGCGTTCCAGCCAGGAGATGACTTCACGAGGATCCTCAAAGAACGACACTCGGCCATCATGTTCCACTCTCAGGCGTGCAGGGAAGAGCATGGAATACTTCAGGTGACGGGCGCGTAGTCTACGTTTGGCCTCCATGAAGCTCTGTCGGCGTTTCTGTATTTCGGCCGAGAAGTCAGGAAATATTGCCACCTTGACGTTTCCTACTGGAATGTTACCCCTTTCTCTCGCCAGCCTCAACGCAGCTTCTCGGTCTTTGTAGTTTAAGAGTTTTGCAATAAAGGTACGGGGGGGAGCCCCCTGAGGAGGAGGCTTAGCGGGCATCCTATGAGCCCTCTCCACTACCAGCATGGGGGAGAATGCCTCCCGACCGTATGTGGTTACCAATAGTTGTTCCAGGAATGATGTCGGGTCTTTACCTTCCGCTCCCTCCGGGAGACCGATGAAGAAGAGGTTGCACCTCCTCAGACGATTTTCCATGTCATCTTGCTTGGCGAGCAGCTGGTTAATCTGTCTCTGCATGTGTTCAGATCCAGCCTGCAACGGCGGCAGGATGTCTTCTACCGTACTGATGCGGGTTTCTGTGACCCGTTCACGGATTTTCTGAAAATCCTGTCTAATCAAAGACACGTCCATCTTGACCCCCTCAATCTGTGCAGTGAGGGATGTCCTGCAGAGTGTGATCGCTTCCAGTAGTTTGTCCGTGTCTCCCTGCAAACGCTCTCCTCCTGTCCTCTCAGCACTGCCATCTTCCTCCGCCTCTTCTCCCTCATTCCGGCGGTACTGTGCGAGTTTTGCTGCGGTTGATTTTTGGCTCTTCGGAGGGGACATAACAGGCTTAGATGAGGTCGTTTAAACTTGTCAGGGTAGGCCAGGGAGGATGGAAAGAGGATGACAGAAACAGGGCCTAGTGCTGGCTTGAGGGTTGGGTGTACCAAGATGGCCGCTGGTCTCTGTGCACAGGCTGAAGCTAAAGACCTGCCTGGGTGCAAATTCTGTGTGGCAGGCCCACCTCTCTGCTCAGTAGTCGGGTTGCTGGTTGTTTTAAAGAGTCCAGGCAGGAAGCGAGAGGGTTAGCCTGCACAGGGCCCAGCGCTGGTTCCGAGGCAGGGTGTTCCAAGATGGCCGCGGGCCTCCGTGAGTAGGCCGAAGCCGGGGACTTGCCTGAGTGCGGCCGCCGTGCGGGAGGACGCCGCTCCGATCGGGCCGCCGGGGATCAGGTGGGGTGTGGAGAGGGTCTCCAGACAATCCGCAAGCCTGCCTGCACAGGGCCCAGTGTAAATTGAGAGGCTGGGTGTCCCAAGATGGCCGGGCCGCAGACCTCCGTGAGTAGGCCGAAGCCGGGGACTCGCCTAAATGCGGCCGCCGTGCGGAGGGGCGCTACTCCGATCGGGCCGCCGGAGGGCCGGAAATCAGATGGGGTATGGAGAGGGTCTCCAGTTGTGCTGCCCACTTGAAATGGGGGATCCCTAGAGTGGAGGATTTTGCTGTTAGGCAGGATTAATGTTGGATCTCTGGGTATACAGGCCCTACTCCATGCTCTGTCAGGCCACGCCCCCACTTCCGTGCCTTTTTAAATATCCTCTAGCAACAGTGCCCATGTAGGCTAAGTCTTTTGCCACCCTAATTCGCTAGAGAACATTTATGCTGTGCTTCCAGTAAGGCTATTTTGTCAGTCATGTGCTTGCCACACCACTGGATTCAACTGACAGCGGCAGGAACCAATGACTTCCGCAGCTCTCAAAGAGTCCAGTGAGGAGGGAGACACAGACCAGCACCGCTACTCTCGTGCACAGTGCTGAACCGGGATCGGGCTCAGGTAAGTATTTGGAAGGGCTGCGGGAAAAGCTGCACATGAAAGGATTTTTTAATAAAAAAATAAAAAAAGGCATTATGGTTAGCCTTTAAAACGGAAAATCCTGCATTAGGCCACTAGATGGTGCTATCATAGGAAATGCCTATGATACTTGCTGCCATCTAGAGGCCACATTAGGTGTTTTCGGTTTTAAATCAATTAAACATTTATGACCAGCACAAGAAATAACCAAATTTTTTATTTATTAATTTTTTTGCCCCATTCACACAGAACAGCAGTAAATGCACTTAAACTGGGTTAAATGCTATGCAATTTTTTTTATTTTATTTTTTTAGAAGTACATCCCTTTATAATAATAATAAAAAGTGATTAAGCATCCTAAAGAGATGAACATGTTTCCATTGTGGAATTCTGGATTGTTTTGGCCCACATACCTCTTTCACTGTTAGTGTTTCTTCCAGAATAATTTCTTGCTCTTGTCCTTCCTGAAGTTCAGTGCCAAGAGCAAAGGACAGGAAGACCTGTGGATGTACATGAAGTATACCATGATTTATTTGCAATGCACCAAGGTAACACACCTCTGACTCACATACTTTGCAGCCCATCACAATGCATGGAAATGCACTACCACGCGCCTTGACAAAAAAAAAAAAAAAATGCTGCAATTTTTTTGTTGGTTCTGGTATACTGGCAACCCATTAATTTAAATGGAAATAAACCCTGAATTCAAATTAAAAATAAAGCAAACTATTAGAATCTCATCACTAAGAGGTTTAAGTTTCAATACCCACTTCTGAGGCACCAGGTGCTTTTCCTCTGAACACTCCCAGGGTGCTTCCAGGTTTAAGTTCTGCTTCTTGCATTGTGACATCCTCTGGCACTGTAAACACAAAGACATAAAACCACTTCATAGATGCCCACTGCAGATCTCAGTCAAAAAAAGAGCTTGGCTTGTGACAGATCTACCGCTTACATGGACATTCACCACGGTATTTCAGAGTACTGATTAATGATTGATGAATTTCAACCAAAGATGTTTTAACAGGACCAAAAATGAATGACCAGATCAATTAATAGGGCATGGTTATGCCATTTTAGTCTGTAGTAGGATTAGCATGATTTTTGATCTACTTAACCACTTAAGCACCGGAAGATTTTACCCCCTTCCTGACCAGAGCACTTTTTACAATTTGGCACTGCGTCGCTTTAACTGACAATTTTGTGGTTGTGCGATGCTGTACCCGAACAAAATTTGCGGCCTTTTTTTCCTACAAATAGAGCTTTCTTTTGGTGGCATTTGATCACCTCTGAGTGTTTTATTTTTTGCGCAATAAACAAAAAGAGCGACAATTTTGAAAACAAAACAATATTTTTTACTTTTTGCTATAATAAATATATCCAAAATAAAAATAAAAATATATATGTCTTCATCAGTTTAGGACAATATATATTCTTCTACATATTTTTGATAAAAAAAAAAAAAACGCCCAGTAACTCAACGTTGTAAAACTATTGGAGAGGAGTGAACAACCATTGGGGCATAAGCTACAGAGGAAAAAATAAATAAAAAAGAATGGCAATTGCAGCACCTCTCGTCTTCCCCTGAAAAACACTAACATTTGTTCAATCAGAATGCTCATGTTTAACCTCTTGCTGCCCACATGTGGGGGTAAAAAGGGTAGACTTTAAAGGGCACATATGAGAGGCTAAGGTATCAGTGCTGACATTTTTTAACCATGTTTTTTTCAGAACTGCGTTTTTTTCAACCCTCTTTTTCCAACTCTTTTTTTTTTTTTTTTATCTGTCTTTTCTGAACTATATTTTACCCATGTTTGCCTGAAGCACAGGCAAGAATAAGTGACCAAGTGTAAAAGAAAAAAAATAAACAAATAAATTGACTAATAAAGAAAATATTCCTAAAACAACAATACAGGTTTATCGTCATCAGTAACAAAGAGATCTGGGCAGCACTAACTATCCACTATAGTGTACATGCTGATGTAAGGTGATGAAGTTTGTCTGGCATAGATCAGTTCTGGTGAATCAGAATCAACTTCTAGCAATGGTACTTCTTTGCGGAAGAAGGAAAAAAATAAAAAAATAAATAAAAAGGAATAGGGAAAAGCCCCCCCCCCCTTTTGGCCCCCTGTAATTACCGACCCAACAGCCATTGAGGGTCACTGCACACTATGGTCAGTGATTGGGTATATCTGCATCTCGTAGTCAATTATGCCAGCAAGATCCAGGGGCAAGGTCCTGAAGGATGTTTTCTGACCCATGTTTTTTTCCAATTTTATTTGAACTGCGTTATTTTCCAAAAAGTGTTTTTTAAAGTTTTTTTTCCATTCGGTAGCAAATTTTTATTTATTATTTTATATTTATTTATTATTTATTTGAGTGTGCTTTCCTCCAGGCATAGTAGGATGTGTGGAACAACAGTAGTTTAGCATGTTTCAAGATAGAGGTGGGAGTCATAAATATCTAAACAACAAAACCAAAGGATCCGGGGGTCAAAGGTACCTTTAGCACCTTAGTCAATCTAGTTGTAACTAGTTTCCAATGCTCACACATACGATAGAAAGTGCCATTGGTATTCTGACATTTTGTTACAAAGTAGAGAAAGAGTGGGATCACTGTGATGCCGCCTCTGGGTGGTATAATATACTCATTATACTTATGTAAAAACTTAAAAATGTAACCTTGCAACTTTTTTAGGATTTCTTTTTTATTTGCGCTACTGTATTTTGTTGTCTTATATCTATTTTTATGTTTGTAGTGTGGAGCGCTTCACTTTTATCTGATTGATTATGAATTTTGTATATTGGGCCACCACATCTTCCCACTCCTCCTCAGAAAGAGAAAGAATGTCATGTTGCCATTTCTGGAAGAACAAATGGGTCTTAACACCATGGTGAGTTATCTGGTAAGCATAAGTAAGGAGAGGGGCTTATCAAGATCGGAGGTCCTCAAGAGATTCCAGAGAGCACTACTGGAGGACAGACACTTGGAGGAATTGGGGCCTACAAGCATGACGTAATTGGAGGTACCTAAAAATGTAGTGGTTAGGAAGATCAAATTTTGTATTTAATAAATCAAAAAGGATCAGAGTTCTCAAAACACCTTTTTTAACGTTTTTCTACACCATGGTTTTTCCAAAGCGCAGTTTTGTTTGGAACCCTGTTTTTTTTATTTATTTATTTTTTTTTATTTTTTTTTTTTAAATCGCATTCTTTTGAACAGCTAGATTTTTTTTTTCCGAGACTGCATCTTTTCCGAATTTTTTTTTTTTTTTCAACTGTGTTTTTATTTATCAGCACCTTCTTTGTAAGCTCCATTATTTTTACCTATGTTTTTGCCGAAGCACTTCTTTCGATCCGTAGATTTTTTCAAAACATGTTTTTTGAACCACCTTTTTTACAGCACTTTTTTTTTTAAAGCTGCAGTTTTAACGAATAGGGTTTCATTATGCCACTTTTTCTTTTGCTAATCTTTGTTTTTAACTTTTCTTTTTTTTATTTAAATGCGTTTATTCCAAACCACAACTTTTGCCTGCCTTTGTTCAAAACTGCATTATTTGAACAAACCGTTTTACAAATTGCATTTTTAAAAGTTTTTATTTTCTTTTTACAAACTATTTTTTTAAACTAAATTTTGCGCCAACGTTTTATGCCCAAACTGCATTTTTTTTACCACTTAATTTCCACACTACATTTTTGAACTGCAGTATTTCTAAATTGTGTTATCTGTGTTTTTTTAACAGCATTTTTTCCCCCAAACCATATATTTTTTACCTGAAACCAGTTTATTCTGGCTCACATTTTCTTTGGTCCAAACCATGTTATTTTAACCCATTTTTCCAAACGGTTTAATTTCACTTTTTTTTTTTCTAATACTTTTTTCAGAAATCTTTTTTTTAAATCCCTTTTTTATCCACTTTTTTCCCCCCATAAACAATTTAACTGCAATTTTTAACCGCCTTTTTTTTGAACTATGGTTTCTTTGAATGGTGGCATTTCCAAAGTGTTTCCCACTGTTTACAAACTTATTATCCACTTATTTAACTAGCAACTCAGTTCTTTTTTACATGTAACATCTTTGTTTTTCTTTTCATATTTTTAGCCTGTCCTTTTTTTATTGGCTGTTCATTGTAATATGTTTGTCATGAATTCTGCTCTAAAATTTAATTGTCTAGCAAATTTACTTGAACACTTTAATATTAAAGTGCCATCAGAAGACTTTCCCACCCACTATTGCCTCAGTGATTGCTGCATTACACAAATGTGTCATAAGGGGGCTGGATCTAGGTATAGGTTGCATACAGATGCCTGGTGAGATCTTGCATCGTCACTAATATGCTAGGTGCCCTGCATTCACACAGTACAGCAGAACAGATGACAAAATGCCTAATGCCTACTGCCAGTAAAGTATCCTTCAAACTGTCCTGTCTTGAATGATTTGAAGAATAAAGTTGCTCAAGTTTACTTCTGCTTTCAGGCCTCATTCACACTTCAGCTTAGCATGTTTGGTGGTTTTACAGGCATTTTTTTTTTTTTTTTTAACGTTTGTACAGGAGTTTTTGTAGGTGTCTGAGGCTAGAGTGTTTTTTTTCATTATTCTTAGCAAAGATAGTTGCTAGGGAAAAAAAATGCATGATATTCCAGTGCTGCTCCAACTGAAGTCTACCGGGGCCAAAAAGGCTTGGTGCTCAAAAGAAGCCCATGTACATTTCGAGCTACAAGCTCCAACCAACAATATGCTCAGGTGCGAAGAGGCATGACTGAAAACCATAGGATTTTTGATGTTGAACATTTTGGGACGTGTGCAAAAGCAAACGTTTTTATATCGCAGCCTACCAGTTCTTAGATGTGGTGGCTTCCTTTGTTTTCTGTCCTTTATTTACACCTGGTGATCTGGCCAGGAAGTCTGTTTTATTTAACAGAACAAGCTCATATGCAAATGTAGCAGTTAGAGTGTTGAGACAAACAAACAATTTACCACTGACAGGTGCCTACAATGATCAGCTTTTATTTATTCAAGTAAAACCTTTATTCCAAAAAATAAAAAAAACCTGTTGATGTAACTGCTCGTTTAACTGTTGTGTAAGCTGGAGTTTGTTAGTACATCTAAAGCCTAGTACACATGTCTGGCGGTAGTAGTGTATATGAGGCTTTACACCCCCCTCCGACCAGACTGACAATACTGCTGTCTAAGGGTGCCTGACCATCTTCATCCAGAGTGGGGGAACTCTAATACAAGTGGTGCATTACTGGCCAGCTTACCAGGTGAAATCAGAGGCAGGGGGAAAAAAAAAAAAAAACAGATGCAGCCACCTCGTCTAAGGACTGGTAAGCTACAATATATTACATCTTTGGTTTGAGGTTTAAGACAGTTTTAGGTTTCTTAGTATCCTACCTGGTGGAAGCAATCTCCCACTTCTGTGGATGGGTCTTAGGCAGGTATCACCTGACAAAATATAACAGAAGAAAAATGTAAGACTCACATCCCTGCACACAGTCGAGAATAAATTACAAGAGTTTTTATTAAACTCAAGTCAAACAGTTATACACATCTGAAACACATATGTATCTGTAGTTATTTTACTTTTAATACCGACCGCTCACTGTATATATACGTAATTTTTTTGAAGAGGGATATCTCGGTAACGGCAGAAGCTGCTGCCACAACCAAGGTATCCCTCTTCACAGTGAGCGGTCCCCTTTAAGATAATGGTGGTCATGGCGGCGGATTCGCTGCGAGATCACCGTTATCGGCGGCGGGAGAGGTGCCCCCCCCCCCCGCTTCCGCCGCTCTCCCGTGCCTTCCGCCGCTTACCGGAGCCGTCGGCAGCGGCGGAGACGATCGGGTCCTTTCCCTGCCTGTGAATAGAGATGAGTGAGGCCAAGATGGCCCCCACTCATCTCTATACCATAGGAGGGTGGAAGCGACGTCAAAACGTCACTTTCGCCCATACGTCTTAAAGGGGAATTTCCAAATGTCATTTTTTAAATGACTTTTTTTTTTTTTTTTTTTTGCATTTAAGTCCAAATATGAGATCTGAGGACTTTTTGACCCCAGATCTCATATTTAAGAGGACCTGTCATGCTTTTTTCTATTACAAGGGATGTTTACATTCCTTGTAATAGGAATAAAAGTGATCCATTTTTTTTTTTTTTTTTTAAAACAGTGTAAAGATTAATAAAATTAAGTAAAATAAATAAGAAAAACAAAAAAAAAAATGTTTTAAAAACACCCTGTCCCGACGACCTCGCGCGCAGAAGCAAACGCATACGTGAGCAGCGCCCGCATATGAAAACGGTAGTCAAACCACACATGTGATGTATCGCCGCGATCGGTAGAGCGAGAGCAATAATTCTAGCCATAGACCTCTTCTGTAACTCAAAAAATGCAACCTGTAGAATTTTTTAAATGTCGCTTATGGAGATTTTTGAGGGTAAAAGTTTGACGCCATTCCACGAGCGGCCGCAATTTTGAAGCAGGACATGTTGGGTATCAATTTACTCGGCGTAACATTATCTTTCACAATCCAAAAAAAAAATTGGGCTAATTTTACTGTTGTCTTACTTTTTTTTTCCAAAAAAAGTGCGCTTGTAAGACCACTGCGCAAATACGGTGTGAAAAAAAGTATTGCAATGACTGCCATGTTATTCTCTAGGGTGTTAGAAAAAAAACAAATATATAATGTTTGGGGGTTCTAAGTTTTTTTCTAGCAAAAAAACCTGTTTTAAACATGTAAACACCTAAAATCCAAAACGAGGCTGGTCTGGAAGTGGTTAAACAAGTTTGGAAAATATATACATATATATTCTAATCCACACACCTCTGCTGTATTATGAAGCTACACAGCATAAAGCTGGCCATACACTGTTAGTTTTTTTTTTTTTTTTTTCCCACCGGCAGCCACAACGAGAAAAAAAAAAAAAAAAACAATACCTCCATCCACACAAAAGGAGGTGGATGGAGGAATCTCCCCAGCTGGGACATTGTCATTTCTGAGATGGAGATCAAGGGATGGCAGCAGTGCATAGCACAGTGCGCATTCTGTATAAACCTGCATCTTTGAGATTAAGGAGATGTGCTGTCACAATATTTTTATGTATTTGGCTGGAATTGTTCTCTCACAATTCGCCACATGACAGTGCTAGAAAAATTCTTACCAGTATGTTCATGCAATTCCAACAATTCAACAGCTTTCTGGTGGACACATGACACAGCCTGAAGACACAAAATAGTAAAAGAAAAAGCTTTTAAAAAAGGACAACCATTCTCAAATTTTCCCCAGCATTTATATGGGCCACACACACATGTACTTTTTATGGTAGTTTCATCCTACTTTCAAGAATGAAAACAACTGGAGCGAATCAAGACAAGCTACCACCAGCAGTCTCTGTCAAAAAACATGAAACAAGGCTGCTGGTGAAAGGCTGACTTGAGCCATTCATAGCGGTGGAAGAGTCACAAATATGTCCAACAAACAGCTGGAAAAATTCTGGTCGCACACAAATTTTTAGGAAATTCAAATCACTTTTAAAATAGTTTTCAATCACAAACAACCAAAGAGATCAAGGCATCCTATTACCAGCAATATTCATTAGTTCAAGGCAAGGGTCTCTAAACAAAGCAACAGCGCCCCACCATTGGTGCCGGTGGGAGGAACAGCGCCCCCGTTATTGGCGCCGGTGGGAGGAACAGCGCCACCACCATTGGCGCCGGTGGGAGGAACAGCGCCCCATCATTGGGGTCGGTGGGAGGAATAACTTACCATTGTTGGCGTCAGTGGCAGTATTATGCCCCACTGTTGGGGACAGTTGGTAGAATAGTGCCTTTTATCAGAGAGAAGAATATGGCCAGATATGGCCAGATAAAAATAAAGAAAAAAAGAAAAAAGGCCACATCCGGCCCCCGGGACACAATTTGGAGATAACTGGTTTAAGGTGTCAATAGAAACTGTTTGTGGTAGTTTACATCTGTCTATCTTACCTTTTTTGCAGTCAAGCTAGTTTAAAATGTCTGAAAAATTACATAAAAGCATGACCAGCATATTAGTAGCCACTTTTAATGTTTTGCCTGTCTTTAACAATTATGCCAGCCTCCAATGCTGCAAACCTGCATTTCTCACAATTTATACAGTGCTAAAAAAACAAAACAAAACAAAAAAAAATTATATATATATATATATATAATGTCTAATGTGCCCCTAATATCTGGCCACACAATTCATCGTTATACTTTTGTTTACATTGGATGCCTACCATAATTTAGTCACATTTTGTTTTGCATGTAAAGTATAAATCGGCCGGCTTGTGTTGGACTGGCTGCAGTACACAGGACCGAATGTTGATCAGTTTATATTGAACTGGCCGATGCCACCCAACATTCAGCCCGTGTGTACGGGGCTTAACTTATTATTACTCTCCCTTCAGCCATTTACGTTCCCCAGTTGACTTTGTTAAAATGGTACAACCACCTACTAATTTCCTAATCTCCAGCAAAGACTCAATTTGTTAGTAAATTAGAAGATGGTCAATCCTGGAGAAAAGGAGTTATGTTTTACCAAGTACATGGTATCATATATTACTTACAGAGTTAGGATCTACAGATATTTGAACCGTTTTCTTTTCTCCTGCAGATGTACACCAATCCTGGATGTGAATGTAGTGAAGGTTCAGATCTTCAGCTGAATTATTTTCTGTAGCAAGAACCATTTCTCTGAAAAGCAAATACAAGGGCATTGCAGTTTTTTTTATCTGAATTAGTTTGCAAAAACAAGCTGTCGGATGCAGGACTGCCTGTGATATGAAGACACTACAAAAGTCACATTAGCAACAGAAAAGATTGATATGTCATGTGTAGCGCCGACACTTGACCAAGTGTGTGCTATACATATGTAAATTTCGTTTTTCAGAACTGTAACAGAGTTCTGGGGGTTAATTGTACAGGTCTTTACTTTGGCATCAGTCTGGCTGGGCTGTACTGAAGTTCCACCTGGTCATAGGTGCAGTGAGGCACCTGTGACAGGCTGAGAACCAAGCCTGGTTGGACGTGTTAAGTACCAATCTTTCCCGGAGCCAATCAGTGGGCACGCTTGGCCCTGCTGCGTGGTCTGGGAAGCGGTATTTAAGGTGCTGAAGTCATGTGTTCAGGGTTCGGCTGCTGCTTCGATTCCTGGTTCCGGTCCGGGCCAGCCCCGTGAGGGGTCCCGGACCCAGGAGTGTCTGCCGTCCCCGTGAGCATGGTCACCCTGACCAGCCCCAGAGGCCCCCATGGTCGGGGGTGGGGAGCCGTCCGTTCCCGAGCCTCGGAACTGGCTAGTTTAAGGCCCGGTAACTGAAGGAGGATTTGGAGGTGTCCTCTCGGTATTGGAGGGACACTGCAACTCGCCCAAGAGCCTGGGAGCTGAGTTGTATGGACACTAGAGAATCCACACTTCTCACAGTATCGCCAAGAAGGCTGAGAGATCCAGGTACTGTGGGAAAGGTTCCCATTTGTCTTCAGTTACAATCTAGTCTGTGGCAGAGACTTTGCAAAGTTTCCGGATCACATGTTGGCTGCTAAATCTATGGTTAGAGGTTTATCCAGCAGTGAAGCGTCCAGTTGCGAGTGGCTACTCTCGGGGCTATCTAAGAGACATTCAGTGGATGTCAGCAGTTCAAAGTGCCTGAGTATTATCACCAGTGCCCTCTATTCCCATCTGAGTGTTATAGTTGGATGATACCCCTGCATAATAAAAATCCTCAAAAGGACTTTTGTGTGTCCGCTTCTGAAGTTACTGGGTACTAACCCTGGGAACC
This sequence comes from Lithobates sylvaticus, assembly GCA_028564925.1. NCBI lineage: Eukaryota > Metazoa > Chordata > Amphibia > Anura > Ranidae > Lithobates > Lithobates sylvaticus. The sequence goes on from CM053031.1 coordinate 88,595,975, forward strand.
CCTAAACAACCGAGGAGCTACAAGGAGGTAATTGGTAAGCACAGAAAAGTCAAGGTCGCCCACAGGGGTTATGGCCGCTACACATGCATACAAAGGGATTTTGATTGAGATATAGACCATCCCAATGCTACTCTATTAGACCAGAATGTCTAAAGCAGATCAATTCTGAAGAAAAAAATCAAACTGGATATTAAAAACAAATGGCAAGCTGGGTTGGAAGTTTAAGGATGACAATACAAAATGCACTAATCTGAGATGAGACATCAATCACATAGCAAAAGCAAAATAGTTGCAAGGATGAGCTCAGGCGTGTTCGCAAACCCGCACGTGCAGAGCCCGCCAAGAAGTCGGCACTCCGCATCGCTAATCACAGACAGCGAGACATTTCTCGATCTCTGCAGCCGCGTCTCACTGCCTGTGATTAGCGCTGTGTAGTGCCAACTTCCTGGTGGGCTCTGCATGTGTGGGTTGCGAACACGCCTGAGCTCATCCTTAGTTGTAAGTCACTGTATGCCTATATTGGGAGTAGAAAGAGCAGTCTATTAATACTGCGCTACTAGGTCCTATGTACAGGCAGCCAAATGCTTACCTTTCATCATGGAAATCTAACAGCAGCAGAGAACTTCCGTCCTTAAGCCCCAACATGTTAAGGGTTTTGTCCAAGTCATCCAATGCAAAAACACTCCAGCCTTCACTATTTTCTGTGGATGGAGAGCACAACAGTGACTCCAGTGAAGGACTACCAGACAACTTGTTTTGCACGTCTCTCAAATGTAAATTCGATGGGAAGACTCTCTGGCTCTCCAAGTACTTTTGTGAGGAGCCATTGCTCTGGTCTTTACATGGACGCATGATGGTTAAAAGTACTGGTGTACAGTCTGGACCACTGTGTACAGGCAGACCACCGACCTGCATGACAGTTAAATAAGGAAAAAACAAAAATAGTAACTTGTATGAAAAATATTAATACTGGACAAACCATACTTTCTATACTGTTGAAATAACAAATCAACCCAGAAACCCACTACTGCAGTTGTGGTGCAATCCAGTTTTCAGTGCAATTTAAGTAGTGTGACATGGCACATTTTTTATGCAATTTTCATACTGTTGCAATTTTTGTTTTGGCCAATGGTAAGCATATCTGCTGTGACAAAAATTATGTATGCAAAGTCCGTTTGCAGTGGTCCTTATACATCGGACCACGGGCATCATACAAAACGTGGGCAGTTCACGCACGGAGTATCGACTCCTCATAATCAATGTTAGCTTTATTGCCTCGTCTCTCCATCATGACAAGAGCACATATTGCTGGGAAGAGACTAAACAGGGGGAAAAAATGCACCGGAATCACTTTAAAAACACATATAGATGTAATTTTGATGCTCTTCCTTTAAAGTCTATGGGGCACAAAATCACACTGCGTCACACCAAAGCAGCGCCTTTCCCTTCTCCATGGTTGCATCAGAGTCTGGTTGCACTGATGTGAATGGGCACATTAGAAATCAATGTAATTTCCAATGTCATGCAATTTTGTGCGACCCAAAAACTACTATTAAACACTTGCCGCCCCCACCATAGTACATTTACTGCGGCAGGTGCAGGCTCAGTGCATAACAGTACGTCGCTGAGCACATGCGCACTGCCGTGCCCCCTAGGGCACACAGCGGCGCAATCCTGTGACTTATAGCGATCACATGATTACAATGCAACCAAAACAGTCATGAATGGCTTCCATTCATTACTTTTTTTTTTTTACTATTGTGATCTTGGCCCACAGCTATCACAGCTGCAGCCAATCACAGGTCACAAACTGTCATGAACGGAATTACAACCTTCTGGAATTCATTGTATTCTCAATATTCATTTAGCTAACAGGATCACTATTCATAATAAAAACAATATTAAAATAGGATATTGTGCACAAGTAAAAAGATTATAAATTTTTTCATAAAAAAAAAAAAAAAAGAAAAAAAAGGCTCCTCTGCAAAATCTGATGAGTTAGTTGTTGCTATGCTGATTTATATCAAGTAACTTAGCAAAGGGGTGCAAAGCCAAGAACGTTCATTCAACAAGCAAAACAAAAATGGTCATGAGATAAACAAGGGCATTCCCGACCTGCTTCTAAAGATGCTAGTGTCCCCCTGACTTTACACAATTTCTCAGAAAAAAATAAAAAAATCTATTTTGACAATTTGGATACAAAAATATTCAGATGTGCATATAAAAAGGTCAGCTTCATTACAGAAGTGAATGCTAAATAATTACATGAACAATTGCATGTTATAACCCCTGCTGCAAAAACACGTGCATTTATGAAAAATAAAAAAAATTTGCAGAGCCATTTGTCTTGTGAAACTTGTCCATTTGCACTGCACACATAGGAGCAAAAAAGAATGGGCAATTGATTCCTAGGAGGAGTATGGCTCCAGCTATAGAAATCAACAGAGCAAGTGGCCTGCATGTGCAGTAGGAGCTGAACAGTCAGAACTTTTCCTTCAAAAGGCAGTATTGCACTGGGCAGGTCCAAACAGTAAAGATCTTGGAAACAGGGATGAAGGCAAGTGTTTAAATAGGTGCCTTCACCATTGGAGCGGTGAGGGAGCTTTTAAAAAAGGACAACTTCACTAAAAGCGAAGGTGTGCTTTAAAAAGCAGCATTTTTTTTTATTATTATTTTTCTGTTTTTATGATAGTTCCTTAGCAACAAGCCTGAGTATCTCATAAAAGAATTGAGGACAGCCATATTCTTCTCTTCTTCCCACACCATTTACCTGATTAAAAAAAACAACATTTGTGTGTATTGTCCTAATTATGCTTATATTAGCAAGACAAAAGGGCATACTGGTGGTATAATCACTACCAGAGAACATCAAGTCTTTGTGTTCTTTAACAAAAGAGCAAAAGTAGTGAAAGCCAATTTTCCACTAATTTTCTTAGGTTATATTCATACCTGCTTTCCATCCCACACAAATATGTCACATCCGTCTTTTAGTCCTGCTCTTGAAAAAGACTGTTCAGCATCTGAGGAAAACAGTAAAATAAAAAAATAGATAAATATTTTTGCACAAATGTCTTGCAGCAGGGGTGTCAAACTCCATTTCATTGTGGGCCACATCAGCATTATGGTTGCCCTCAAAGTGCGGGTTGAATCTGTAAGACTAGATGTTTATAGCACCCCCACCCCCCCCCCCCCCCCCCCCCCCCCCCTTACATCAGATGTCAAGAACCCCCCCCCCCCCCTCACCTTCAGAAGTCAAGAGCCCTCCCCCTCCTTTATATCACCTTGTTCTGCTGTCGGTGTTGTATCATTACCAGTCCCCCATCACGAAGTGTCCGAGGTGTACTGCGCATGCGCAGTACACAGGACACCGTGATTTCGAAAATTGCCGAGGATGAACGGCGCCTGCGCCATGAGTCCACTTTCAAGCCCCACCATCCAAGTGGACATAGAGTTAGAATATAAAAGAGCCGAGCGCAGCGAGGCCGTGCCCGAAGCGCGGCGAGCGAAGCGAGCCCGCGAGGGGCCCTCTTAGTTTGACTAACCCTATGTCCGCTTGGATGGTGGGGGCTTCACCTCGACTCACGGCGCAGGCGCCGTTCATCTTCCGACAATTTCCGAAAATCTTCATGCTCCGTACTGCGCATGCGCTGCACATGCGCAGTACACTTCGGACACCTAGTGACAGCCGGACACTTGGTGATAGAACACCGGGAAAAAGCTGGGGGCAGAGCTGGGAAGCAGAAAGTGCATGGTCTGCAGGAGGACCAGAGAAGGGCTGGAGTCTGCTGAATGCCAAGACTAGGGGAGGCAGAGATGAGGGGGTGCTGTGGCTACACAGAGAGGTGATGGATCTGTAGAAGGAGTTCCGTCATCCCCTTTGCTGTGCTAAAAATCGGGGGGGGGGGGGGGCTGAGACAAGCTGCATGGAGAAGTGCAGGATCTGGCGGAGGAGTTCTGTCTTCCTCTTTGTTGCTGACACAAAGTGGGGCAGAGACAATGGGGGTGTCACAGCTGCAGGGGAGGTGCAAGGGCCGGATTCAGCCCACATGCCTTGGGTTTGACACATGTGCTGTACAGGATAAAATATCCAACCACCTACACAGTCTGACTAATGACAATGCAACTACTGCACTCTTTAACATCAATGAGTGCGATCATTGAGTGCAACTATGGGAACATGCTAACTATGCTCCTAAGAACATCATTTATATTACATCAACAATCATTCCTATACATAATCACGAAACAAGTAAACTATGTTAAAAGAGTTTTCCTCAACTACTAACTTAAAAAAGGCTCTAAAATCTAACATAACCCCAGGCAATTAACCATTCAAAAGCCTCCTCCTCTGTTGCCCTATATCCTAACCCAATAGGCAAAGCTGTGTATATACTTAACCCACAGCTCTAAATTCCCTTCAGCTGTTGCCACTCAAACAGTCTTGGCAAGCGAGTCATATGGCCACTGTCAAAGACTCATAATCAAGGGAATTAGTGGCTCTGCCCAACCACAGATCACACTATCTGACAATGCCCATTAGTCCTGCTTCCAGGCATGTTTTAAGCTGAAGAGAGACCTAAACTGATGATCAGAAAATATTGAACAGCTTTGCAAAATAAATTAGGCAAGAAGACAGAAAAAAGGAGAGGAGATAAAATTTTGATCAATAATGCATTTTGCTGAAGCTCTCTCAAAAACCCATACATTTTTTTCAAGCAATGACAGATTGAGAAAATTACTGATTTTTCAAGCACTCACCGCACAATGTCTCAAAGATATGGAACCCTGCTGGCAGAAGTTTGGCAATGCTCAGCACTTGTCCTTCCAATGCTTTGTCCACAAGCTGCAATAGTAATCAGGTAAGATGTTCAATAACAACTCCAACTTTGTCATTTTTTACATGACAGATATATATACACTGTATATTTATGCAAAGATTTGATCGCGATCCAGGCTACTCTCTCTCTCTCCTCACAGGATTCAACTGACAGCAGCAGGGGCCAATGGTTCCTGCTAGGGATGCACCAAAATTTCGGCTGTCGAAACTTATCGTCTGAAAATTGTATTTTCGGCACATGGGCGAAAGAAAAGAAATTGCAGATAATGGTGCTGAAAATTGCGCATGCACAGTAGCAGTGGGTGCACCAACGGGTGAGGTCACTCGCTGTTGGCAGCGTGCACGTTCCTCGTGGTTAGGACGCTGGACTCGCAAGCACGTTCCCTACGGTTGAGACGCTGGAGTTTGGAGCGCTTTCTCCGCGGACGTTGCTCGTAGTTGAGACGCAGTTGGGACTTGGGAGACGGGAGCATACAGGGCTGCATTGGAGAGTGGGCACTGTCCCTCCTGGATGGCTACTATTCGCTGGTGAGCATTGCCGCTTTCCTCTTAAAACTGACAATCCAACTAGTACTAAAACTTTGCATGCTATTTAGAAAGATATTCAGTTGTATACTACTACTACTACTACTACTACTACTACTACTCCTCTAACAGGCCAGGTAATGCATGTTTGAACTGATATTTAGTAGCTTCCTGATGACACAATCGTATTTGCGAAACGCATAGAGGCTGCTGGGAAAAACACTACGTCACTTCCTGCCAAGCGATAACGAGGCTTGAGACACACGCCGGGATAGGAGATACACAGCGATACCTTCACCCATTCAAACCGCTGGATACGTTTGGTGCCGACTCACGGGCACTTAAAAATGTGAGTGTTATAGTCTGTTTTTACCTTTTTTACAATAAATGCACAGATATACTGTGCCATGATCAAAGTCCAGTTTTTATGAGGGCAGACACGGTTTTATACCAGTTTACTGGGAGCCGCATAGACCTGAGCGGAGTGGTTATCCCTATTAATGAACCAAAGGCGCTGTCTATATTAATATCTGGTGGCTAATACTTGTGGTGGTGGTGTTGTCACTAAACTGGTGGATATAAAACACACTGAATCACGGATGCAAGATATAGGAGTAGTTCACACACACAGCAGAGAATTGGCAGTGGGATTCGCTAAATGCTGGCACATTTAAACCAGCAGAAACACTGAATATTTATAAATTTTATTTGTTTCATTTATTTTGTATCGTTAATTTGTCATATTCATGGAAAATTTTGGAGGCTTTTTAGGTGATATTTGGTGTATGATTTATATATGCGATATAGGCACTGGTATATTGCACGTAATGGAATTTTATTGACTTATAGCACCTGTATATATACACATATATATTTTCTTGATAATATAAGTGGTGTACCTTTGGGTATATAAAATAAGGGTTAGCGCAGCCAACATTTTTGTTGCTTTATATTGTTTTCCACTTAAAGTGGAATTATATTTGACTGCAGCAAACTATATATATTTTTTACACTGTTTTCATAGTATTGGGGTCACATTACACTACTTAGGAATTTAATTAATGTTGTTGCGCCGGTAGACACATATTTGATTATACTCTGTACTGCAACAGTTCTAGATCCTCGATTTAAAGAGCCTTACTTTAATGTGGATAAAAAGCAGCGTGCACGGGAAATGATACAGGCACAAATGGAGGTGATGGAAGCATCTGGTGAAGGAGTTTCAAATGTAGCACAGAGGAAAGTATACCAGAGAAACGGTTGCAAACAAGTGAAGAGGAACACACTCCCTCGATATCTGATATGTTTGAAGACATTTTACATGAATGCACCCGGTCCATAGCAGTAACACGAAAACTGCAGCTACCAAACAGCTGGAGATTTATTTAGCTGAACAGCCTATCGCCAGAAGCAACAATCCCCTTGAGTACTGGTGCATCAACAACCAACGTTTTCCTTACACAGATTGGGCGCAGATATTTATCTTCCCCAAGCACCAGTACAGAGAGCGAGAGACTATTCAGTCTAGCATCTCATACTCTTGATGAGAAGAGGAACCATCTCTCCTGTGAGAAAGCTTTACAACTTTTGTTCTTAAAGCGAAATCTGCCACTTTTACTGAAATAGATTAGAAATCAGTAGCACGGGCCAATTCATTTACTATGTTCCAATTGTCTAGTTGTGCCATTGCTTGTTCATTGTAGTTCTTCTACAGTTTTTTTTTGCACTTCAATTTAAAAGAGAACTCAAGCTTTTGAACTACATTAGTTTGTTGTTGGGCCAAACTAAGTCTCTCCCTAAGCTGTCAGCCCGCTGCATGTGTGAAACTGTATGCATGTATACATACAGTATACCGCACTGTGTTCCGGGTATGGGCTGAGACTTCCAGGAACACAGACTAGTCTACAGTCTGGTCTACAGCAGCAGGACTCAGTCAATCACAGCAAGCAATGTATTCTTCCAATGAAATTGCTTGCCGTGATTGGCTGAGTGTCGCTGCTGTATACCAGACTGTAGACTAATCTGTGTTCCGGGCAGTCTCTGCACATACCAGGAACACAGTGCAGTATACTGAATGACCATGTATGCCACCGCAGCTACATACATACAGTTTTATCGCACATGCAGTGCACTGACACTTTAGGGAGAGAACTTAGGGAAATTAGTGCTCATTTAAGTTAAAAATAAAATAAAAAAAATATTATATTATTATTATATCATATGTTATGTTTACAGAAAAAAACTGTGAAACAGAATAACAGCCTTCTGCCATAATTCTGTTATGGTTAGTTGTTCTTTAATTTTATAACAGTTTGTTTTGCACGGTAACTTTGCAATCAAAGGGATATGAAACGGAATAGGAAAAACGCACAGAGGTTGATTGATATACTAAAACTGGAGAGTGCAAAATCTGGTGCAGCTCTGTGTAGAAGGTTAGGTTAACCAATCAGCTTCCAGTTTTTTTTGTCAAAGCTTTGAACAAGCCGAAGAACTTCGAAGGTCATTGGCTAATATACTCAGCTGCGCTAAATTTTTCAATCTCTCCAATTTTAGTAAATCAACCCCACAATCTCTGGTGCTTAGAAGTGAGCCCCAGACTGTTGCCTATGTTTTTCCCTGCTGGCTTCACTGGACATGCCTCACCTCAATGCCCTTTTATGACTAGGGAAGTCAGTGGATACACTGTCTGAAATAAAACAAGACAGGGCGCACCAGCCCAGTGCTTTATTTTAAGAAAGACCTCTCGTTAATATTGTAAGTAATGTACAACAAACCAACAGGTGTACTCTATCAACCTTGTCGTCAAAGTAAGTTTCCAGTCCACAATACATCATATTAAAGCTCTGAGAGTTCTGAAAAAAGGAAAGCGGAAAACTAAAGTCTTACTCCGCAGGGCTCAGTGCAGAGACCCGACAGCTGATTTGAGAGACACACCCCCTTAATGCAGCACATAGGAACAGAGGCTTTCAATCAGCTGGAGCGCCATCCCCTGTCACCATTTTCCTCTTGGTGTCAGGAAACTTGTTAGAAGTAATTCATGCTGATGGCAGAGGAATGTAGCAGCAGACAGAAATGACACTTAGTACTTTTAATTGAGTACACACTATAGAAGGATATGCTTTTTTCATATTTCATGTCTGAGGTTTACAACCACTTTAAGATAAGAAAACCTTAAGCCTTTACAACCAATTTAATGCAGCAAAGACAATTCCTCTGCTTAGGAAGCAAAGCTGCATCACCCGAATGACCCCTAACAGTAAGGCATGCATTTCAGGACGCTGTGTAAAATCTACATACATACATACAAAATGCAATGATTTGCAAATCTCATAACACTTTTTATTCACAAAAGAAAACGTATCAAAATGTTTAAAACTGAGAAAATCTACCATTTAAAAAATGATGGCAGCAACACATCTCAAAAAATTTGGGACAGGGCAACAAAAACGGACAAAGTAAAACCCCAATTCCATAAAAAGTTGGGACAGGTCCATGTTTACCAAGGTCTTTTAACAACACTCTCTACACATCTGGAAACTGAGGAGACCAGTTGATGGAGTTTTGGGAGAGGAGTGTTGTCCCAATCTTGCCTGAGCATATACTGCAATAAAACTTGGATAAATCAGCATTGACGGTGCCAGATGTGCAAGCTGCCCATTCTATACACACCAATGCACCCCCATACCATCAGAGATGCAGGCTTTTGAACTGAGTGTTGTTAACAAGCAGGAAGGTCCCTCTCCTCTTTAGTCCGTAGAAAGCATCGTCATAGTTGCCAAAAAGAATGTCAGATTTTGGTCAGTCTGACCACAGAACAGTTTTCCACTTTGCAACAGACCATTTTAAATGAGCTTTGGCCCAGAGAAGACAGCAGCATTTCTGGATCATTTTCAGATATTGCTTCTTTGCATGATATTTATTTCAGGTTCTTATATAGCACTGTCAATTTATGCAGCGCTTTACACACACATGTATATTGTACATTCACATCAGTCCCTGCCCTCAAGGAGCTTACAATCTAAAGGTCCCTAATTCACATCCATACACATACTAGGGCCAATTAACCTACAGCACGCTTTTGGAGTTTGGGAGGAAACCGGAGTACCAGGGAGAACATGCAAACTCCAGACAGGTAGCGCCATGGTTGGGATTCAAACAGACGACGATAGGGGGGGTCCTGGCAGAGGTGCTAAACACAAAAGGTCACTCACTGTGCTGCTTTAACTTGTATTTTTGGATGGCATGGTGAACTGTGTTCACAGACAGTGACTTTCTGAAGCATTACTTTTTTTCTTAAAACGGTTACGTCGTCTCAGTTTAAACATTTTCTATTGTGAATAATGGGTTTATGAGATTCGTTAATTTTTGCATCGCTTTTATGTAGATTTTACACAACGTCCCAACAAAAGAAAAGCAACAGGAAACAGGTACATGAAAGTGTAAAGAGCCTGCAATGTAGAACAATGAGATCACCTCAAAAACAGTTTTTCTCAGGTCTTCCACAGTCCCTCGCCGATCTACAATTATCTCCAATGTGCTGTCTCCTTGGGAGACCATTGGGTGTAAAGCACCATTTTCGAAGTGATAGCAAGATGAAAGATGAAGATGTAGGTTCATCCGATGGGCTTCTGTGTCGGCATCCTTCCTGCATGGGTGGAAGATATAATCAACAACATTAATTTTGTTGGCTCCACACTTAAAAAGGGAAAACCCATGTTTGTGAACCTTGTATTATTATTACAAATATCTCAAATGTAACAAAACATGAAATGGCACAACCCATTCTGTCTAATCATTTACTACAACTTTTATAGCCTTTATATACATTTCAAATAGAGTATGGTAATATGTAAACCAACGTATCATTTTTTTAATGAGGTTTCATGAAGAACTGTCAATAAAAATGGAAATGCATATTTTACTGTGAAAGTATAATTAAAACTTTTTCCATTTAGGATAGCGTAGAGGCTAGTTAAAACCCTGTCACCATTCAGAAGATTTCCCTTCACTTCATGTCCTGTGGACACAAGGTACCCCTGACATCACAAAGACATAATGCTTAGGGTGGAGTTTGTGGAGTGATGTCATTATGCCAGAAACCGGGAGTGGGCTGAGCTGCAATCTAAATAAGATAGTGTTGCTTACATATGCTAAGCAATTTTCACTTAGTGCACAATTATAGTTAACGGATTTTGTGTGTATGTGCATTCAAAGTTTTTTAAGCAGAAACACTATGGTCTAGTCTTGTGTATTTGCCTTATATGATTATGATGATGATGATGATGGAGTTTTAAATGCAATCCATACTACATGGCGATACATTCTTGTGTGTACTAAAGCGCTGTATGACCTTGTATAACATATGAGGCCCACCATAGAGGGTGAGTGTGTCCAAAAAGAGTGAGAGTGATTACTGAAGGGTGAGCGTTAGAGGACTGTTGCACTCTAGTTGATATTTGTGCAATCCATGTATTAAAATAAAGGCATTTTTTGCACTGTGTGGAGAGAGTTTATTTGCACAATTGTGTGAAGCACATGAAGCACTGTGTATAAACTTTGGATTAGAACATTTCATAAAAGAAGGTCGTATGCACTTTATTTTTTTTATAAATTTATACATCCTAGGTATAAAGTTATCACTATCTGCGCTCTAAGCCTAAATTAGTAAAGGTTTATATAATATATACACGGTTTGTACACACACACACACACACACACACACACACACACACACACACATACATATCTCTATATTTATTTCGTTTTGTATGGTAGGTATTTCAATATATATATATTTTTTTTGTGCAACAGGAAGTGAGAGAAAATCTCTCCAAATTGAGGTACATAGCCTCAGATGTTTTTTTATCAGGACTTGGCAAGAAAGGCACAAAAGAGAAAAGTGTATTATACTGTAATCAAAGATACTAAGATAAGACGGCGCTGCCCTGTTTAATAGTGAGCTGGAAAGCCTCAGTATATGAAACTAATGGCAGTAATGCCTATCAGCTGCCCCTTTAAGGTGTAACAACACCCTTTAATCAACAGACAAAACAGAACGGAAAGGCACTTGGTATGAATTGAAAAATACCCAGATGAAAAGGTATTCCTGATATATATTGTATGATACCCAATAATAAGGTGTTCCACCTCTAATGATGTTAGATGAAATACAACAATGTGCCTAATGCACCCAACGTTATTATTGAAATGAATGCCTTCACGATAATGTAAAACACTATGCTGTATATAAATTTTAAAAAATTCCAATAAAATGAACAATACTTAATAGACTAGCTCTACACAGTTAGAATAGCAGATAGTCCATGTGTAATTATCATTAGAAAGTCTAAACAGTAAGAAGTGTCAATAGTCCATATACAATGAAGCATAAGACCAAATAAAATTGTTGCCAGGAGGAACTGGATCCACCGTATAAAAGAAAGTGACAGCGTCTACCTCACTAGGTGCAGTGTGCTCTTACCAGATGGCTGCGACTGACGAGGCAGCTTACACACAGTTGTATTGGTGATCCCTCTGTGGTGGTTCCTTCTCTTCACTCTCCTCATCAGAGATTTCCACTATGGATCCTATGGGAATTGTTTTATGCCAAAATGCATGTAACAAGACAATCCCAGAGAAGGATCATTGCGCAACATGTTTACAAAAACAAGTATTTAAAATCCAAAATAATAAAAAACTACCTCACATTTTGTGTGTTTCTGTGAGACACCAACACATACAGCCCATGTCCTGTACAGCAGCGTGTTCCCGTGGTCACTGGGTCGCTGTGTGTGCCAATAGTAGAGGCTGGTGAGTGTAGGAAACAGGTATGGCGAGACAGCTGTGTTTAAATGCATTTTGTGATATTCGCGTCCTCAGGAAACTAAGCCACGCAATCTCAAAATTAAAGCATCGTCATCAGCATCACGCAACACCACACTCAACATGTCCCAGAAGGGAGCCAGTGTCAGCCAGGGATAGCGAAGTGGTTTTGGAGACAGGGAATGTTTGGACAAACATAACGAGGATTCTTATGGTGGAACTATCATAACCAGTAGGTGTGGAGAATTGATCCACCTGCAAGGTTAAGTGCATAGAGGAGTGAACTGTCCAAGCGCATGAGTCAACAAGAGTAATGTACCGATTCCAACTACCTTGTTAATTCATCAGCAACACGGATCCAGGTGTTTTATGGCCTATATGATTACAGTGTTTTTTTTACTATTCAAGCGCTACAAACCGATCTGCTAATGACTTATTTATCTCATATGTATGTCAGTTTTGCCCGACAAGTGATGATTCCAAACACAGCAGACTTTTGTGCTGTATCGGCTTGTGACAGTGGTACTTCCGCTATATCAGCAATTGATTATTCCAATGTATGTTGAAGGTTATAGGGATCCTGAAGATTCTCCACAGGATATTCCATTATAATAGAGCATCAAATTACATGAACTTATGCCGCTCTATCGTGCTCATCTAAAAATTGGTCATCACTGTGGAAATGTGACATCATCTACTTTTTGAACTAAGCAGTTCATTCGATTTGGAATAACTGGTATTGTAATTGAAGGATGTTCTAGAAAGGACCGGATTAATCTAGAGGCTATTGTAGCTGCAGCTCAAGGCCCCTACCTTAAAAATCGGCCAGCCCAGCCAGCAGTAGGAGCCCGATTTCTCCTGTTCATAAACGTCCGTGGGACAGGAGAAGTGGTTTGTAAATGTAGGGGTGGCTGGCTGCACCCGTGTTGGCTCAGTGTGGTTATTAGTGTCACAGTTCCCCCCTGCACAAATGGGAGAGGAGAGAGGCTGGGTCTGCTCTGCCTTCTCCCGCCACTCTCCCTCTGTGTTCCTACACACTCTGTTAAGTCCCTGCAGTGAAGGAGCTGTGTGGGTGGGAAATTATAAACAAAGCAGCCTGCAGACAAGGTGAACATGATATCTATGAGCGATGAGCCTCCAGGGACCATCCAAGTGTGAGCACAGTGACTGGACTCTTACCACCCTTCTCTCCCTCTCACCCTCCCCCTCTTTTTTAACTTTTTCCTCTAGCAGTGTTCACACACCGGCTGTCCGGTGAGCCCGCCTGTACTACCTCTGACTGTAGGGGAGCCGAGTCTGACACTCACTGGCTGTCCAGTAAGCACACCCGCAATGCCGTTGATCGCTGGGGAGCCGCCGGGATCCGGGACCCCAGCCTGAGGCATTCAGCCTTAAAGAGATCTGGCTGGGACCCAGGAGAGTTAACCTTGAAGGGATCTGGACTTGACCCCAAGAGATCCACTACCCAGGAAGAGAACAGCTCTTCGGGAATCCGTTTTTTAGTGGCAGGCTGCGGGTGTCAAGTGGCACACTGTATCTGGTGGCAGGCTGCCAGTGGCACACTGTATCTGGTTAAGGAAAGAAATTGGCTGCACACCGACGTTCTTGAAGTCCATTTATTGAATGTTCCATACAAACAATGACACCACGGTTGCAGTAGCTGGAATATGTTCCGGCTACTGCAACCATGGTGTGTGTCATTGTTTGTAAGAACATTCAATGAATGGACTTCAAGAACGTTGGTGTGCAGCAAATTTCTTTCCTTATTCAGTCTTCTATGGCAGGTGAGCCGGTGCTTGCACCCATGTGGGGAGTCTCACATAATTCATTGCGGCTGGGAGTTTCTCACCTGGAGCACCAATTTTTCATTGCTGTCTACTACACTGTATCTGTTGGCAGGCTGCGGGTGCCAGGTGGCACACTATATCTGGTGGCAGGCTGTGGGTGGCAAGTGACACTATCTGGTGGCAGGCTATAGGTGACAAGTGGCACACTGTATCTGGTGGTGGGCTGCTGGAGGCAAGTTGCACACTGTATCTGGTAGCAGGCTGCAGGTGGCAAGTTGCATCTGGCGGCAGGCTATGGTTGGCAAGTGGCACGCTGCATCTGGCGGCAGGCTATGGATGGCAAATGGCACGCTGCATCTGGCGGCAGGCTATGGGTGGCAAATGGCACGCTGCATCTGGCGGCAGGCTATGGGTGGCAAATGGCACGCTGCATCTGGCGGCAGACTATGGGTGGCAAATGGCATGCTGCATCTGGCGGCAGGCTATGGGTGGCAAGTGGCATGCTGCATCTGGCGGCAGGCTATGGGTGGCAAGTGGCACGCTGCATCTGGCGGCAGGCTATGGGTGGCAAGTGGCACGCTGCATCTGGCGGCAGGCTGTGGGTGGCAAGTGGAACGCTGCATCTGGCGGCAGGCTATGGGTGACAAGATTGAATCCATTTCCCAAAATCTTTCCCTCCCCCTCTCCCCCTCAGTGGCTCAAGCACCGAGGGACCTCTGTACAAGTGGTTAAGCCATTATGCATAGAAATTTCTTGTCAAACATATGGCCTGTTGCTATGGTACTGTATATGGATTATCTGGCATCCGGACGATTGTTTGTTATACATGTTATGTGGTGTAATGTCACAGTTTTTGCTTTGATTTTTGTTTTGTGTTACAATTGCTATATTTGCAGGGCTACTTTGTAAAGTGCCTGTTAAGATAAAAGTCTTGACGTATGCTTAACTACCTTTTTCTTTATTAGAGGCGGATCTATAGGATCTCTTTTTATCTTAATACATTTATATTTTGTAAAACCAAACACTATTTTGTGTCAAAAAGTTTCATATGCACCGCTAGGAGTATGAAATAGATGGAATCCAAGAGAGGTGGTAAATATGCGAGACCCTTACACCAACTTCAGTGTATGTAACGGCACACCACACCACAGTGCTCACATCTAATCTCCTTACCAGAGGTCCGATAAAGCAGGCATGAAAACATGAATCCTAATAGCATCTCCAGGCTCCAGCATAAGCTCCCCCACAATTCAGGCAGCGTGACTGCTCTCCTTAGCCCAGGGGACCCAATGACAGGAATCCAGCATAAGATCCAAATATCACTCCACTTCACTCGATCACCGATCATAAAAAGGTATGCCTCTTCTTCAAATGCAATGTGTATTCTCTCTGAAGAGCCTCTTCCTCTTGCGGATCTAGTAGCTTTATATACGATTCCACCAGCTTGCCGTAGTTGCCGAGCTGCAGCTGGTCTCACTGTATTTTGTGTCACTCACGTGGCTGTCTTCTTTTCCCACAATCCTTGGTGGAGATCCCTTTTGTTTATATGCCATATAGGGGCCAGAGTGACACTACCTCAATTGGTAAGTGGTGTTAGTACAGGGCATTAGCTATGTATGCTGCATAGCCATTTTTTCTCTCAATCTTTTGTTTTTCGCATTAGGCACATTGTTGCATTTCATCTAACATAATTAGAGGTGGAATACCTTATTATTGGGTATCATACAAAATATTAGGAATGCCTTTCATTTGGGTATTATACAATTCATACCAAGCACCTTTCCTTTCATCTATTATACTGTAATAATTATTTTGCTGCTCCATTTATGATTAATACAGCCAACGTCAATGTTGCAGTACAAAAAAACAAGCTTTGAAGAGGGCCACAGACAAAAAAGGGTAAGGAATGGGTGGGTTGACACCTATGCGAATTGAATGTGGGGGTTTCCCTGCATCCAATTCGCATAGCAGGAGATTGTGACCTGCTCGCTATGCTATGTAACTAACATTTATGCTTTTATGCTAAAAAAGGCATAAATGAAGAGAAATATGAGAGCTGTCACTGTTGATCTCCTCCTGAAAATGTTAGTTGCCTGGCTGTCTCTGGATTTACTGTGTTCTGAGTTACCAACCCAGAATAAGCATGTAGCAACAGAAGTCAGAACTCCTAATCTGCATAGTTGTTGCAGGCCAGTGACTCAACATTA
The DNA here is from genome assembly GCA_028564925.1 of Lithobates sylvaticus. NCBI lineage: Eukaryota > Metazoa > Chordata > Amphibia > Anura > Ranidae > Lithobates > Lithobates sylvaticus. Next base: position 88,612,153 of record CM053031.1, read on the forward strand.
TTGTAGTCAGAAGATCAGCCTAAAAGTAAAGGGTCTAGCATTTTCAGGATAAATCATCTATCTCGGCACAGTAAATAAATAGAACGTACTTCTGCGCTACTAATAATGAATAACTGTGTGATTAAATATTTAAGGTTGCTGCTAGACACCAACTGTTATTAGCAGAAAAAGTGGAAATTTTTTTAAAAAGATGACGCGCTACCTTATATCACACATATACCAAGGAGTACCTAGCAATATGAACAATAATTCCACAGCAGTGACCCCTAGTGGGAGTAGTAAATATGATACTTGGAACTTTATATAAAAACAAAACAAAGTCCATATGATAAGTGCAATCTTCTTATGAACAGGTGCAATCCTGCAAGGTATCCAACCGTGGATAGATGGCAAGTAAGTGACAGATGGCAAATAAGTGACAAACACCAAGTGGACCCTCCACCAGTCACACTATGCGCTCACCTCCCAGAGTGGCTCCCAATTAGGCCTAGTAGCACCTTCCCCTCTTGGGGTCACAATCCGAGATGTCTTTTTAGGCTCCCATCAATGGGCTGCTGCAAGCATGGTTTCTCTTAGGCGATGGCAACATATGGATAAAGAAGGAACATTGTGTAGTACTGTAAACATAGTTTAATAAAAAAAAACAAAAAAACATACATACAACTGTTCCACCCACATTTAAAAATGCACTTGCCCAGGCGCATACAGGTGATGAACTTAGGCTAGAGATCAATCCCTGGGGTCACAGAATCATCCACAAGTCCTCGGCCCTGCTGCCCTCCTGGGTGATCGTATGCTTCCTTGGACAACGCAATAACGTCACAAGCTCCGCTCTGACATTTCATTACCGCACATGTGACTTTATCAAAAGTTCATCACCTGTATGTACTAGGGCTAGTGCATTTTTAACAGTTGTATGTTTTTTTAAATAAACTACGTTTACAGTACTACACAATGTTAGTTCCTTTTTTACCCATACAGTTGTGCTCATAGGTTTAAATACCCTGGCAGCATTTATGATTTCTTGGTAATTTTTCAGAAAATATGAATGATAACACAAATACTTTTCTCTTTCACTCATGGTTAGTGTTTGGCTGAAGCCATTTACAATCAATAAATCAACTGTGTTTACTCTTTAAATCATAATGGCAAAATAAACTACCCAAATGACCCTAATCAAAAGGTTTACATACCCCAGTTCTTAATACTGTTAACATCAATAACAGCTTGAAGTCTTTTGTGGTAATTGTGGATGAGGCTCTTTATCTTCTCAGATGGTAAAGCTGCCCATTCCTCTTGGCAAAAAGCCTCCAGTTCCTGGAAATTCTTGGGATGTCTTGCATGAACTGCACGTTTGAGATCTCCCCAGAGTGGCTCAATGATATTGAGGTCAGGAGACTGAGATGGCCACTCCAGAACCTTCACTTTATTCTGCTGTAGCCAATGACAGGTCGAATTGGCCTTGTGTTTTGGATCATTGTCATGTTGTAATGTCCAAGTACGTCCCACGTGCAGTTTCCTGGCTGATGAATGCAAATGTTCCTCCAGTATTTTTGATAAAATACAGCATTCATCTTGCCCTTACTTTTGACCAAATTTCCTGTGCCTTTTAGCTCACACATCCCCAAAACATCAGCAATCCACCTCCGTGTTTTACAGTAGGAATGGTGTACCTTTCATCATAGGCCTTGTTGACTCCTCTCCAAATGTAACGTTTATGGTTGTGGCCAAAAACCTCAAATTTTGGTCTCATCACTCCAAGTGACTTTGTGCCAGAAGGTTTGAGGCTGGTCCATTTGCCGTTTGGCGTATTGTAAGCGGGATACTTTGTGGCATTTGTGTAGTAATGGCTTTCTTCTGGTGACTCCTCCATGCAGCCCATCTTTCTTCAAGTGCCTCCTTATTGTGCATCTTCAAACAGCCACACCACATGTTTTCAGAGAGTCCTGTATTTCACCTAAAGTTATTTTTGGGTTTTTCTTTGCATCCCGAACTATTTTCCTGGCAGTAGTGGCTGAAATTTTAGTTGGTCTACCTGACCGTGGTTTGGTTTCAACAGAACCCATCATTTTACACTTCTTGATTAGAGTTTAAACACTGCTGATTGGCGTTCTCAATTCCTTGGATCTTTTTATATCCCTTTCCTGTTTTATACAGTTCAACTACCTTTTCCCGCAGAGCCTTTGACAATTCTTTTGCTTTCCCCATGACTCAGAATCCAGAAACGTCAGTGCAGCACTGGATGAAAGATGCAAGGGTCTGTCAGGAGTCCAGAAACTCATTGACCTTCTATACACACACACTAATTACAAGCAAACAGATCAGGTGAGGATGGTTACTTTGTATAGCCATTCAAACCCCTTTGTGTGAACTTATGTACAGGGGGTCCCCGAGTTATGAACTCGTTAGGGACTGTCCTGTTCTTAAATCGGAAATGTTCGTAAGTCGGCCGCGCATGCGCAGACCGACAATTACGGACATTTCCGATGTTCCGTCGAATGCCGTTCTGCGCATGCGCAGAAAATTACTGAAATTTCTGATGTTTGCCGTCATTTTCCGAGGCTCCGTCTGGCCGCGCATGCGCAGAATGGCCGAAGGTCCGCAGAAAATGGCAGAGGGTCCCCGCAGCGCCCGGTTCGTAAGTAGGAGAGGTTCGTAGGTCAGGCTTTCGTAAGTCGGGGACCCCCGTACATGTTATCAGGCCGAAATCAAGGGTATGTATACTTTTGATCAGGGTCATTTGGGTAGTTTCTGTTGCCATTATGATTTAAAAAGTAAACACAGTTGATAATAAATGACTTCACCCAAACACTAACCATTAGTGAAAGAAACGTTTTTGTGTGATCATTCAAATTCTCTGAAAAATGGCTAAGAAATAATAAATTCTTATGAGCACAACTGTATGTTGACATCACCTATGAGAGACCACGCTTGCAGGAGCCCATTGATGGGAGCTTAAAAAGACATCTTGGATTGTGACCCCAAGAGGGGAAGGTGCTACTAGGCCTAATTGGTGGCCATTCTGGGAGGGGAGCGCATAGTGTGACTGGTGAAGGGTCCACTTGGTGTCCAAATGTCATATTTATTAGTCCCACTAGGGGCCACAGTTGTGCACTTTGTTTTGTAAAGTCATGTGTCATATTTACTACTCGCACTAGGGGTCACTGCTGTGCACTTATTGTTCATATTGCTAGGTAATCATTAGTATATGTGCGATATAAGGTAGCACGTCATCTTTTTATATTTTATCTCAGAACAGGTTTCTGTTCCTTTGTACCCTTCTTTGCAAAACATCAAGTAGCAAGTCATAGAACAGAAATAAAAACTCCTATGCCCCTTTCACACAGGCTGTCCGATCAGGTCCGCCTGTCAGTTTTTCAGGCAAACCTGATCGGACCCTCCATTCACCCCTAGGGAACGTTGGATGTCAGAGGCGACATGTCCGCTGACATCTGCCGCTATCCAATCCGATCCTGCCCAGACAGATGCCGGTCCTATTTTTCACCCGTCTTGCGGATCTGATGAAAATTTATGTTTTCACCCAATTTACCCATAGAGAAGAGCAGGACTGGGTCAGTCTCCGCTCTGCACAGTGAGTGGACATGGACCTGTCATCTGATCACTGCCATACCAGAAAAGATCCCCTGCTGAGCAAGCGGCATTCGCCAAACGGAAAAGCCTGTGTGAAAGGGGCCAAAGACATATGCTGCTTGACTTGACCATGGCCAAATGGTGCTTCTCAGTCCCAGAAGCCGATAATGGTACACATTCTGGCTCCTTGGCCTAAAGTATGATGGCCATCCCCAAGATGATGGGCTTTACATAAGTCTGCATATAGTGAATGTGGGATAGTCTGAATATATTCAAGAAACAACCAGCTCTGATGCATGGAATTTGAAAATGTATTAAAAAGGTTATATGCAAGCAAGATGCAAACTTACCTTTTTTGCTTAAGTTCCTCATTTATTTGGTTCATCTGGCGTATCATGTAGTCAGGGATTCCAAACTGTGCATTGCCTTTAGCTGTCAAAAAAATATGATTACAAAGAGATTCTGTTGCACTGGTGTGGAGAAGGATTGGAACACCTGTCAGGTGTTCCTTGGTGCTTGTGTCCCCATTAGGGCAATTCATCCTCTCTATCCGTTTTGTTTAGTTATCACCAAGAAGGAAAGTGAAAGAAAATCCCAAATTTTGAGTTGTCACCACTATAGCAAGGAAATGTTGAATGAATGAATGAATTTGTATAGCACTGCAACTGCGAACTGAATCGCCGCAAGGCGCTTATTAAAAAGTGGGGACCCCAGTGCTGGTGACCCTGGTAACAACTGGGGATTCCCTCACTTTGGAAGGATTTCCTCTCACTTCCTGTTTCGGCTCTGGGACAGCCTCCCTTTTATTGCAGGGTATTCATTGCTTTTAAAGGGACAGTGACATGAGAGATTAATGAAGGTTGACATGGCTAGTTTTAACAACTTTGACATTCACATACAACATGTTTGTTCCAGAACTGTGACTGCAACATATTTAAAGAGGAGTTCCAGCCTAGGGGAAAAAATTAAAGTCAGCAAATACTGTAGCTGCTGACTTAATATATGGACAATTACCTGTCCAGAGAGCCCACAATGTCAGCACCCCAGGCGATCTTTGGATCGGCTCCCGGGTGCTGCCGCTGCTCCAGATTGGCCCCTGGTAAGGGAAAACAGCAGTGAAGCCTTTCGGCTTCACAGCCGGCTCCCTACTGCGCATGCACAAAGCACGCTGCGCTTTCTAACTGGCTCGGTAGTGGAGGAAGGAGGAGAGGAGCCGAACTTCAGAGGGACGGCTTCGTGCCACATTTAACCCTCCCCCTGAAAGGTGCCAAATGTGACACCAGAGGGGCGGGGGGACAGATAAGCGCAAGTTCCACTTTTGGGTGGAACTCTGCTTTAAGTCAGACACAGTCAAGCACCTAGCATTTGCAGAAGGAGGCCTGCAATAACAATCCCCATACTCCTCTCATGACAGAGTCACTTTAAAGTACACTAATACTTTGTTTTACCTTTCTTAAAAGACAGAGTCAGTGCTCTGCAAGCATGTCTTTTGTTTACTGAAAATATGGATATACAGGATTGTCAACTGTACAATCGTATAAAGAAAAACCCTCAAAATGGGACTTTAAAAACGGTACTGAGTCATTATAGTGTCAAGTGAACGAACAGTATTTCTAGTAGTATAAAAGTTGACAAATCTTTATTAATACAAATTGTGTAAAACATTACAATACATCGCAAAAATGATGGGAAACAGGTACTTGATACTGTACTTAAGATGAAATCAATAGAGAACAAAGGATGGGAATCGCTGACCCAACGCTTTTTAAATTAGTTTTTCTTCTTCAGTGGTGCATACACATTATAGAAAGGAAATTACTTCCTTGATATGCTATGAGTACATCTTGAATGAAGAACCAAAATTAAAATAATAGTTACAATTGTCCTTCAATGTCAACAGGGGGCGTCTAGACCAGAGCCTGAACAGTGTGCCAAAAGTTTTTTACCGGTCATTCACCACAGACTAGTGGAGATATGTGCTAAAACAAGGAAGTCCATGCATCACCAACAGCTCTTAAAAAGGATATGTAAAAGGTCTGTTTTAAAAAAAACAAAAACAAACACCAAAAAACATACATGTCATACTTCCCTCAACTGTGCAGTTGATTTTGCATAGAGTGGCCCCGATCCTCCTCTTCTGGGGTCCCTCAGCGGCACTCCTGGGTCCTCCACTTCTCGAGTGCCCCGTTGGAGAGCTTCTCTCCCTCGGGGCACTCGTGCAAGCGCACTCTCGCGTTGTGCTGCTGCGTCCATTGACACAGACAGCAGGACTCAACCCCGCCCCCTGGCTCCCGCGTCATTGGATTTGATTGACAGCAGCGGGAGCTTTCTTGGTCTACCTGATCTTGGCTTGGTATCAAAAGAGCCCCTAATTTTCCACTTCTTAATAAAGGGATTAAAACAGTAATGACTGGCATATTCATGGCTTTGGATATCTTTTTATTTCTTTTTCCATCTTTGTAAAGTTTCATTACCTTGTTACGCAGGTCTTTTGACTGTTCTTTCTACCTCCTCATGGCTCAGTGTCTAGCCTGCTTAGTGCATCCATGTGACAGCTAACAAACTCATTGACTATTTATACACATATACTAATTGTGATTTAAAAAGCCACAAATGTGGGAAATTAACTTTTAATTGCCATTTTAACCTGTGTGTGCGCCATCTTCTGTGTCTGTACCAAGGCCAAACATTCCAGGGCCATTTGGGTGATTTCTTCTATCATTATGATTTAAAAAGGATCCAAAAAACTATGCGATAATAAATGGCTTCATGCGATTGCTATTCCTAAATAAAAGACAGTTTTTTGGCATTATCAGCCATATTTTCAATATTAATGCCAAAATGTCATAATTTCTGCCAGGGTATGCAAACTTTTGAGAACGACTGTATATATGCATCACAAAAAACGTAATTTCATGATCCCCGGTGACTATGCATTTAAGAGCTGTTGGTGATGCACGGACTTCCTTGCTTTAGCACACATCTTCACTAGTCTGTGGTGAATGACCAGGAAAAACCTTTGACACACTGTTCAGGCACTGGTCTAGAAGCCCCCTGTTGACACTGGAGGACAATTACAACCAATATTTAAAATTTGTTTTTTCTTTCAAGATGTACGCATAGCATATTAAGAAAGTAATTTCCTTTCTATAATGTGAATGCACCCCTGAAGAAGAAAATCTAATTTGAAATGCGTTGAGTATTAAGCAATTCCCATCCTTTGTTCTCTATTGATTCCATCTTAAGTACAGTGTCAAGAACCTGTTTCCCATCATTTTTAAGATATATTGTAATGTTTTAGACAATTTGTAAAAATAAAGGATTTGTCAACTTGTACTACCTAGAAATACTGATCATTCACTTAACACTATAATGACCCAGTGCAATTAAAAAAGAGGAAGTAAACCCTGATGGTTTTGCTTCCTTTTTTCCCCCCTGCAAAGTAAAAGCATAATGGGCTAGTAGTACTAGCCCATTATGTTGCACTTACCTGCAAACGAAGCCCGTCATGTCCCCGCTGGGGGCCACATCCATCTTCACCACTCTACCTTCCGGGGCTGTGGCCTCGGCTATGTGACTGGTCGGAGTCACTCATGCATGTGCGCGGGAGCCGCCAGTCATGGCACATTTGTGCCCTTTCTACAGTGCGCATGCGCCAATGACGTTGACGCAAGCATATATGGTAAGTATCTCCTAAATCGTGCAGGTTTAGGAGATATTTCCAGTAACTACAGGTAAGCCTTATTATAGGCTTACCTGTAGGTAAAAGAGGTGTAACTAGATTTACAACCACTTTAAAGTCCCTTTGTGAGGGTTTTTCTTTATACATATAATTCAGGGATGTTGGTACTCCAATAGCTACCATTTCCCTATTTTGAAATCAACTGTACAAAAGGCATACAGTGCTACACGATTGTGTAGCAAGCCTCCATCTCTTGTGCCTCCTCAATACAGGGTACTACCCACAATGCCTACGGTGTCTCATAAAAGTGAGTGTTGATTTACTCCAGGCATCCCAAATTTTTGCATGTGGTGGACTGTATCCATTAGAGGGTTATCATTTTGCGTACCATAAACAATGTTGTTTGCTTAGAAAGTTTACCGTTGGCTTGTCCTGTCCCCCTACTCTCAAGTCGTTCTTTAAGTTAGGGGTGACAAAAAAGTAGTTGCTGTGGGCAGGAGGTAGGAAAGTATCCTTTAACTATCTTGGCAAAACTACAAATTTGTATATGAGTGCCCAGGTTTTGGGGATACCCGGCTGCTTGTGAAGGTAAAGGTATGAGGGTGCTTGTATGGTATTTGAGTGGCCAGTAAAGGTGATTAAAGTGGTTGTAAACCTCAGACATGAAATATGACCAAAGCATATCCCTCTATAGTGTGTACTTGTCTCAATTAAGAGCACGAAGTGTCATTTCTGTCTGCTGCCTAGTTTCTCTGCTATTACTACTGAGAAGTTTTCCTGACACCAAGAGAAAAATGGTGACAGGGGAGGGATCTCCAGCTGACAGCCTCAGCTCTGTTCCTTTGTTCTGCATGAAGGGGGGGGGGGGGGGTGTTTCCTTTTCTTCCAATCAGCTCACAGAGCTCTCCTCACCAAGCTCTGCAGTGTGTTATTTCAGCTCTCCGCCGCCTTTTTTCTGTCAGCTCAGACAAGCTTATAAATTCTGGACTTTGAATGACTATAGAGAAGAGCAGACTGCAGATAAACAGGTACAACATATCTACAAGGATTTGCTTCATCTCTGTGCATCACCCGAGGCTAGTCACTTCACTGGGGATATACAAGGCTTTATAACCACTTTAAACAAAGGAAATGTTTAATTGTAAATACCCATTACAGACTTACCTTCTTGAGGTCTCTTTAATTGGCTTTTGCGGTAGAAGAGCATATATGCACTCTCTTTTCCCTGGAACTGTTTCTCAATTTCCCGTTCCTGAATACATTTAACCGTTGAGTCATTGAAATCAAACCAGTGACTAGCACCTCTTTGTGGGGCTTGGATTTTTCCTGAACCGCTTGGCTTACAGCACTGAGGATCATCATTGGCATTTTCTGTATGAGCTAACCCCACCAAAGATCCATCAGAGCTCAACTGAAAGACAGAGGGATGATTCTGCAGGAACTGTAATAAAAATAATAGTATAAAATAAAAAAATAGAATAAGACTTCTGAATTGCATATTTTAGTTGCAGTGGCAATAAATATATGAACCTTAACATTTCCAAAGCATACCATTAAATTTACTTTTCTTGACACGGACAAAAAGATGCAATTCTGACAATATGAGTGTTTTTTGACAGAGTGATAGAGAGTTAAAGCTGAACTGCAGTTGACCTTCAGTCTTGCACAGTTGTACAATCCATCAATCGACTTGGGAACAAACAGCATGTCGGATTTTTTAAATGCGATTGTTGCCAACGACGATAGTCACTAGCAATAATCACTGTGTTGTCCCGGCAGGAACAGCTCCCTGCTCCCCCCGCCAGCAGAACACAATAGATCCGCAGGAGGGATTTCAGTCAGTGTTGATGGGGAAATCAAGAGATTTTCTTTTCTGCAGCCTGTGGTTGCAGGAAAGAAAACCGCATAGCTTTTTTTTTTTTAGTTTCATTTGTCAATGAAGGGACTGGGGGGCTACGTTTGCCACAATTTACCCTTACTCTTATTTACACTTGTCTCGTACCTTACGAAGAGCTCCATGTTTCTTCCTATAGACCTTATTCCAAGAGGATCCTGTGTGCTCCAGCAGTTTCTGGCTCAGTTGATCCAGTGGAAGCATTTTATCTGCTCCAGCCTTTAAAATTAAAAATGATGATACCAGTTATTGCAGGTAAATAGTAAAGCTTGTTGGCTGTATTGTGAGGGGAAAGTCATACATTTTTCAAGAATTCAGCTGAAGCTCAATAAAATATGTACTGTATCTAAACACCTAAATCAGATAATGCATACAGTAGAGAGATATGTCACTGAGGTTTGAAGTGTTCGTACAAAGAGTTGTAACCAACATTTACCATTGATATGGGCTTTCCAGCAGCTGGAGAGTCTAATCATGCAAAACAGATATCTACTCCAATACTATAAAACACCTAGTACTTGGATTTGTCTTTAATTCAGCCTCCTATATTTCCCTACATGGCCGAACTTACAAATGAGAGAGTGAGGGCCAGCAATAGCAGTAAATTAGGCTTTTGTGTATTTACCAGTGCTCAGATTATTATGTTGTACAATGGTGAGCTTAAAGGAGGTTGCAAACCTCCATGGGAAAGTTGTACCTATAGGTAAGCCTAGAATAAGGCTTACCTATAGGTACTGTAAAGATCTCCTAAACTTGCGCCATTCAGGAGATATTTATTGTTTATTGCGCCGATGATGTCATTGGCACATGCACTCTGAAGGAACTGCTGCCCATGCCACCTCTTCAGGCGAGTGTGCCGTGACCAGCGGCTCCCGCGCATGACATCACGCGGCTTCGGACAGTCACAGAGCCGGAGTCTGTGGCCCTGGAAGGAAGACAGGCGAAAATGAATGTGGCCTGCAGCGGGGACAATTCGGGCTTCATTTGTAGCTAAGTGTCACATAATGTGCGAGTATGCAATACATACTAGCACATTATGCCTTTACTTTGCAGGGAAGAAAGGAAGAAAAACCCACCAGGGTTTACTTTCTCTTTAACCACTTAAGCCCCGGACCAATTTGCAGCCAAAGGACCAGGCCCCTTTTTGCGATTCGGCACTGCGTCGCTTTAACTGACAATTGCGCGGTCGTGCGACGTGGCTCCCAAACAAAATTGGCGTCCTTTTTTTCCCACAAATAGAGCTTTCTTTTGGTGGTTTTTGATCGCTATAAACAAAAATAGAGCGACAATTTTGAAAAAAAAATGCAATATTTTTAACTTTTTGCTATAATAAAATATCCCCCAAAAATATATATAAAAAAAAAATTTTCCTCAGTTTAGGCCGATACGTATTCTTCTACATATTTTTGGTAAAAAAATAAATAAATTGCAATTAGCGATCATTGATTGGTTTGCACAAAAGTTATAGCGTTTACAAAATTGGGGATAGTTTTATAGCATTTTTATCAATATTTTTTTGTTTTACTGCGACATTATGGCGGACACATCGGACATTTTTGACACATTTTTGGGACCATTGTCATTTATACAGCAATCAATGCTATTTAAATGCATTGATTCCTGTATGAAATGACACTGGCAGTGAAAGAGTTAACTACTAGGGGGTGGGGAGGGGTTAGGTCTGTGACGTGTGTGTTTTTTTTACAGTAGGGGGCGTGGCTTTACGTCACTGATTGGCTTTCCCGATGACAGGGAACAGCCGATCAGTGACAGGCAGTGTAGGAAGCACGGGGAGAGGTTTGTTTACACAGACCTCTACCCGTTCTTCAGCTCTGTGACCCGATCGCGGGACACCAGCGGCGATCGGGTCCGTTGGTCCCGTTGCCGCGGAGCTCAGGACCAGGTCGCGAGACCCACAGCTGGGCTCTTAAAGGGCAACGTACCTGTACGTTGATTTGCCCAGCCGTGCCATTCTGCCGACGTAAATGTGCAGGAGGTGGTCCTTAAGCGGTTAATGACACTAGAAGAGAAGTATGAACATAGCTTATTCAATGTCCTTTTCAGCAGGGGGTTTACTGATCAATAGCAGTGTAGGTGCAGGGCTACACTGTCTGAGAGGCGTGTCTTAATAAGCCTGGAAGAAAATCATGAAAAATCCATAGGTAGGTAAGATAGTTCACATACAAATATTTCAACTGCATATTTAGCTGTTTGACTGAAAATCTGTTTTAAAGGGTAATTTATTCATGTAGATCTGTGGGGCAGCAGCAGCGTGAGGATTGTTGGTTCGAATACCAACCACAACACTACCTGCCTGGAGTTTGCATGTTCTCCCTGTGCTTGCGTGGGTTTCCTTTGGGTCCTCCAGTTTCCTCCCACACTCCAAAGACATGTTGGTAGGTTAATTGTCTGTTGTGTAAATTGGCCCTACTATGTATGAATGTTAGGGACCCTGGATTGTACGCTCCTTGAGGGTTAGAGACTGATGTGAATGTATATTACATGTAAAGCGCTGTGCAAATTGATGGCGCTATAAAAGTACCCGTAATAAATAAAATCTCTCCTGCTATTTGGCACAGATTTTTCTTTTTGAGCAGGATCAGAATACATATTTGTTTTTTTCAACTAACAATTTTTTATTGATCATAAAAACAGGTATATGGACAAAAAGTTGGCATTGTAGTATACAAACTTCAACGTAGTTATAATAGGGCCAATGTATATGAAATAAAGTAGTGCAGACTATAGGGAGTCATACCTGGCTCCACATAACAGTTATTAGCTATCAAAAAGTGTCCATTATAGACAAAATCCAAGAAAGTGAAAAAAAGAGAGAAAAATAGTAGACAGAAGAGAGATAGGAGGGGGTAAGGAAGGAGGGGGGGGTGATGGGCGGATCCTCTCGTCCGTGCCAGTCCTTCCAGACTTGGTCGTGCGTTTCCAATTTGTCCTGTAATCTAGCTGTCATTTTTTCATCAGCTCTATGTCTTTTATTCTAGTGTACAGATCTGCTTGGGAGGGTGGGGCATTTTTTTTCCCCAATGAAGGGCAACCAGGCATCTTGCAGCCGTCAGGACATGTCTAAGCAGTTTTTTTGAATGCTTGGGGATCTGTAGGGGTGATACTCCTAGGAGGAATGATTTTGGGGTCTTGGGTACTTGTACCCACAGGACAGCAGGGACTGTACTTCCATCCAGAAAGGTACTATTTTGGGACACGTCCAAAAGATGCGATACAGGGTTCCCCTGGCTCCCCGACAATGCCAACATCTGTCTGAGCTGGACGGATAAATAGCGCAGAGAACATCTGTTGTCAGGTACCAAAAATTGAGGATTTTATAGGCGTTTTCTTTATAGAGCGTGCAAAAAGTTTTTTGCTGCCTGAGACCAGATTGTCTGCCATGTCGTTTCTGTGATTTTCTCTCCCAGCGAAGCATATATGCGTGTTTACCCTGGGTGGGGCAGGAGTAAGAGTTCAGCAGCAGATATATATCTGATATTAAACCTTAGCGTGCGGATCCCTCCAGAACTAGACTCTCAAATGGCGTTGGCGTGGATAATTGGAGGCTCGGGGCGAATGACTGGGCATAGTGTCTGATTTGCAAGTAACCATAGAACTCCTGACGATGTATGTCAAATTTTTTTTGGAGTTCAGTAAATGAGAGCATCTTGCGTGTGCAAGGGTGCACTAGGATGCCAATATGGAATAAGTTCCGTGTCGCCCAGGGTGAAGATATCTGGTGGGTGAGACCTGCAGGCATTCTTGTAGAGAAAAGAGGTTAGAGGGGGGATCTCTCTGAGCTTAGAGCATGTGCTTGAAATAATTTGCGCCAGAGTGACCTAAGGTGAAGCATAGGTCCCAAGAGTTGGGCAGAGTTCACCTCCACGTTTGCGTTCCAGAGCAGACTGTTTGGGTGCAAGCAGAATACATTTTATGAATAATGTTCATGCAATAACATAGCAAGTAAATTTGTGGGTATCCATCTACCTCTGCTATGATGACAGCAAGTGTAACAGCAGGACAGTCCTGTTCTTCCCCAGCACCCCCCATCATTGGCATCTTTTTTTCCTCTTCCTGTTAAAAGGTAAAAATATGTGATTAAACAAGTCGTCAACAAGAAAAACGTGTTTGTTGGATGTTAACACAGGGATAATAACCAATGCAGGAACAGTCAAGCTTTAAAATTGACTTATGAATTGCCTAATGAATAAAACCGATTCATAGTCACTAAAAAAGTGAAAAAAAAAATTCATAAGTATGTCTGCAAAATAATAATAGTTCCAAGTGTGTCTAAACCAAAGCACAAACATTTTATATACTGCAGCATACCAGCCCTTGGATGTAGCGACTGCATTAGTTTTCTTTTTTCCAGGCCCTGTCCCTACATTTTTAACTGGTGACCCGCCAGTGACACACTTAGGCCCCTTTCACACTTGTATGACCTAAAAGTCATGGAACTTCAACACGACTTGGCGCAATGTCTGTGTAATCCTTAGGTCTATGGACCAAGTCGAATCAAAGTTGGACCAAAGTGCAGGAAATACTTTGAAGTCGCTGAGACTTGAAGTTGCAGATATGATTGGAAATCATGGAGTACGACTTGTCATGCAACTTTGCAGTCCCAAATCGCACAAGTGAAAAGGGACCTTACAGTTTTTGATGATGACCCTTACTGAATGTACTGCATCTATATAGAAGCAGCAATGTCATGCTAGGCTGCTTGCTACAAATTAGGACTACAGAACACCTCTCCCGATCCCCACCATATGGGGGTGTTCTTTAGCCCACAGAAAACCTTGATAATACGAACAATCATAGGAAATTATAACTATAAGATTTCTATCAAGATTAACATGTAATTGTTTTGTTACTTATAAAACAAAATACTTACAATGTTATATTCAACAGACCAAACCCAATTAAGGCATTCAGGGTCAGGGTTTACATACACTTTAAGACTGAATGTTTAGAATATTACATAAACTTAGTCATACATATTTTTTTTAGGTTTGTTAATAACAGTTTAGCAAGGGAGATAGTCACCTGGTATCCCCAGTGTCCTAATTCATCCACATCCCGGATATAGACATGATAATGGCCTCCATAGCAACTGCCCTTGTGTATAATAACTGAGAATAGTTCATACATTTGTACAGCATCATCCAGGTTTTGCTACAAAGTAAACAGACATATGCAACTTGAATACAAAGCAATATTTACTAATATATTGAATATTTACGAGAAATGGGTATATTGACATTTTTTTTATGACTATGTAAAAGGGGGGTTTATAACAAATATAAAGTCAACTATAGTTAAAGCAGAGTTCCAATCTCCTGTGGAAAAATTAAAAAAAAGTCAGCCGCTACAAACACTGTAGCGGCTGACTTTTAAAAAACAACCACTCACCTCTCCCATGATCCAGCTGTGTGCTCACCCCAGTTGGTCTCGCCCGCTCTCTTCCTTCCTCGGCACCAGCATCTGCACTATGGGCAACTGGCTGTGACAGCTTCACAGCCGTAACCCACTGTGCATGCGTGAGCCATACGCCGCTAATGGCGGATGCAGTCTTCTGGGACACATTACGTGCCCCAGAAGACTGCGGGGGGGGGGGGGGGTGTTGGAAGAAGCGAGGAGAACTTCCCTAGGCGGTCGGAGCAGAAGTGTGCTGTACACAGGAGATGCCCTAGCAAACTGGGATATTTGAAGTGTTTTTGCAAAGAAGAGTGGGCAAATATTGCCATGTCAAGATGTTCCATGCTGATAGACTCATACCCAAAAAGACTGAGTGCTGTAATGAAACCAAAAGGTGCTTCAAAGTATTAGTTTATGGGTGTGCACACTTATGCAACCATATATTATTTAAATTTTTTTATTTTTACTTTCCTCCACCTGAAAGATTTTAGTTTGCTGTTCAATTGAGTGGTAGAGTTTATAAGTCACAATAAAAAGGTGGAAAAAGTTCTGAAATTATTAATCTTGGTCTCAATTTTTTTTACACCACAGAAACCTGACATTTTAACAGGGGTGTGTAGACTTTTTATATCCACTGTATGTATAACTTTTATTTTAGTGAAAAAAATTTGTACTTTAGAACCTCTTTGAATAGTTGAAGCATTACAGTCATAGTAAGGCTGGTCATAGAGGACTAATATATTTTCAATCAGCCAGCAGGCTGATCAAAAAAAAAAAAAAATAATAATGAACGGACTTCTCCATCCACACAAGGGATGTGTATAGAGGAATCGTCTCCGATGAGAAATTGTATTCTGACAGTGGGGACTGTCTGCTGTCAGAATACACTGATCAGCGGCTGCAACTGATAATTGAGAAAATATTTCCAACAAGCCCATTCAACAGAAGTTGATTGTTAGACTGACTTCTGATGGGCGGAAGCAGGCAAACATGAAACAAAAATTTGTCTGGTCCCTGCTGAACCAGCCAATTTCAATCCACCTATGGCCAGCTTTACAATCAGGCAACTAGAATGCTCTTAAAAATAAGCCAAGCCATAAAAAGAGATGCTTACAATACCCAAAAGCAAGAAAAAAAAAAAAAAAAAAAAAAACTCAATGACTTGGTAATTTTATCCTTCCAACATCAGCTGTCAGTCAGAAAATTAGTTCAGTTAATCGTATCTGACCTCCCTGCAATCCACAGCAGAATAAGTCATAGGTTTTCAGGTGCTGTGGAGGGATATACTTCCTGCAAATTTTGTGCAACAGCCTCTCTCTCTGCTTCCTGAATCAACAATCAGATCCAGCTTTCCAGCAGATTTTAAAATGAAGCAGATACACCATGGGGTTAAATGCTTGTTTTTGCCTGGGGTATCCTTGAAAAGCAAAATTTTACTTGCCTTATCTCCTGTTCCCATGGCAACCGGGGCTCACTTCTTCTAGGTGCCATTGGCATCCTCACTTGTAATGTGGGACTACCGGTACTACATTGTAAATTATGATGTCAGAGCTGCAACGGCTGAGAAGAGCACCAAAGAGGCTTCTGGAGACCAGTTGCATAGAAGGAACAAGGTACCCATTTAACCCTTGCAGTGCGGGGGGTGTGGAGGGGAGCCCCACTGCAGGGTAGATTTTCTATTTCCCTGGAGTTTACCTTTATTGTGCAAGAGTCAGGAAAGAGTTTACAGTGGAGGTGTGTTGTAGAGTAGCCTTCTGCTTTAGGGATTGTTTTGCTGGCAAAAGTATTTTAGGTTGCATCCAGCCTGGATTTTGGATAAGTTTGCAACAATTCTGAGATCATTCAACGTATATTCACATGTTCACTTGACCTGAAGTGGAGCTTCTTCTGACTGGCATTTGAGCTCTGTCTAAATTACATCAGCCTGCTTTTGCATTCATACTGACTTGAATAGAAAAAGAAGCAGTTCTGATGCAAGCAAAAGCCCATGTATACAAGCCCTTACAAATGGCTAAGCAAAAAAGTTTTCTGAAGTCGCATAATAAATCAGACCCCTAAAAGGGTATAAAATACACTCATAAAATCATTGCACAGCAAGCGTGTTAAAATACCACATTACCTTTACTAAAAATTTGCTATAGCTTCACTTTTACAGCATGAAGATCATTTTCAGCAGTTAAGACAGAGAATATCAGAAAAAAAATTCATCCACACTTGTGGATGAACAAAAAAAAAAAAACTCAAACCTGCTCACAAAAAGGCCGGATGTTTAGCCGGGTGGGGAAGGCATAACGTGACGTCTCTTTGTAGCGCTCACACTTACTAAAGTCAAAATTAAACCTTAGAAGAGAGAGTGTGAGAAACGGTGGCAACTTTCCTAGCTTTGCTGACTGAAAGACAAGAAAAAAAAAAAAAGAGAAGAAAACATGTAAAAATAGCATATTAATGCATGAACCTTGCTTAATGTATAACGACGATAACACTGTTTCTAAGTACAGTTTTCGAATGAGCGGTCACTGAATCAATACAGGTGTGCGGTCACTGAATTAAAGCCCTTGTTCACATTGAAGGCAGGTTTGAAATCGTGCAAGTTCAGCTGAACTCGCATGATTTCAAACCCGCATTTCAGTGCGACTTCAGGAGCGATTTGAAAGACATCAGCAACAGTACACTGAGCTTCTCAGTGAATGGCTGGGCATAGGAGCATGTCAGGACAAGTCAGATCATTGGAAGAGAGCAGGCTGAGTTCCCAACATAGCTAGAGAACTGACCACACGGTGTTCTATCTAGTGTGGTCAGTTTTTAATAGAAAAGCAGATGGACTGGCAGGAACACCAGAGATTTCACACAAAGGAAGCAATACAAAGACATGGTACAGGATGCACAATATCCGGAATATGAAAGGCTGGGGTAACAGACACTTTAAAGTATAACTAAAAGGTAAAACTATTTTTTTTTGTTTTGGATAGTAGAGATGGATTAGAACATCTGTCAGTTTTTATTGCCGTCTGTGCCCCCGTTAAGGATATTCACCCTCTCTATTTGTCCTGTTTACCATTATTATTGAAAGGGAAAGTAAAAGAAAATCCCAAAATGTTGGGTTGTTCCTAGAAATGTAATAGAATGGGGATACTAGTTCTGTTGACCTTGGGGTCCCCAAGGAATTCCCTTTATTTGCATGGGTTTCCTCTCACTTCATGTTTGGCTATGGGACAGGAAGTGAAGGGAAATCTTTTAATGGGACACAGATGATGAAAAAAAATCTGACAGGGTTTAGGACCCTCCCTTACCCTATCCAAGATGAAAAAATAAAAAATAAGTTTTGCCTATAATTCTACTTTAAAGTGGTTGTAAACCCTTACAAACCACTTTGACCTACAGGTAAGCCTAGATTAAGGCTTACCTGTAGGTCCAATAAATATCTCCTAAACCTACATGGTTTAGGAGATATTTAGAAAAGAAAAGGCACCGCTATCTATGGCGCATGCGCCGTAGACAGCGGCGCGCAGGCGTACTGAGCATGTTGAGATCACGGCGATATGCCGCTCTCGTGCGCATGCGCGGGAGTGACGTCATCGCCGCTCCAGCGAATGACAGCGCTGGAGCGGCGAGACCCGGAAGTCACTCCGGGTTTGATGGCGATGGCGGACGTCGTGGACGAGGGTCGCTTCGGGGGTTTCGTTCTCAGGTAAGTTATTCATAATGAGCTAGAATGCTATGCATACTAGCTCATTATGCCTTTGCCTTGCAGGTTCCGTTTTTTTTTTTTTTTTTTAAATAGGCTTTACTTCCTCTTTAAGCCCAAATTATATTGCAGCTTACTAATTCTTCAATTCGATAGCTATATTAGTTTCCTTTTTTTAGGCTTGCCTTCTTCCATTTTCATCTGCTAATTCAGCCAGCAAATATATTGTTTTTCACAGCAAAAACTCTCCAGCAGAATGTATCAGTTTACATAGATGAGACAAACCACGCAACTCTGGCAGGGGTGATTAAAATGATCAGTTTTATTTATTCATGCTAAATATTTATCCCAAAAGGAAAAAAAAAAACTGCTGTAACTAATTATAAAAGAGTGAGCTGCATTTGGCTTCAATTTGTCAGTAGTTCTAAATCTGCTAACACATTTAAAAACTCCCCTCCCACAGACTGACAATGCTGCTATCTGATGTGCCTCCTGTGTTTATTTCTCCAGTTGTCTCTCACTAATACAGGAGAGGGAAAAAAGCCAAAAAGAAAAGAAAAAACGGATGCAGCCGCTATATCTAATGATTGGTAACCTGCGATAAATTATTTTTTTTGTTTTTGGGTTTAATACTGCTTTTAAAAATCAGTAACAAAAACGTGCGTTTGTAATTTGTGTAAAGTTCAGTCACCCCAAACCTTTCAACAGAAAAAGATTCTTCATCACAATTTATAGCTACCTTGGCTGCAGGGACAAGCTTATGACAAGCTCCACAATGGTAAAGGTTGTCACCGTAAAATATTTCTTCCTCCACAAACATGTTGTATAAAGACTCCTCCAAGCTGCACATTTCCTTCACAGCCACTGTGAGGTCCAGGAAATCTTCCTGCATGAAATATATTGAATTCAGGATTACAAAAAGGAGTCATCAGGAGGCAGATAAGATGTGAAACAAATTTATTATTATACATTTTGTATGCCACATTTCTCACCATTTATTAGACATGTGCATTCGTTTTTGTCCGAATGCATTTTTGTCCGAATTTCGGGTATTTTCGTTATCGTTTTAACAAACGATAATGAATGTGCAGAATCTGAAAACCGAAAGATCCAACATAAACAAATGCTTTATTTTCGTTTTTGTTGCGACAACAGTTCGATATAGGAGATTCGACATGACGCTGACAATAGCGATGTCCATTGAACCTGTGGTCAAATGTGCCTATCCTTAGCGATATTATTCCAAGATTATTCTACATAGAGACAAAAGATTCGACATTATAGAGACAATAGCAAAAAAGGTCGACTGTGCCTAACCTGACTCTAAGATCCAAGATTATTCGACAGAGAGAGAAAAGATTCAACATGAAGATTCGACGAAGCAATCGCCGTGAGCGGACATTATGGTCAAATTCTCCGCCCATAGGCTATAGAAGAATTGTAATGTTGGTTGACTAGTAATAATAATAATTAATAAATATAATTATTACTAGTGTCATACATCGCTTCTCTGCCTTTTGGCTAAGATCAAGTGTAGTATCTGTTCTTATCAGTTGCCAAAGGAGGCGCTGTGCTAGCCCTATTTGAGAGGGTTGTAGCCAGCACTCTCCGATGGAGTTATTAGCACCTGGAAAGACGGTTTCGGTAGGGGACACACCAGCGGTGCTTGTTCGAGTCTGAGCCGTCTGGAAGGGTGCTCCTGGTGAGGATGGGTGCTGCCACTGGTCTGACCCAGAAGGTTGAGTACCTGGCCTTCTGGCCTGGATTGGAGTAGCTCTAGCCCCGGACAGTTTTTCAGGAATAGAACACCGGCGACTCCTTATGCTGGGAGGAGGAGCGGTTAGTAATTCCCAAATGTAATTAGGTAGGAGTGACGGGAGCGACGGTGGAGCCTTATGGCAAAGGGCTCTCACCAAGCTTCCTGATCTTCATGCCTTTCTG
Source organism: Lithobates sylvaticus (assembly GCA_028564925.1). Classification (NCBI taxonomy): domain Eukaryota; kingdom Metazoa; phylum Chordata; class Amphibia; order Anura; family Ranidae; genus Lithobates; species Lithobates sylvaticus. The sequence goes on from CM053031.1 coordinate 88,632,361, forward strand.
CCTGGGGTGGGGGCTGCTGTGGTCCGGACCGTTGGTCAGAGCGGTCTTGAAAGCCTATGGAGTATATGCCCCTGGAGTGGCAGTCCAGGGGTGCCGCACAATCACTGAGTGAGGGTCACTTTGATTTATGGCACCACGGTCACTGCACCATATCACGCTTTTTAGCACCTGCCTCTTGGGCCGGGCCTTTTGGTTGGGACCAGAGGAATTTTTTATTCCTGGCCGGAGGGCCTGGTCGTTTCATTACACAATGGCCATTTCTTCACTCTCCTCTCCACTATACCTTCCCCCACTTTATTTAATTAATTTCCTTGTGTGTGTCACGTTTTTGTATTTTTATGTTTAGTACACTGCACAGTGTGACGAGTAGGGTCACAGGTCCCAGGGCCTGTCCTTAAAGTTGGGGAGGGGGTGGACATGGCCTTCTGATCGCCCTCTCTCATATGGTTGGGGTCTCCCTTCGGGGGAGACTCACCTAGTATTTGGGTGTTTCTGTTTCGGCAGACCTTCCAGAGAACGGGGTCTGATTGGTTTCGGCCATGAAGACCACGTTTTATGTGTCCTTGTCCCTGTCTGGAGCCTAACGCCCCGGGGGATTCAGGACTAGGTCCTCTGATTTTAGAGGACTTGTGTACCCGTTGCATTTTTTTGTCGCACCTCTTTAGGTTGTGCACATTTTTTATGCACCAGGTAAGTTTTTGAGTGTGTTTTGCACGCCACAGGCATTCAAAAAAATAAAAAAATAACTAGTGTCATACAACATTAGAATTCTACTATAGCTTGTAGGCAGTATATTCGACCAGAAATGTACGATTTCAGCGTCGTACAGTTTAGCTGCTCCGTCGAATCTTCTTAGAACATTCGACAGACACCATAAGCCTTCAATGACAGATTCGACCTTAAAGCGGTGTTGTACTCAAAATTGACAGTTAATCTTAATAAAAATCGGTTATTGCCATAGATGCTGAAATGCCCATTAAAAAAAAAGAAAAAAAAAAAAATTAGCTGTCATTACCTTTTAATCTCAATATGTATCCTGACTTCCGGGCTCTCCTCCTGTGGGAGTAGGCGTTTTTCGCCTTTCCCCGACTCAGCAAAGACCCCTGGGAGCTTTTTCAGAGTCTTCCCATGAATCAGTGGGGAACACCGTCATGCCGAGATCTCGGAGATCTTGCTGCCCGTTGCTATGGCAACCCTGAATTCTACGACGCTGTTAGCATTGAGATTGCACGGTGAATGCTGGGAGCAAAGCATTCACCGCCTCCCGGAAATACATGCTTGTGGGCTTCAAATGCCCACAAGCAAAATGACAACCGCCTGGACACTTTTTTATAATGATTTTAGAATGATAGGTGGGCGGAATCCCGCTTTAATTATTTCGGATTTTCGGACTAATGCATTTTTAAACGAAACTAAATAAAAACAAAATTTCGGGAGCAACTAAATAAATGTATTTTTCGGACGAAAACTAAATTCCGAAACAAAATATTTCAGTGTGCATATGTCTACTATTTATGTCTGTTGTCAGCTTGGCTCAACAAATAAAATTACCTATATTTTTTTTTTTTTTTTTTTTAAAAAGGGTCATTTTTATTAACATTCTTTTAGTTACACAAGAAAAAACACAGACTGCATATAGTAAAAAAAAAATAAAAAAAATCTTTACAACCAATATTGTAACCCAAGCAGATAATGCGGTACATCCAGTGAAGAAAAAAAAAAAGAGAAACAGATTAAAGTGGTTGTAAACCCTCACAAAACTACTTTTACCTACAGGTAAGCCTAGATTAAGGCTTACCTGTAGGTGCAAATATCTCCTAAACCTACATTGTTGCTAACAGCGGCGGCTCCCAACTGCATGCGTGGTAGAGGGACGTCATCGCGGTTCCAGCCAATCACAGTGCCGGAGCCACGATACCTGGAAGGAAGATGGACGCTTTGTGGAAGAGGGGACAGCAGTGACATCGCAGGCTCCTGTGTCAGGTGAGTGACACATAATGGGCTACTATGCGATGCATAGTAGCCCATTATGCGATGCATAGTAGCCCATTATAGTAGCCCATTATGCTTTACCTTTGCAGGGAAACAAAGAGGAAGTAAAACCCATCAGGGTTTACTTCCTCTTTAAGAATGCAGACTGATGACAAGAGCCATACAAAAAAAATTAAAAAAAAAGTGATACGAGATTTACACATGGCGTATATAACTCCTCTGTAGCAATGGACATTGTTGATAACCACCCTGATCACATTTTATCGAATTTCTTCAGACTCTAGAGGAATATGTTATTTTATACAGGAGTAAGACCTTGCCCGGTGGGCGCGATGACCGCCGGACACCCGCGATCGCTCGTGACAGAGCGAGAACCAGGATCTGCGCGTGTAAACACACAAATCCGGTTCTCAAAAGGGGAGAAGAGACAGATCAGGTGTTTAAACCAAGTATGAACACCGATCTCTCTCCTCCTAGTCAGTATCCCCCCCCCCCCCCAAAGTTAGAACACACCCAGTGTGTGCAAAAAAGTGTGCAAAAAATAAAAACCACAGAGGTGATCAAATACCACCAAAAGAAAGCTCTATTTGTGGGCAAAAAACAACATCAATTTTGTTTGGGTACAACGTCGCACGACTGCGCAATTGTCAGTTAAAGCGACGCCTGGATTAAGCAGTAAATATGCAGCATACAATCATGACTTGTCCACACAGTTCTACCATAGTAAGTACTCACACTTTGTTAGTATCCATGGGCTGTTATGTCTCCAGAGGCCCTGCTGAACCTGTTGACCACACAGTAACATGGCCGCCCTTCCACTTCCTGCCTATATAAAAATAGGCCATACTGAGCGAGCCTATGCCCTCTAGTGGCTGGAGGAGAAACCACAGCCCACACAACTAAAAAGTACACAGCAAGATTAAACAGCACACTGCCCCCCGTGGCCCCCGGGAGAAAAGTCAGATCTCTTTTTTTTTTTTTAAATAGAAACGGCAAATGCAGACTTACCATTCCTGCTGCAGGACTCTGAACCTAACAGGAGTCCAATCTTCACCCATCACGGCAGGCGAGCTTTGTCATAGAAGACCTTCAGAGACTGGGTCCCCCTTAATGTGGGGGCCACTCCCCTGGACCTGTATAGCACCCTGCAAGAAAGCACCTTCGTCAGAACAAACACTGCACAGGGCTCCATTACGCAGGGTCCAGCACCATAAGGCTGCATTACAGGCAAACCTTGAGGAATCTTTTCGCTTTCCAATGAGGCTCGGGGTAACATCCATTTTGGCTGATAGCTTTTTCGAATGGATCCGATTGAAGTCCACGATTCTTAATAGAACCGTCCAGACCTCCAAGAGCACATGCATCACATCAGTGACCACCACCTTACAGACACTGGCGGAAAAAAAAGAGAGTTGCCAAAGTGGCGAATCGCTTCGGCAGCTCTGCATTTCTGTGTCAATACGGGCGTAAAACGTGGAAGAACTACAAAGTAATTATGCAAGTGGATCCACTGCTACAGAAAATAATGTGAGTGACAGGGGACAGCCCTGTCTGGTGCCTCGGGTTATCAGGAAAGGTTCAGAGATATTGGTATTGACCCCAATTCTTGCTTGTATAGGGGTTTCACCCAGGCAAGGAACCTAGGGATGGTTCAGTGCTGCCTTTGGCCTGCAAGGAAGTTTGTAGGCAAAGTCAAACTCCTAATCTTCAGAATCGTAGCAGGTCAGTGATTTGAAAAGTATTGAAGCCAGTGGCCCAGCATCATCATCATCAGACAACTAGCACTTTAAAGTAGATGTAAAGCCTAATGGCCTAATTAAAGAAACTGAACATTACCAAAGTCAAGTGGGAAACTTCTCTTTGGGACAGGAAACAATATGCCTGGGAATCTTGACATATAGTTTCCTGTCCCAAAGAAGATTTAGAGGCTTAGTTTAGCCTGAAGAAAGAGACACCAGAAAGGGGGGGTTTCCCACTTGACTTTGGTACTGTTCAGTTTCTTTAATTAGGCCAGTAGGCTTTACAACTACTTTAAAGTGCTAGTGCAAGGAACATGAATGCAGAAAACGATGCTTGCCATTTCATTGGCAGCATTGTCACCCTATGCACAGAGTTGACACTGGGGTAGTGTTTCTGGCAAGATCATCAGGGATCAACAGGTTGTCATTTCTGCATCCAGTGCTGACTGGGCAGGACACACTACCAGTCTTGTGGGAGGAGGGGCACACCTTTCATTCATCCCCCCCATCCTCCAATTAAGGAAAGATTTGCACTTTGGGAACCTATAGCTCTGTTGCTATTAATGGAGCACAGGAGTGGAAAAGGTGGGTATAGTTGGTACAAGTGCCTTGCACGGGCGCAGCTGCTATAGACCCTCATAGCACCAGAGGATCATTGTTGCGATGGTATCCGGGGCCAGAGGACTCAGGATTTCTAATTTAAACAGCAACGAACAGTAGACATGACATACCTAGCTACTGGTAAGTATGCTGTTCACATTTTTTTCACCAAATTTCAGCTTTAATAATAAAATTTGTTTGTGTGTATAAATTCCTGCTTTAAAAATGACAGCAGTCAGCCAGATACCCAATAAACAGGCCTGTTATCTAGCTTTTAAAGCCTTGCTACTACAATGTATTACATTATATAAACTTAAAATAATACTTGCTTGTACCCATTTAGTGGCTAATGACTCTTTTTATTTATTTTTTTTATACAATAAAGTCATTTGGTAACTCTTACCTGCCTCTCACTAACATAACCACACTCCCGGCAATTAATACGGTTTACTACAGTGCCATGGTATAAATTCTTGATGAGGTCGTGACCAGAGGTGCCTTCCAAAGAGCTTTCCAAGGCACTAAACAGTATCCGATTTAACTCTTGGACATCCTGCTGGCCAGTCTCCTGCAAGGGATATAGGTACAAATGAAAAGAATTAATAGAATAAAACCTAAAGTGATTGTACAGGTTCAATTTCTATTTTCCTAAAATAATAAAACATGTTATAGTTAGAAGCTCTGTGCAATGGTTTTGGGGTCCCCCGCCAGTGCTCCTAGTTCCACCTCTTCTCTGAGTGTACCCATAGCAAGCCGCTTGCTATGGGGGCACTTGTTCGGGGTTAGACCCATCCATGATCTCTGCTCACAGAATTTGGATTGCTGGGTGTCTGGTGAGAAGAGGGGAGAGAAGAGCAGACAGGCACAAAATCGGCCTCAAGTAAGTGTTTGGGGGGGGGGGGGGGGGGTCTGACATGGAAAGAAACTTTTACCTTTATAACCACTTTAATGATAGTTAGGAAGGTATTGAACAATATTAGCGTGAGGTTGTTGGTGCAAGCAATTCCTAACACATCTCTCAATTTATAAATGAGGTTTAAAGGCAAAATAAATCATGTGTAGTACATCTCTGCAATAAATACACATTTCCCAATAGGTTATCACTTTAAAAACCCTACAAGTACAGAAAAGATGGATTTCTGTACCTGACCTGCAAACATCTATTTCTTGGAGTAGATCAAGGGACTGTCTTCACATGTTGCGTCATTGCCAAAAACTTTTTAGATATTGGAATATTGCACAGAAGAAGCATGTCAGTAACCATCCCCAGAAAATCAAGAACGTGTCCCGGGATATCTTAATGACTAATTGAGGAAGACTGGTCGATAGCTATTACTATTTTTTTTTCTTGTCAATGATCTCAAGGCAGCTGGGACCATAGTCACCAAGAAAACAATTGGTAACACACTACGCCATGAAGGAGTGAAATCCTGCAGCACCCGCAAGGTCCCTCAGCTCAAGAAAGCACATGCTCAGGACCATCTGAAGTTTGCTAATGAACATCTGAATGATTCAGAGGAGAACTGGGTGAAAGTGTTGTGGTCAGATGAGACCAAAATCAAGCTCTTTGGCATCAACTCAACCCGCCGTGTTTGGAGGAGGAGGAATGCTGCCTATGACCCCCAAGAACACCATCCCCACTATCAAACATGGAGGTGGAACATTATGCTTTGGGGGTGTTTTTCTGCTAAGGGTACAGGACAATGTTACCGCATTAAAAAGGGACAATGGACGGGGCCATGTACTATTAAATCTTGGGTGAGAACCTCCTTCCCTCAGCCAGGGCATTTAAAATGGGTTGTGGATGGGTATTCCAGCATGACAATGACCCAAAACACACGGCCAAGGCAACAAAGCAGTGGCAAAAAAAGAAGCACATTAAGGTCCCGGAGTGGCCTAGCCAGTCTCAGATCTTAAAGCGGGATTCCACCCTAAAGTGGAACTCCCGCTTTTCTGAACCCTCCCCCCCTCCGGTATCACATTTGGCACCTTTCAGGGGGGAGGGGGGTGCAGATACCTGTTTAAGACATGTATCTGCACCCACTTCCAGGCATAAACTCCTACGGGAGTTTACGCCACTTCCTGTCCTGGCGCGCTGTCTGCCGGGACACACACACGTGTCCCGGCAGACAGCGCTGACGATTCTCATTGCGCTGCACGACTCGCGCATGCGCAGTAGGGAACAGGGAAGTGAAGCCACTTCCTGATTCCCTCACTGAGAATGGCGCCGGAAGCAGCAGAGAGCCGATCGATTGATCGGCCTCTGCTGCCGACATCGCTGGAACCTGGGACAGGTAAGTGTCCATTTATTAAAAGTCAGCAGCTGCAGTATTTGTAGCTGCTGGCTTTTAACTTTCTTTTTGTCAGGTACCGTCCCGCTTTAATCCCATAGAAAATATGTGGAGGGAGCTGAAGGTTCGAGTTACCAAACGTCAGCCTTGAAACCTTAATGAGGATCTGCAAAGAGGAGTGGGACAAAATCCCTCCTGAGATGTGTGCAAACCTGGTGGTCAACTACAAGAAACATCTGACCTCTGTGATTGCCAACAAGGGTTTTGCCACCAAGTACCATGTCATGTTTTGCAAAGGGGTCAAATACTTATTTCACTCATTAAAATGCAAATCAATTTGTAACTTTTTTAAATGTTTTTTCTGGATTTTTTTTGTTGTTATTCTGTCTCTCGCTGTTAAAATAAACCCATCGTTAAAATTATAGACTGATCATTTCTTTGTCAGTGGAAAAACGTCCAAAATCAGCATATAAACAAATACTCTTTTCTCTCAATGTATATATTAACCCAAAAAGATTTACATACCTCACTATTATCCCAGCCAAAGCTGCTTGTGAGGTCAGTGGTTGATGCAGCCTGTTGATCCACGAGGAGAAGCTGTGCAAACAGTCGTTGTAACTGTAATGGAATGATCCGAACCTGAAAGAAGATTTTATAGTGAGCAAGACAGATGATGTAATAATCCCACCTCCAATTATATATTTGGAATAGATTAACTATAGGCCCAGGGCAATTGTGACAGTTCTCACATTGCAGATGTTTACATGTACAGTTTTTTGCTAGAAAATGTATTACTTAGAAGCCCTAAACATTAGATATTTTCTGAAAGCAGGGGCCCTAGAGAATAAAATAGTGGCTGTTGCAATTTTGTATGTCACATAATATTTGCCCAGCCGTTTATCAAATGCTAATTTTCTGGGACAAATACACTTTTTGAATTATAGTGTGGACTAACATCATAATACCAATATTTTTTTGTAAAATATAAAAGATGATGTTACGCTGAGTAAATAGATACCAAACATGTCACACTTTAAAACTGCGCGTGTGTGGAATAGCAACAAACTATGGTACAATAAATTATCCCTAGGTGACGCTTTAAAATACTTTTCACGTTACCAGTTTAGCATTAAACAGGAGGGTCTGGCACTAGAATTACTGCTTTCACACAGATGTTCGCAGTGCTACCTCACATGTGATCACAGTTTACATGTATGTGCTTTTGCATTTGTGCATAAGCACAGGGGTCGAGGGAGGTTTAAAAAATAAAACAAAAAATGTTTAATGTATTCATTTTATTTACATTTTTTACACTGTCTCAATTTTTTTTTTTGTCAACTTTATTACTATCACAAGGGGTGAACACCATCCCTTGTGACAACATGGGCAGTGACAGGTAGTTTTAATGGAGAGATCTGGGGTCTATTAGACTCCAGATCTCTTCTCTGCCCTTCAGAGCAGTCAAACATTACTAGCTGGTAACGTCTATTAACCACTTCCCGACCGGAGGCCGTCATATGACGGCCCCCACTTTGCGGGGGTATATCTGAATGATGCCTGTAGCTACAGACATCATTCAGATATTGCCGGTTTCAGCCGGCGATTCCCTGCACCATAAGAACGATCATAGCGGCTGTTCCGCCGCTTGATCGTTCTTATGGGCGGCGGGAGGGGACGCCCCTCCCGCCGCCCTCCGGTGCTTCTACCGACTCACCGCTTCCATCGCTGAGTTGGACATAGGAACCGCCGGCCCCGGATGATCACTATAGAGATTTCCGGTGGACCAGATGGTCGCCGGAGTCTCTATGATCGTTCAGAGGCCGGGCGCGATGTGATGACGTCACGCCCGGCCTCTGCACTCGAATAACGGCGCCGCCTCCGCTGGGAAGCGGTGATCTTTTTTTTGTTTTTTTTTTAATTTTAGGCTTTCCAGGCTTTTTGTTTTTTAAAGCGCCCCTGTCCCCGTGAGCTCGTACGCAGAAGTGAACGCATACGTAAGCCCCGCCCACATATGAAAACAGTGTTCAAACCACACATGTGAGGTATCGCCGCGAACGTTAGAGCGAGAGCAATAATTCTAGCCCTAGACCTCCTCTGTAACTCAAAACATGTAACCAGTAAAAAATGTTAAAGCGTCGCCTATGGGGATTTTTAAATACCAAAGTTTGGCGCCATTCCACGAGCGCGTGCAATTTTGAAGCGTGACATGTTGGGTATCTATTTACTCGGCGTATCTTCATCTTTCACACTATGCAAAAAAAATTGGGCTAACTTTACTGTTTTGTTTTTTTTTTTTAAGCATGAAATTTTTTTTTTCTGAAAAATTGTTCGAAAAATTGCTGCGCAAATACAGTGCGAGATAAAAAGTTGCAACGAGCGTCATTGTATTCTCTAGGGTCTTTGCTAAAAAAAACATATATAATGTTTGGGGGTTCTATGTAATTTTCGAGCAAAAAAATTATGAATTTTACATGTAGGAGAGAAATGTCAGAATTGGCCTGGTTGCGAAGTGGTTAAACAAAAAAATGAAACCAGAAGTGACAAAATCATCATCGCTTTCAGTTTCTAACATCACAGAAGAGATCAGAGAATGGAGGTTCCATCCAGTGTTCACAGTGCTACCGATGCAACAGGTCGCATAGGTCCCGGGCTTCCCAGAGGAAAGGGAGAGCACAGGAAAGGCAATGGGTGGCAGTGGGAGGGGGTGGGGCGGTGAGATGCTTTCTACCCTTTGTAAAAGTGATGGGGCGATCGTAGCCGTTCAGATCATATTTATATAAAAAAATTTAAAAAAAGAGAATCGGCCCTAAAAATGTTGATAACAATAATCGTGGCTGCAGCTATAGCCATGATCCTGGTATAACGACTTAAACCCTAGGATGTACCGGTATATCCTACTGCGGGAAGTGGATAAGCAATGGCTTATTTCATTATGCATTAAACGCTGAATTCCAGATGTGGCAATTTTTACATAGTCGCATCAGTCCACCATGGAACAATGTAAGCCTGTAGCCATACCTGTGGAATCCCCTGGAGGCACTGCTACTACAGCGATTGAAGCTAGCTTCCGGGTCCTGTGCTTTCAGAGAACACTTTCTATTTTTCTTATTTAATGCAAAGTCTCTGATTGGACAATGTAAAGATTGTGACATCTCCCCACCTCACCCCATTGTCCACCCAAAGAAAGTGCTACCTGAATGGCGCCTGTGCCGAGCAACCTTCTGTATTCACAATGCAGCAGAACAGTCACTTGACACAGGAGCCGGAAGCAAGTGGAGATCGCTGTAGTAAAGCAGCCTACTTCAGTGATTTTCAGCCTCTACAGGGATCCCACAGGTATGGCCCATACAGCATCCAAGCTGGACCAATGTAACCTTTGTAAAGATTGCCATACCATAGAATCATAGATACTTACAATCATATCCACATAATAATGACTGCACAGAAAAAGGAGCAGTCCTTCAAACAAATACCTTGGAATCTGGCACATCTTTATCTTCCAGGGATCCAAGCTCTTCAGGGCTCAAGGCAAAAAGGGCTTCTGCAAAGTGGAAAAAAAAATAAAAAAATATAATTTTTTCATACTCCCTCTAAAATGATTTTTTTGCAGAACTTGTTGAGGCACACAACATCATATGAGGGTGGACACTTAGAAACTGATTTGCTTCCTGAGAGGCTACTCTAAATTAGATTTTCAGAACAGAACCCCTTTAGGACCTTATGGAATTTAAAAACCTTGGTTAAGCTCCATCTATGCTTTTGCTCTTGGCAATCCTTTTTATAAAGTTGTGCAAACCCTGGCAGCAGAGCCGATTAGCATGTAGACACAAGTATTAGTTACAGGGAGCATTTACTGTTCATCAGGTGCATACATTTCATGTTAGTGGGTACTAGGCCTTAAAAGGAAACCTGTCAGGACATTATATAAAAAGTCACTAATCTGGAGTTCTGACTGCAGTGGCTGCATAATGTACAACTGCAAGTAATTTGGGCGAAGGTGGTGAAGCTTCACTTTGTAAAGAATACCCAATCAGGTTCAAGCAAAACATAATTTTTGCTTGCACATGATTGGATGATGGAACCTGCAAAGTGCACAGTCTGATTTTAGTAACTTAACCTTACTGACTTATTGAAGTAAAGATGACCCTTTTGATTGTTCATGCAATGGCTGGTCTCTGAGTCTACCAAGAAGGTTCCAGAGGTAGCCAGGGTCAGGATTCACAGGAAAAATTGTTATTGTATTCATTTTTCAGCTGAATGTATCGCTGGATCTGTTGATATTTTACTAATTTCAACAGCTACTTCTGTATTTTGAATTGTGTCAAGGTTCGCAGAGTTTAAGATTAAGGCCTCAATCCCACGAGGCGGATCTGCTTGCACGGAGTCCGCCGGCTTAGCGGGAGATCTCTCCGTTGATCTCCGCTGAGCCGGCGGATAACAGGTCCCTCTCTGCTCACCGAGCGGGGAGGGGCTTGTCGAGCGCTGCTGGTTTCTATGGAGAGATTGGACGAAAAACGGACAGCATGTCCGTTTTCATCAGATCTCACCCGATCCGATAGCGACGGATTCCGGATGTAGGGCCATCCGTCTGCTTTTGGCAGATCGGACCGGGTCTGAGGTAAGCGGACATGTCACCGCTGACATCCGTAGCTCCATACACTAGCATGGAGCGCCCATTCAGGTCTGCCGTCAAAACTGACAGGTCCGACAGTGTGAAAGGGGCCTTAGGCTTAATGTACACGGGATGTTTTTACAACCTCTACTAAATGATTTAACTTGACAGATAGTAACCCACGTTTAAAACATCTGTTTTGCAGTGCTTACATGCCTTATTTAGCGTTTGCGTTTAGAAGCCTTTTTTTTTTTTTTTTTTTCAAAATAGCCAACAACGAAAAACGCCTGTAAACGAAACGCCAGTTGCCACGTTTAGAAGCGTTTGGCGCTTGAAATGCCTCTAAACTCAGCGTCTGAACAAATTTTTTTGCTTTCCAAAAAAGGCCTCTAAACTCAACTGCCTAAAAATGACATTAAACAAACCTGTGTACATGTACACATAAGAGAACATTGGATGAGTTCAGGGGCAGCTGAAAAAAGCATCCAAATGCCTCTGAACGTCCGTTTACCAGCAGCAGTGTACATGAGGCCTTACTTTAAGAAACCTGTGGCAAACATGATCAAAACTGCAGAGGTTACTTTAAGCAAAATCTGCATGTAAAAATGTAGATGCAAACATAGTAGCTAAAGTTATATGCAGATTTAGACTTATCCTGCAAGAGTAAAAAGCCTGCCCTTCTCTGCCTCTGGAGCCTCCCGATTGTTCAGGGAGGTTCTCCATCACAGTGACAGACCAATGCGGAAGCTTGGCGATAGGGCCAAGCTGGACATTTATAAAAAAAAAAAAAAAAAAATCTTCAGCAGAATGGATGGATAAACTAATCATGACAACATGGTTTTCAATAAAGGCAACATGTACTGGGGCATCACAACCAGTTTGAACTGGCCGTATGAGCAAAAAAAAAAAAAAAATTACTATCCAAGTACTGAAGGGAGAATAAGCACAATAGCCCTAGAAATAGAAACATTCAAAAACAAGTCAGTAAGGCAACTCATAATTCTAACCTATGTACATATTCGCCAGCACACCATGGATCGACAAATCTTCGTCCAAGAAAAAAAATTAATGAAAAAAAAAATCACATCACAAAAATAAGGTGTAACGTTTCGGAGCTGCGCAGGACCCCTTCCTCACATGCCTGACGAAGGGGTCCTGTGCGGCTCCGAAACGTTACACCTTATTTTTGTGATGTGATTTTTTCATTAATAAATGAATCAATCCATGGTGTGCTGGCGAATATGTACATTTGTTTGATGCTTCCAGGACCCAACTGGTAATCGCTGCAGCACCCGCTATTTCTTTATGAGCCATTAATACCAGGAACGAGTGCGATAGGAATATCGATTTGACCATAATTCTAACCTGACTGTTTCCTTTAATCATAGAAATCAGTGTGTTGTGTTATTACTCTTTTTATAGACAGCACAGCACAGATGTCATAATTTTATAGTGTGTGTGTGTGTGTGTGTGTGTGTGTGTGTGTGTGTGTGTGTGTGTGTTCCAGACACCAAATATAAAAACGTTAGAGCTAGTTCACACCACATGAGTTCCAGTGCTTTTTTTATTTCTGCATCTAAAAACGTATAGAAAGTAGGTTACATGGTTTTCTATGGCATAGTTCACACCAGTACTTGCATTTTCAGTGCATTCCAGGAAAAATGTAGAACATGCTGCATCCTTCCTGCACAGAGCTATACTAAAATGTGGTAAAACACATCAAAAACACACCGAAATGTGCATACACGCATCACAAACGCACTGGTCACCAGTACAGAGAGAGAAAAATGGAGGAAGAAAAAAAAAAAAAGCATCTAGAACGCATTCGGAAATACATCAAAAACCCAAGAAAAAAAGCGTCAAAAGCGTGTATATGCAGAAACTTACCTAGAACGGATTCTGGGGGACATTTTTGTGCCGTGAACTAGCCCTTACAGCCAGAAGTAGAAACAGTAAGTCAGAAAGGTTTTAAGAAAAAGCATGCCGACCTTACCTCTAAATTCTGGGGTGAAAAGCAGAGTCTGTAGCAGAGAGTTTAGGTAGCATGTACCTCCCTGGTTCCTAAGGCCACTTAGCTTGGTCTCTCCACATTGTTCCAGTACTTCAAAATCTTTGGGTTTTGCCTTTTTGCCATTACTAGTTGTGCTGTTTGATAGGAATGAGAAATCTTCCTCTTCTTCAAACAAGTCCCCAAACATCTCTAGTCAAAGAGTGAAATCATGAGAAACAAAATGAGTTGAACTTGGAGAGAAGGGCTATGGCTTACTACTGCTACCTCAATCTCTGTCTTTAGCTAATGTTAGTTTCACACTAACAAGAGTAGGATCCTTTATACATAGGTCACATCAATGCCAAACTTTTGAAATACATACTTTATTATTGACATTACCATACTGGCACAATCAGAAACACGTTCAGAGACAAGTTAAAAACTAAGCTGAAACAATCAAACAAGCTTGCAAATGCAAAATCAGAACCAAATACTGCCCCCCCTCCCCCCCCAGGTCACAGTCTTTGATGCGATATTCTGGTCACAATTATTTCTCCAATGTGCCTAAACTCTGCCTGACCACCTGTGCCTTTATAAAATCAGCTCCACCTATCAAGAGTAAAATGTTAAAAAGACACTAAGATGCAGAAATGAATTGTGTTCCTCATTCCAAGAACTTTTTTTTCTTTGAAGAACGTTTTTTGTTGCTGTCTCTACTGAGAAAATTCCCCTTACAGTGCCTGAGGGACACCCAGGCAAGAAATGAGGACAACAGAGGTCACCAGGACAGGAAGGCACACAGATAAGAGTCAATATTAGTCAATGTTAATACTTGACTGTATCTCAAGACCCGATATCCTCCGATAAATATTGAATGTCTCATACCAGAAATCCTTCACCGTTGGACAATTATACCATATGTGTGTCATGGTCCCTCTTTCCTTAACCACTTTCAGACCGGACCATTTTGCTGGCTTAAGACCAAAGCACTTTTTGCGATTTGGCACTGCGTCGCTTTAACTGACAATTGCGCGGTCATGCGACGTGGCTCCCAAACAAATCTAAAGTCCTTTTTTTCCCACAAATAGAGCTTTCTTTTGGTGGTATTTGATCACCCCTGCGTTTTTTTTTTTGCGCTATAAACAAAAAAAGAGCGACAATTTTGAAAAAAAAAAGAACAAACAAAAAAAAACAAACGCATTATTTTTTACTTTTTGCTATAATAAATATCCCCCAAAAATAAAACATTTTCCTCAGTTTAGGCCGATACGTATTCTTCTACAAATTTTTGGTAAAATAAAAAGTAAAAAAAAATAAAAATCGCAATAAGCGATTATTGATTGGTTTGCGCAAAAGTTATAGCGTTTACAAAATGGGGGATAGTTTTATAGCATTTTTATTAATTTTTTTTTTTTACTAGTAATGGCGGCGATCAGCGATTTTTATTGTGACTGCGACATTATGGTGGACACATCGGAGATTTTTGGGACCGTTGTCATTTATACAGCAATCAGTGCTATACAAATGCACCGATTCCTGTGTAAATGACACTGGCAGTGAAGTGGTTAACCAGGAGGTGGCAGTGTAGGGTTTAAGTGTGTCCTAGGGGCTACCTGTGGGGGGCGTGGCTGTGTGTGACAGTCACTGATCTCTGCTCCAATAACAGGGAGCAGAGATCAGTGTCACTTGTTGCTAGGCAGAACGGGGAGATGCTGTTTACTTCAGCATCTCCCCATGACACAATCGTGGGTATCCCCGCAGCGATCGAGTCCGCGGGACCCGCGACCTGACTCACGGAGGTCCCGACTGGCGCGCGCCGCAGGTGGCGTGCACGCGATGGCACGGCTGCAAATTCAAAGGTACGTACCTGTACACCCTTATGACTGTCTACTGGACTCCAATACCATCTCATCATGATTTTATAGTTCTTTTCTTGATTTCTAATCGCTATTGAGGTTTTATGTATCAAGGAGAATGCCTTATCCCATTCTACCAGTGAAATCTCATACATATTAACTCATTAAGAGATTCAGAAGGAAGTAGGAGCTTATATATAGTTGATAAATGATGGATCGTCTTTGTTCCTTTATTAATAGTTGTTCAAAGCTAGTTGGTTGTCCACCAATTAAGGAAAGTTGTATATTAGTCCTAATGTATGTATTTAGCTGATATTGCATCCATTTGTGTTCATGTTCAGGCCCCAGTTCGGGCAATCGTGGAAGCTTGCCATCCACTAGGGTCTGAGCTATCCTTACATTTTTCAATACTTTTCCATTTAAAGCGGAGTTCCGCCTAATTTTTTTTTCTATAAAGTCAGCAATTAGAAATACTGCAGCTGCTGACTTTTATAAATAAGGACACTTACCTGTCCAGGGCGCCTGTGATATCGGCACCCGAAGCTGTTCTACCCCTCAGCTGTCGGGTGCTGCCCCGCCATCCTCAGTAAGGGAATCAGGAAGTAAAGCCTTGCGGCTTCACTTCCTGGTTCCCTACTGCACATGCGTGACCAGCACTGTGCTATCCCACTGGTCCCTGCTGTTTTCTGGGACCCGTGTGTCTCCCAGAAGACAGCGGGGGAGGGGGGAGGCGTAGATACTTGCGGGTGGCTCGGGTATCTATGCCTGGAAGTGGGAGCAAAATACCTGAATTAGACAGGTATCTGCTCCCCCCCTCCCCCCTGAAAGATGCCCAAGGTGACACCGGAGGGGGGGAGGAACCGGAAAAGCAGAAGTTCCATTTTTGGGTGGAACTCCGCTTTAAGAAAGTTTATAGCCTCTGGTGGGAATTCAGGGTTCGAAAATAAGGGGGTCATTAGTCCCATCAATGTGGAAAGGCGTCCCCTTTTCAAGATTTTATCCCATATCCTCAGAGTCGAAAGAGCGTAAAATCTTTTTTTCTCGGGTCGAAACTGGGATTTAATCCATGGAAGGGCTGCAAACCAATGTCTTCCTCCAAAGTTACCCATGGTTTATACTTTGCATTATGGTACCAATCTATGATCCTAATTAAAGGCGCGGCTTGTAGATATTTTGTAAAATCAGGGAGAGCAAGGCCTCCGTTATTTTTTGTTCTAATTAGAATATCTTTTTATTTGTGATGTTTTAGGAGCCCAGATAAAGCTTCCTATAGCTTTACGTAGCTGCGCCATTAGATTAATTGGAGGAGGAGTCAAGGGTATATGCTTAATAGTGGAAACAGCAACTGCCACCTTGTCTCACTGAGGTCCAGAAACTTATTCATGATGTTCATAATACATGTTTCTTTTTTTTTTTTTTTTTTTTTTTTTTTTTATATTTTAAAAAGTAAGTTATAAATAGAAAAAAAGGGGGATAAGTAGTGAAGTTCTATCCATTCCTTGCATGATAAACAAAGTTAAAATATTTGGCTGGTGTTGGGCTTTAAAGCGGACCTTCAGTAATTTTCTCAACTTTCCATCTATTAAATCTTCTGCCCTTGTTGTTTTAACTTTGTATAGTAAAAAAAAAAAAAATTCTGACAGTATATACAGCCCACTTCACGTTTCTTGTCTGGTAAAAAGTCTAGGCTTATGAATCATGCACAGCTCTTTCACTCTTGTGAGAGTTTGGCAGGAAGGGAAGGAGGATGAGTTATATGAGGGCGAATGAGAGCCGCAGGTGTGCCTCTATTTGTCTGTGTAAATCCAGGAAGTGAACAGGCAGCAGCTTCAGCTGCCCACGGTTAAAATGGATACAGCCAGACTTAGTGGAGGGAGATTTCTGCAGCATATTTGGCAAGTATAGAATCACAGTATATATATATATATATATATATATATATATATATATATACACATACATACAATAATATGCAAAGTGGATGGAGGGAAGCTTCAGAATGTCAAAGATGTTTTTATTGCAAATTATGTGAGCAGACTGCAGTTCCTCTTTAAGTAGCCAGTAAACACTCTCCTACTTTCTGTCTCCCTGCATAGCTTAATAAAATTTCTAGCATTTTAAAGATTTTCATTGACTTTACATCTCAAATGGCCAAATAAGCACTAGCAGATAATGTGTAAAATATCAAAAGCCAAAACTTTTTTTTTTTTGCTTTGAAAGGGGGGGGGGGGGGGAGGAAAGGTTTTTACTTTGGTCTGTGTCCCTGCTGGGGGAATTCAGCCCATTAGTCCTGGTGACTAGTGATGAATTTGGGCATCCTCGCACTATGATCTAAGAACGTGTACCAGCCTATCAGGAAGTTGTCACCTGTACAGGCCAATCATCTGAGACCAGGGCACTTCCTACCCTGCAGCTACACGTATACAAGGGGCGTGTATCCATGTGACTACGAGGCGGGGAAATGCTCTGACTGTCGATGATTGGCCTGTACAGAGGACAGCTCCTGTCTGGCTCGCCATATTTTGGATCCTGGTACAAAACATGCCAGAGTGAGATCCTGCTACATTTTTTCACCACATTGCAACACATATTAGGAAGACATTTTCAATTCTGTCACACAGTAAAGGAATGCTTAAAGCTGAATTCCAGGAACTGCCACTTTGTAAAAGGTTCTGGGTGCGGTCTGTGGTGCCCTTATTTGTTTGCGTGAACATCTGGGATTTTGGAGTGGCTTTTTGGGTGTGCCCCCTTGGAGGAGGAGAGGAACCCCGCGGGCTTATCCTATGGATTTGGATGCTGGTGCAGATGGGAAGGGTATTGTGGATGGTGCTCAATTGTTTTTCTACAATCTGGGCATTCAGCAAGCTTCAGATATAAGAAGCCTTCAGCAGGCATTTTACAGCTTTGGTTTTGTAATTGCATCAAAAGCCTCTGGGTGCTCATCTGTCTATCCCACAGTGGGATTGCTTTGACCGGCCTTAGGTTAAGAACTCCCTCAATACATCCAGATCAAAGATAACACACTGGCAAACAATGGTCGTTTAGTCAGAACAGCTATGCGTACTTCCTTATTAACCAACAAGCGTAGAAGGTGCCAGTGTACAATTGCTTTGCAGTTCTTAAAGCCCACTATACGGCTTGGCAAAAGCCACCGAAAGTAACTGCTGCATATTCCACCAGCAGCATCTGAACATCGTGGGCAGCAGAGACTTCAAACAATATGATAGGCAGGACAGCCAAACAGGTTATTTTATGGAGCATTCCTTCAGCACTACTGATGGGCTCAGTGGTTCTCACTACGTAATTTTCCTTTCCTGGTGCCAATCCACGGCAGCATACTAAACCCACCCAGTTTGTTCCTAGCGATGTACAGTGAACGGACTGTTGTGTGGGCAAGAATACTTTACAGCTAAGCACTGGTCCTGTGGGCAGAAGTAGGCGAGGGTACTACCACCGGCATGTTGCCATTGATTGCCAGGAAAAGAAAATGATGTATTTGATACAATATTCCATTTTTTTTTGCGATCACGACTTCTGTTCTTAGCTGCATATTGAGCTTAGAGAGCTGGGGGTGGAGAAACAGCAGCACACTAATCTTCATAGTGAAGAGTTGTGCAGGGGGACATGTCAGCGCAAATCTTGGCCCTTGGAGGACAGGCAGGTTATCTCTCCACACAACCAGAAAACGGACCGTACTGGGATGGATGTGCTCTCGTGCCTAGCATGGTCATTGAAATAGGAAAGCAGAAGGACTGGCAGGAACACCAGAGACTTCACACAAAGAAAGAATTACAAAGAGAACAGAATAGTTTTTAACACAAGTACATGGTACAACAGCCACATATAAGGAATACGAACTGTTGGGGTAACAAAACTTTTTATTTTGTGTATCTTATAGTTGTCTTGAGTTCAGCTTTAACTTTCAAAGCGGGCTTTAACCACTTTCTGCCCGCCATATAGCAATATGACGTGCGCAAAGTGGTTCAGTTATCCCGACTGAACGTCATATGAAGTCCAGCAGGATAAGCCGGGGGTACGCAGCACGGCGATCGGGGGTGTGGTGTGTCAGTCTGTCACCGCAACTCCTATCTGGGTAAAGAGCCTCTGATGGAGGCTCTTTACCATGTGATCAGCTGTGTCCAATCACAGCTGTTCACAGTGTAAACAAGAAAAGTCATTATCAGCTTTTCCTCTATCGTGTCTGACAGACGCGAGGAGAGTTGATCAGCTGCTCTCCTGCCAGGGGGGTTTGCGCTGATCATCAGTGCAGCCCCCCCCCCCCCCCCCCCCGAGGATGCCCACCCATAACCACCAGGGATTCCAATCAGTGCCCATAAATTATGCCAATCAGTGCCCATCGGGGAAGGAGAAAACTTACTTATAAAATGTTTTAAATAAACAGAAACAAAGAAAAAACTTTTTTTTTTTTTTTTTTTTAAATTTTCGTCTTTTTTTGGTGATCAAATACCACCAAAAGAAATCTCTATTTGTGCGAACACAATGATAAAAAATTTGTTTGGGTACAGTGTAGCATGACCGCGTAATTGTCATTTAAAAAGCGACAGCGCTGAAAGCTAAAAATTGGCCTGGGCAGGAAGGTGGGGGGGCTTATTGTCGGTATTGGAAGTGGATAAAATGACCACATGACCGGTGCGGATGGCAGGAAGCCAACTGATCACTGCTATTATCAGGGTGAGAATGATTCTGGGAATTTCATTGCTAATAGGAATACCAATCAATACACACAGTGCTACAGCAAAGACACAGCAAGGTCTTCTCTTTATTTGCTATGAACACTCTGTAACCTAACACATGCCATCAGTGAGTAGAGGTAGACAGGAAGGAAGCGCGCACACACAGGGTTAAACATGGGTAGCCCGGGTCATCCCCTCACAGACAACGGAGGAATCACTGTTGTCATACAACGACCAGCTATGGCTCAAAAGACACACGCAGCAACCACAAGCCCACCTCGGGGAGCAGAGCTGAACATTTCCCACACACCGCTTACACGACCACCCTTTACCTGTCACCAGAAGGCTTTCTAACCAGGGGAAGTGCTACATGGAAGCCGCCATGTTTATTGTGTACTCTGTCTAGGTGTGAGGAATGCTGGGGTGTGTAGTTTCAGCAAATATAAATCAACGACACAAAGAGTCTATTAAACTACAAATACCAGCATGCTCTGCTGCACTCCAGGAAGGAAGCGGAGCTCTTTCATTCGGAATGATACAGCTTTATTTAAAGTCCTATCAGGGCGCACACAATCTGTTCACACCACAGACACAGGTTTAGGATAGGGGCGTGACACTGTGTATCCCAGCTTGTTCATTTATGCTGTGGGCGGGGCCGTGGTCTGTGTGAGTGGCTAGGCAGTCAGCATATGCATACAGTGTTTGAAGCTGTGGTGTAATGTGGGAATGTATTTGGCTAAGAAAGTTAGGTGATTTATAAAGTGACACATAAGAACTATCAAATTATGCTCTTTAATACTTTATAAAATACGTTAAAAAAGCAGAGCCATAACTTTAGCGCCACACTAATGAGGTAGGGTGTGTGAGCTTGTCTATAATTGCAAGCAGGGCCAGACTTACCATTGGGCTTGACTGGGCTCAAGCCCATGGGCCCCGCCCAATAGGGGGCCCCGCGGGCCCCGCCCGTTTACGTTTTAAATACTGTATTTTTCGCTCCATAAGACGCACTTTCACCCCCCAAAAAATGGGGGAAAGTGCCTGTGCGTCTTATGGAGTGAATATTGAGCAGGAGTCGCCGCCGCCGCCGATCACTCCGTGCACACACACAGGTCACATCACCTACTTGGTCCGCCCTCACTCACTCCAGTTAACCAGAAGCCGGCCCCGCCCAAAGCAATGCCGTGTCGCTCCCAATCGTGGCACCGCTAGCTGGGGTGACACGAGAGTCTGCTGTTAGTGTTACCAATCATGGCCATCCACCCCATGAGGTTTCTGGGGACACCTTCCTCCTGAGCTGCTGCAAGCCAATGGGGGCAGAGTGAGGCAGGGCCAACTGCCAGAATGAGTGGGATGGGCAGTGAGAGGGAGAAGCGGCGTGTGTGTTTATAATGCTGAAATATACGGTATGTATATTATGGGAGTATTTTTTTGCTTCTCACCTTCTTTTCTTACTATTTAAATATCTTTGCTTTTATTATGACAGTGGTGTGTGCATACTGTGCTATATATCCAGTGAAACATGGGAGACACATGGGAGATCTACACTGTATGGCCTTATAAGATCCAATTACTCGCTCATCAGATTATACTCACATAAACACTGGTGTATCTTTATTTATTATAGGAATTTATACCACTGGCTAACATACTGTCCACTGGCTAATGTACATTTTATTTGCCAGGCTTCTGTATGGGTCAGAATATTTTTTTTCTTGTCTTCCTCCTCTAAAACCTAGGTGCGTCTTATGGTCAGGTGCGTCTTATAGAACGAAAAATATGGTATCCTCTTTAGGTTTATGTATCATTTTGTTCTATTTAAAGTAATGTATAGAAGGTAGGGCCCAAAAGTGACTCAAGCCCAGGGGCCCCCACTACCCTAAGTCCTGCCATGATTGCAAGCTACATAGTCACTATCTAAAAGGAAGTTTTCTAACAGGGGTAACCATTAGCGTTCTGCAACAGCGTCTCCCAACGAGGGGATTAACGTAAACATGCACAGTAACTGTGCTGGTAAGCGGAGCTCAGCAAGTCAATCATCCTTTTGCAGCAGACACAAATAATTTAGAACAGACAATGCAATTCTTAGTAGCATAAATATAAAATACAAAACCAGTTAACGGTGATACCCTTGGATGCAGGTTGCTCACTGATTTGGTGGCATTACACTGCTTCATTACCAGCATGGGCTGCCACTGCTTGGGTAGCACTGCTAGAGGCCAGGTAAGAGGGGATGGGTTCCGCCAGGGCTCCAGGTCTCGTGCGGTAAAGCCTTTAGGTTTCCGCAAAGGCTGGAAGGTCCACAGGGGAACAGAGAAAGTGAGCTTTACCACCATTCTGTGGCAAGAGGTGGAAGGGATTTTCCCATCATTATGGCGTAGCGCTAACCCCGCTGAAATTAGCTAGTTCTTTCCCAAACAACTCAGAGTACAGTCACCCAAGCAATAGCCCATTCACTCTGGCTCCAATAAACACTCTAGGGGTTGTCATTTTGTAATTTATTGCTTTTACAATTTGTATCAGGAGATGGATTGGGGCATGGGATACTCCAAAATGCTTAGTAGTAGTTAAAGAACAGTCTCTTCTAGTAGTAGTAGTAGCTGATGGCAGACAGTCCAAAGCCCCACAGCTGAAGACCATGGGGCAATTTTTTGGGCATCTTGTTACCATGTGTCAGTAAGCAACTTTCAGGAGCCAGTTCGGCTTACAGCACACAGTCTCAGGAATCAAATTAAGGTCACTACTCACAAGTCCCCAGGTTAGCTGCCTCCTTCCATCTTCCTCTGGACACAGTCCAGTGAGGGAGACGGCACCTCTCAGGGCCAGGTCCCTGGTGGAGTGGTTTCTGCAAACTGCTTTGCAGAAAGCAAAATCTATTCAACATCTCTCTCCTGGCCTCTGGAGCAATTGTACAGTCCATGGGTTGCCCAAAAGCATCAGCCCCTGTTCCTCCAAAGCCCTCCAGGGGAGAAGGAACCCTGCCCCCCAATGTCTCAGACTATTTATCTACATTCCTTTCTGTTAATTTCCAGGGATTGGACAGAACCTGATAAATATTCAGGCTGGTCATTTTGAGTATCTCACCCTTAGCTGTGGAAGCTTCTTCCAGAGACAGATCGAAGCAATCAGACTCCCAGTCTGTGAGATCCTGAACAGGCCAGAACAAACAATTACTGAGGGTCATATGGGAAACATCTAGGTAGAATGATACATGGGCCTAATTGAATTCCAGAGTATCCTCCCTGCTCTTAGCCAGGATTTTTTCTTTTTTGGTAGAAGAAATGGTAGAAAAAATGTACTCAACTGAGTTGGGTTCCTGAAAGCCTGGGGTATGGTGAGTTGATTAGAGTCCACCTGTGGTAAATTCAGTTGATTGGACATGATTTGGAAAGACACACACCTGTCTATATAAGCTCCCACAGTTAACAGTGCATGTCAGAGCACAAACCAAGCCATGACATCCAAGGAATTGTCTGTAGACAGGATTGTATTGAGGCACAGATCTGGGGAAGGGCCCAGAAACATTTCTGCAGCATTGAAGGTCCCAATGAGCACAGTAGCCTCCATCATCCGTAAATGGAAGAAGTTTGGAACCACCAGGACTCTTCTTAGAGCGGCCTGCCCAGCCAAACGAAGTGATCGGGGGAGAAGGACCTTAGTCAGAGAGGTGACCAAAAACCCGATGGTCACTCTGACAGAGCTTCAGCATTTCTCTGTGGTGAGAGGAGAACCTTCCAAAAGAACAATCATCTCTGCAGCACTCCATCAATCAGGCCTGTATGGTAGAGTGGCCAGACAGAAGCCGCTCCTTAGTAAAAGGCACATGGCAGCCCTCCTGGAGTTTACCAAAAGGCACCTGAAGGACTCTTAGACTATGAGAAACAAAATTCTCTGGTCTGTTGAAACAAAGATTGAACTCTTTGGCCTGAATGGCAAGTGTTATGTCTGGAGGAAACCAGGCATCGCTCATCACCTGGCCAATACCATCCGTAAAGTGAAGCATTTTGGTGGCAGCAGCATCATGCTGTGGGGATGTTTTTCAGTGGCAGGAACTAGGAGACTAGTCAGGATTGTGGGAAAGATTAATGCAGCAATGTACAGAAACATCCTTGATGAAAACCTGCTTCAGAGAGCTCTGGACCTCAGACTGGGGGGAAGAATCATCTTCCAACAGGACAACGACCCAAAGCACACAGCCAAGATCACAAAGGAGTGGCTACGGGACAACTCTGTGAATGTCCTTGAGTGACCCAGCCAGAGCCCAGACTTGAACCCGATTGAACATCTCTGTAGAGATCTGAAAATGGCTGTGCACTGACGCTCCCCATCCAACCTGATGGAGCTTGAGAAAGAGAAGAATCAGAGAAACTGCCCAAAAATAGGTGTGCCAAGCTTGTAGCATCATACTCAAAAAGACTTGAGGCTGTAATTGGTGCCAAAGGTGCTTCAACAAAGTATTGATGGAAAGGCTATGAATACTTACTGTATGTACATGTGATTTTTGTTGTTTTTTATTTTTAAGATTTCAAACAAACTTATTTCATGTTGTCATTATGGTGTATTTTATGTAGAATTTTGAGGAAAATAATAAATGTAATCCATTTTGGAATAAGGCTGTAACATAACAAAATGTGGAAAAAGTGACGCGCTGCAAATACTTTACGGATGCACTGTAGCAGTTTGTTGGCTGACTAGTCTGCTAGGCAACCATACACACGCACAGATTTCTGTCTGATCAGTCTGCTACTTTGATGCTTGATCTGCATGCAATCTACAAACACACAATGCAATTATGCAATTTTATATGTACCATGAGGTGAACTATCATGTAGACTCAAGCTTGGCATACACAAGTAGTTTTTTTTTCATTCAGCCAGCAGATTCCTCCATCCACAGAAGTGAATCATCCCTGCTGGGACATTGTATTCTAGCAGCGGGACTTGCAGTTGTCAAAATACACTTGTAAGCAGGTGCAGTTAGCTAGTCTGCCACTAGGTGGTTCTGTCCCAGAATAGTGTGGGATGACAGAGAATAGTGTAATCAGGTGCTAGGTCCACTTTAGGCTGGGTTCACACTATTGCGAATTGGATGCGGGGAAGCAGGAGATTTTGACCGGCTCTCTATGGAGCCGGTTTACAAATCTCCTCTGGTGTAAATTTGCACAGGGGTTCTGTGCGTCCTTTGGTCTGTTTCAGGTCCGAATTCAGACAAAAATTCAGGCTGAAATCGGACCTGAAATGGTGAACGAGGATGCACCGCACCCCTGCTGTGAGCCGCATGCAAAGATAGTGTGAACCTAGCCTTAGCTAGAGCCTCCTGTAGTTATGTAATGGGGGAGTCAGTGCCCATACTGTATATAAGCCAGGTTGGGAGGAGCCTTGTGGCAGTTAGGGCATGAGAGCCAGATACCCCATAGTGTGCAGATGTAGTCATCTAGTGCAGGGGCCCTTGACAGGGCTGGAGGACAATGTGAGATAGGTGAAAACAATATATACTTGCGCTAAGATGAAAAACAATAATTAATGCTGTATATAGAACTTGCAGCTGCTGTACACAATGTGCTAATTACTTGATAACATACAGTGGATACATTACAGCGCACGCAACATTATAAATAAAGCAAATAACTTATCATAATTGTGTTGATGTATTTCAAAAATTATACTATTAGACCCCTTTCACACTGAGGCAGTTTTCAGGCATTTCACACCCAGGCAGTGCGTTTGCGGGACGTTTAATAAAAGTCCTGAGAGCAGCATCTTTGAGGCGGACATTCTGACAACAAAATCCATGGATTTCCGACGGATGTTGGCTCAAATTTGTCTTGCATACACACGGTCACACAAAGTTGGTCGGAAATTGTGAACGTCAAGAACGCGGTGAGAAAAATTAAGTTCAATAGCCAGTGCGGCTCTTCTGCTTGATTCCGAGCATGCAAGGAACTTTGTGCGTCAGAATTGTGTACACACGATTGGAAACCAGATCTCAAATTTTGTGCGACGGAAATTGCGATGAAAAATGTCTGATGGAGCCTACACACGGTCGGAATTTCCAACAAAGAGCTCCCATTAAACATTTTCCATCGTAAAATCTGACCGTTTGTACGGGGCATAAGGCTCCATGCACTCTGGGCTTAAAAAAAGTCAGTTCCCTTGGCAGAAAAATAAAATTCTCATATAGAGCGTTTTTGTACACAGTTTAGGAGTGTTTAGAATTTTTTTTTGCCAGAAAGCTCCAATCAAAAATGCAAAACAGAAGGGTAATTTTTCCTGCCTCTAAACGCTGAGCTTAAAATGTGCCTGTAATCGTCCTAATGTGCATGGACACATAGGATAACAATGAGCTGCTTCTACAGACAAAACATAAAACTCCTATAGTATACAATAACTCAAAAATAATAATAATAATTATTCCTGAACCCAGTGCTCAAAATATAAAAATAGATATAAATAAATAAAAATAATAACACAAGTGCACCAAAGAATAGCTGCTGTTATACACCAAGGGTAGGTAACAATCAATAAAACAGATATTCAATTCATATGAACCAAACATTAACATCGCTTGATAAAATAAATTGAATCAAAATGCAGTAAATCAAAATAAATGAATATAAAATCTAAAAATAAAAATAAAGTTAAAATTAAAAATAAAATAAAAATAGAAATAAACTAAAAACAATGATAATAACGATAACCACCATTCAACCAATGATGGTGTGTAAATAATAATACATAAAGCAAATGAAGCTGCTGCTGTTTCTACCCATATGTGTATACAGGAAAACTCATGCAAAAATAAATGGCATGAAAAAAACAGTCCATAAATGTCCAAACTAAACTAAAATAAAGTGAACAAACAGCCAGTAAGAAGAGGAAAGTGTTGTCTGAAGTGAAGTCCACCACAGGAACGGAACAGACTGCAGTAGATTTAATCCTATACCAGCACCGATTGCAGCGTCTCTCTCTCTGAAGACGTAATCACGAAACGCGTCAGTAGATGGATGCTTACCAGAGCAAAACTAATATGAAGCCTTAACCTGGATCTCACTGCATGCACATCCTCGGACGCTTACTTACTCCTCATAGACTCAAGATCTCATGAGCAGGGGCGTCAACATATAAAGATACAAATAACACGCTTGCATAGTGTTATACCTTTTATTATGCAAAAAACTCGCCCCCACTACAGATCGCACTTACGTTAAAAATAGTTAAATAAGCATGTCGGCAAAAAACTCCATTCAGAACAGCTGAGACTCTACCTCACCAACGATTGGCATCATAATGATATTATGAAAGCTGGATGAGACCCGGGACGACCTCGCTGACCTGTGAGTATAACGTTGTGTCGCCACGCCTGACGCGTTTCGTGATTACATCTTCAGAGAGAGAGAGACGCTGCAATCGGTGCTGGTGTAGGATTAAATCTACTGCAGTCTGTTCCGTTCTTGTGGTGGACTTCACTTCACTTCTGACAACACTTTCCTCTTCTTACTGGCTGTTTGTTCACTTTATTTTATTTTAGTTTGGGCATTTATGGACAGTTTTTTTTCATGCCATTTATTTTTGCATGAGTTTTCCTGTATACACATATGGGTAGAAACAGCAGCAGCTTAATTTGCTTTATGTATTATTATTTACACACCATCATTGGTTGAATGGTGGTTTTCGTTATTATCATTGTTTTTAGTTTTATTTCTTTTTTTATTTTATTTAAAATTTTATCTTTATTTTTATATTTTATATTCATTTATTTTGATTTACTGCATTTTGATTCAATTTATTTTATCAAGCACTGTTAATGTTTGGTTCATATGAATTTAATATCTGTTTTAATAAAACTCCTATAGAAGCAGTTATTTTTAAGGCAGTGTGCATGGACCCTGACAGAGAGATGAGCTCATCCTTGTGTTGCTTCTTCTTTCGCTGACCAGTCACTGGCTGGGGCATATCCAGGATGACCTGGGCTCAAAGGAACTGGATTGAATAATATTTGCCATCAGATGAGAATACTGTATGGTAAATATCTAGGGCTGTGGAAATTAAAGATTAATTCCTTGATTAATCGTTCATTTTTCTGATCGATCAAAATTCTTTTGATCGTACTCTCTGCCGGCTTCCGGGTCTTCAGGGAGTTCCGTCGGAGATCGGGTGACGTCACGGACATCGATGTCACGGACTCCTCCCCCTCCCCCAAGTGCCTCTGTCTGCTAACGAAGGGAAGGGGGGAGGAGTCTGGTGACGTTAAAGTTCTGATTGAACGTAACACCTACGGGGGAGGAGCTACGCATGACGTCACCCGCTGTTGCCCTACGGAACTTACATGATTGTCGGCTTTACATGCTGTGTTTTTATCATCTTTATGTGAGTAGTTTGTGTTTGAGCACAAAAATGTAATCTTACAGTATACTTAAGAAGGTGAGCACTTACATCTTTTCTTTCTACCCATGACCTGGCATCCTTGCTGAGATCTAAGGAGACGTGAGAGAAGTTTATGGTCTGTGTTAACCCTTTTGATACCCGCTTGCATGACCACTTGTTTGAACAGGGGTCCATGCCATAAGGTGAGAGTGATTAGTTAGACCGGAGGTGGAGGGATTGTCACGCTACTATGGAAAAAGAAATTACTTACGTCAGTGCTACAGTTTGAATTTAAAATGTATTTGTGTAAACTGTGAAGTTAAGTCATGGATTGTGGAAACTAACTAGTGTCGGGTGATTGTATATAGTGTATACCACATTTACCACTGACTAATACAGAGTTGCAATGCAAGGAGATCAGCTAAAAGTAGTTGGATCTGTATATGCGTTATAATCAATCGAAATTAGTCGAATAATCGATTTAAAAAAATCGATTAATCGAACACGAAAATTTTAATCAGTAACAGCCCTAGAAATATCTGAAATTATGGTGATTATAGCAGCAAAAGCTGGTTTTGTCATATCTTTACATGGGCAGTGCATTTTTATCTTATTATTTTTGGCTGGAGTTCTGGTTTAATTTTAAATAATCTAATGTTTTAGATGTTCCTGACCAGTACCTTTCACATTCTGCACTTTTCTTCCAGTGTACTTTGAATTCAAACTACTTTCAACTCTGGTACAATTGTTTTGCATTATCATTTATTTTGGTATATTTTAGCCTCTCTTGCCTGAAAGAACTAATTAATAAAACAACAAAACATTCCTAATCTAGTCCAAATAAGAGTTATTAATTAATCTAACTATCCTCAGATGACATGTTTTTAAGATGCAGCCAATGTAGGCTTAATTTATAACAAGGGTCAGAAACCCCTGTTATACATCAAAGGGCAGCACTCAGTGCCTTCTCCACTGACGTGGTTTATTTTGTAAAGTTTCCAGGTTTTAAACTGAGGTTTTATATTTTTTTTATTATGTAAATGTAGTGGCCATAACCCTCGATGGGGCGGCCTTGACTTTTGGGCTTACCGTTTACCTCTGCTTGGCTTGTTAATCCGTGTCTAGGGGTTCCCAGGGTTAGTACCCAACAACTTCGGATGCTGACACCATAAAAGTCCTTTTAGAAGGTTTTTATTTGCAGGGGTAACATCCAACAAACACAGTCTCGAATAGGAACAGAGGGTAAGGATGAAGAAACTCAGGCACCTTAAACTGCTGACAATTAAAAAGTCTCTAACAAAAACCCAGAGAGTAGCCACTCGCAGCTGGGCACTTCAATGTTGAACAAATCTCTAGCCAGAGATTATGGCAGTCAACACTTTGATCCGGAAACTTGTAAAGTCTCTGACACAGAATAAACTCTCAATCGAAAGTGAATAGGAACCTTTTCTCAGTACCTGGAACTTTCTCTGTCTCCTTGGCAGTACTGCGAAACTGTGGATTCGTTAATGTCCATCACAACCCAGCAACCAGGCTCTTCTTGAGATGCCAGCTTGTTGGCCCTCCTCCGAAGAGTCCTCCCCCGGTCACTTACACGAGCTGCGGTGCCCCTCCAAGATTGAGAGCACACCCGGACGCCTGGAATCCTCCATCAGTTACTGTGCCTCGGACCAGCTGGTTCCGAGACTCTGGAACAGATGGATCCTTGCCCCAGACCAAGCGGGTCTGTTGGGCTAGTCAAACTGACCATGTTGCGGGACGGCAAACGCTCGTGGGGCTACCCCAGTCCAGATTCAGGAACAGGCAGCTACGGCCAAACCCCGAACACGTGACTTCAGCACCTTAAGTATCCTTCCCCAGACTACACAGCGGGGCCAGACGCACCCACTGATTGGCTCTGGGGAAGACTGATACTCAAAACGCCCAACCAGGCCTGGTTCTAGGCCTGTCATGTGTACCTCACTGTACCCATGACCAGGCAGAACCCTAGTACAGCCCAGCCAAACTGATGGCAAAGTTAACCTGCACAATTAACCCTCAGAACCCCATTACTGTTCTGAGGAAAAACTAAATTTTCACATATAGCGGACACCTTGTAAAAGTGTCACCGCTACATAGAAAAAAAATTTCTACCAAAACAATTAACAGAAGGTACAATTATGATACAATACAGATGTGATGCAATTATGACACTGTATTCTCAGAGCATTATGAGATCACAAAAGGAAGAGAGAGAGCATAGCAAACCTTTAAAAGAGAATGGGGTGAGGGGGAGGAGTCTCTATTCTGTCACTTATTTTCTTGTGTGTTTAAAATACAGCTTGAGCTACTGTTAGGGACTTACTACAGCAAGACGGAGATGCGTGCCTGCGCGCATGTGCACACAGGTTCGAGTGTTGGTCCGACGAGCTGGGCACGCGAGGACACGCGCTAACCTCTGCTTGTCGCCAATGAGCCTTTAAAAGATCAGCAGCTGCACTTGTGCAATGCCGTTTGATCTGCAGCTTACCCGTGTTCTTAAACCTGTACCTGCTCTCTGTTATCAGTACTGACCCGGCTCTGCTGACTTACCTGCTTTCTCCAATCCTGACCTCAGCCTGCCTGACTCTGCTAAACCTCTCATGCATGATATCCTGTTGCCAACTACTGCCTGTCCATTTGTTAAAGCTGAATTTCTAGCTTAGTTAAAGATTATAGATACAACAATGATAAAGTGAATAACACCATTAAACCTTTGTCTGTATAAGTATATAAACGTACGATAACCGTGCGAATAGATAAACAGTTACAATTTATTTATATTGGTAAAGAAACATAATAAAGAAACATTTTAGATTACCCAACATAGTGTAGAGATGTTATAAATGCCATGTTGCCAGTGTTTACAAAGATAGTTCTTAGAAGATATTTAAGGCCACATGGTTCACACCAGGTATACACTGATCATCAAGGTTACCAAAACATATTAGAAAGTCCTATGAGAAAGAGAGAGAGAGGGAGAGGGGGGGAGCGAGAGAGAGAGTACATTACCGGCAGCTCACATCTCCAAAATCATCAGGCAAAGAGGGCTCCCAGTCCTCAACTCTTGGTTTTTATGTTGTTCCAATAACCCACTCCTACCAAACAAACACCTCATTGGTTCAGAAGTGCATTGCCTGATTGGTTCCCCTGCAGCCTAATGTTAGTTGGTTGAGTTGCCTAGGCAACGAAGCATGCTTCCCACACTAGCCTTAGTGAGTTACACCCATCAGCCCTCTTTTGATAGAACATACATTAGCATATCAAAAGGTGAGCTACTAGGCAGATACCAGACTCCTCTTACTTAATGTTCTAATAAACCATACACATACACCTATACACATCCGATGGGGCATGGCAATCCAATTCCATTTTAAATATTCAAACTCTCCACCACAGTTCCCCCTGAAGTTCATTCTTGAACTTAAGTAGTCCTTCAATGATTTTGTACCCACCCACAACAGCCCAGAAGTCCCAACCCTTCCCCACCACCACCACGGCCTCCTCTTCCTTTCTTGAACACGCCGGAACTCCTCAAGGTAGGCTTAAGACAGGAAACAAATCCAGGTGCCCTTGAGGCTTCACATCTAAACCATGAGTGTCTGTACTGCAATGTTTCATCGCCCCTCTGCCTTGGAAGAGCGGAACTCCAACATTGATGGCGGGATCCTGGCATATCTAGTCCTGTAACTTGGTGAGACCGTGTAATGGTTTCTCTGCTTGGATCGGACTGCGAGACAGCACTTTTCAGCATGGTGAAGAACAGTTCAGGGTAGTCTTACTTGTCACATTTGTCTCAAGAGATGACTTGATTGTCTTCAGGTGGTGGTTGGGCGGGCCTCCAGACCGTCGTGCATGAATACATAAAACAAACAAAAAACAGAATGTCAGTGTACAGATATTGGAGGAATGCCAGACAGGAGCAATAGTCATCAAGACTTAATACTTATACGGGGTGCAATGGGGATGAGTAAAGTGGGCTCCCCACAGGGAACGGAGTCCAAGCAACAGACTGTATCATCCATGGCCCTTGATGGTAGGGATAGTCAACACTGCCTGTTATTGCCAGGTCCCGGGGTCCACCACACTTGCTCACGGGGCTCAGGTTAAAGCAGTAGGTAGACTAAGGGGGTAGCATTACATTAAGACATAAAAACACGGGATGTCCAGGGATACTTTTGGTTCAAAGTATGGTACACTACTGGCGGGCAGGGAAAATCCTTTTAAACAGATACATTATCTTGAGAAGATGGATGATGAAAACCCAGAGAAAAATTTAGAATGAAGCAAAAGAAACGGAAGAGAGGTGAGTAATGAAAATGAACGGAAATGTTGGAATTAATAATGGAAGGGGAAGAAAAAAAAAAAACCTACAGATTTAATGCTACTCCAACCAAGACGGTTAAAGAGCATTGAATCTGGGTTAGACAAAAAACAAATATAATGGTTGGAAAAAAAAACTAAAAAGAAATAAAAAAATAAAAATGAAAAATAAAAAATATCACCAAAAAAATCATAATAAAAAAATCAAAAACAAAATATAGTTTCTAAAAAAAAAATTCTCCCATACTAACAATTAGCAGTATTTTTTCCCCAGGTCAGGTACACAGATATTAATAATGAGGGGGAGGAAAAAAAAAAAAAATGATCAAAACCTTTTTTTGGAATTTAGGTAAAACCTGACCGCATATTATTACTACAAATTGAAAAAAGCTTATCCTTAGAACAAAAAGAACAAAAAGAAAAAATATAGTTCTCGGGTCCTCTTTTAAATGCACACAATCCCCTACGTTGGTCTCTAATAGTTACCCAAATTAGGACAGCAACAGGGTGGAGTTTACTAAAGCTGTGGCCCTAAGACTGTTCCTGAATTAACTTTTCCCACTAAGAAACTCAACATTAGAGATATCTGGATTGACCTCTTTTGATCTTGAGATCACCCAAATGTCCATTTCACTCCTCCCATGTTCAACATTAGGACCGCTCTGGAACTCCTCCACCCCAATATGTCCAGCCAGCCCCTACCCTGACCACCACTAGGTGATCCCTAGAAACTCTTTTAATGTTACCTCAGCCAGCTCCATATCAGATAATTCCCAACTGCTATTATTTTGCACTACCCTCCTCTCCTTGGATCATAAACCCCTGAGTAGGGCCCTTCTATTCACGCCCTACACAGACTGTTGTCATTATCAGATCCTGTTGCACAAACCACCCAACTACCAAATTTTTAACTCCTCCCCGAATCCCAACAGAAGTTTCAGTAGGTGTAAGGGGAGGTCAGGTTTTCCATAAAAACCTTCCTTCAGGGGTGATTGGGGTACAACCCGATGTTCCTGCTATATCCATGCCAAGGACAAGAGGAGATGTACACTAGACTCCCCGAGGTAGTGTACCCTGCTGATTACCATTTAACCTGATGCTGAAAACAGTGCATCATTAGACATGTGATACCAGCACCAGTACCCTGGTAACTTTGTTTAGGACCAGTTGGGACACTACCCCGGCCTCCATTAGAGACGACCCCCTCCTGTGCCAGCATTGTTGCCTTTTCCCATAGCACAACACCTTCCTTTCTCCAGCACTCATTCGTACCAGTCATCTGAGGCTGTCCGGACTCAAACCATCAGAACAAGGTGGACTGCAGGGTGTAACCCAGTAGAGTCTGTTAAAGGCTAGTACCCAGATTGACCGAGATATCTGCACAATGTTCCAACCCTGTCATTAGGGATGAGACCAGTGTAAGTTAGATTTTGATGATCCTGGAACTGAGTCTACCAATCCATTATGATTCATAGGCAACCTGGATACTACCCTCACCTACCCAGTGCCCCCCCTCCAGCTCCAACGGCCGTCTCCATTAAGCCTCTCTTTATCCTAAGTATGGGAAATAGTCTGAAAACCCGTATTGAAAACCACCTGCCAACAGGTACACTCGATTCTTTATAGAGGCTGCACACCTTCTCCCTCCTTTATCAATTCGGTAATCAGACTATGTTATCCTTCACCCATACAAAATAAACTGCCTATACTGCCCAGACAGGACTAACATGAATGACAGGGGCATAGCGTGACTGGGGCACTGGGCTTCCTGGCCTGCATGACACAGATTAACTGAGGAGAATACGACATGCCTATACATCCTGCACAACTTTTTCTCCAGACTCAACCAAAACTATACAATACAAGGCCAGACCTATACACTTTCAACTTGTATGCAATCCGGCAGGCCCTCATACTTCACCTCTGCAGATAAATCTAAACAAAATTGAAAAAAAAAAAATAAGATAAAAATTGCATAATGTGTATCCAGCTTGAGAAACTTCTGTTACCAAACACCACTGGCCAAAGGGCAAAGAAAAAAGAAATCCCTTGCAGCACTGAGACCGCTGAACAGTCGGGGGTACAATTCGAGCCAACCTGTGTGCTTTGAAACCCCCCAGATATTAGCGACAGATATGCCACAGACACATTAGACAATTCATAACACATCGTCACGTAAACATAGTGACACTGGACAGGATGTGGGTTGAATCTTTACTTGGGGACACAGGTTGCTTAAGGGACATTAACATACCTTAGCCAGAGGCAATGAGCAGAGCTGGAACAACTAGGTAACTAATTACCATAACCGCAGGGGGGTGAAACAGTCCTAAACAGTATTTTTTCCCCCCACAAGTAATCAGTGGAGCACAGAAACTCGTTCTTTATACAGGTTGGATTAGAAAATACCACACCCACTTAGGTAGTCCAAAACACAGCTGAATGGGCTGACCACTAGAAGCATAAACCACATAATGGTGCTGAACCCAGGGAAAATAAAAAAAATTGTCTACGATTTCCTTCTGGTTCTGAAAGCCGTGAAACCCAATTATCATCTGAAAAACACCAATAAAATTTAGTAATAAACATTCAATTTTTCGCCTGAAAAAAACAATGGTTAAATACCTGTAACAAGACATTAGCATATGAAACAAATATACATTTACATTACATAAACAGTGCACCTTATTTTAAAATAGCAAAAATTGTTGAGCTCAACTTATTATTAATATGTATTACTTAATACATATTAATACCACGTGGATTTTTGTTTTATGGTATACCAATAATTCCCCAAAAAAAAATATTCACCATGGTGAGGGAGAAAAAAAA
Organism: Lithobates sylvaticus; assembly: GCA_028564925.1. Lineage (NCBI taxonomy): Eukaryota > Metazoa > Chordata > Amphibia > Anura > Ranidae > Lithobates > Lithobates sylvaticus. The sequence goes on from CM053031.1 coordinate 88,667,668, forward strand.
TTAGCAACTCGCAATAAAACGTTTTTTTTTTTTTTTTCCATTTTTCAACAAATCATACTTCACCAGAAAATCTCTTGCCGAACTGTCTTCTGGAAAACAAACTGAGTTTAGTAAAGCACCTTTCAATTCATTATTACATATAGTTATCTTGGCTCAGGTAATTTGCATGTCAATACAGTTTGCTTTACACTCACTGACCTGGTCAGAAAGAAGGGGGGGGGGGGTCATTTGGGTTGGCTGTCAGCAGCTGCGACAACAGAAATCACAGGACACGAAATATATATGGCATATACCACACACGCACACAATTAGCTGGGTCAAAGATGAACTCTAGACGTCACACATATTTCATATTTTCTATAATAAAAACGCCCACCTTCCAGGGATTTATCCTTGCAAAAACACCAGGAATGAAACATTGTTGGTGACAACTGGATTAGTAGCATTATTGGTACATACCTTTAGGTGTGGAGGCTGTTCCCCTGATCATCACCGCCACTACTCTGTGGATGTGGTTCTATTGGCCCTGTTTGTCCCTACTTCTCAGCATTTGGTGCGCTTTCTCCTTACCTCCCACCATAAAAATATTCACATCATCAGTTCTATGCATGGATTCTACCATCCATGCGTTCCATGCATCTCTTTATTGTACCACCGGGCTTCCTAAGCTTTTGGTTTAAAAGTACCTTTTTTAGAATAATTTCTCCCTGTCCACTGATCCCACTCTTGCATATTTCACAGTCCAAGGCCCATATTTATCTATCGTTTCTTCCTTCGGGGTCAAGTGGTATGGTTCCCCATGGTTAGACACCCTCTTTCAAGCGATTCGATTACCCATCCTTTACGGACAATGGACCTTGAACTGATCCCCCAACCTCGTTAGAGGTTGCCTACTTCAGAGGTAGCGACCCTCTGGACAAGAAGTGGGTAGATAGGCCCCTCCCCTATCAACGTTGCTGCCTTTTTTTCACTACTTGCCAGAGCAATATTCTCTGCCCGGCTATAGTCCTCCAAAAAATTAGCCTAGAGACTTCCTGAACCAAATAATAGTCCAATCCCTTCCGTGGACTTTTCAGAAATATTCCAAAAGGAATGCTTAACAAAAGCTTATTACTTCTGTTATCTCAAGAATGTTTAGCACAAACTTGGATAATCCGGACCCTATGCGTATTATTATTACAGGAGGTAGTCATCTGATGCACACCTAATTGCGATATGATTTATAGTAGTAACAACATCGCTAGTGTTTACAGATCTAATTACAAAACTTACGATTCACAGTTAGCAGTTTATAAAGAGAAAGATTCATACTAGGGCTGAAACAACTACTCGACCATAAAATCAATCGACTACTACCTTCACAATTGATCAATCGGCCCATAACACAATGGGATTAAAAGACAAAATGAGCCCTCTATTGTACAAAAAATATAGCTTCCACAGAACTGAACCCCATACAGTAGTGACTCTCTGCTCCCCAAAAAGCCAACTCTAGCCTTCTCGACGCCATTACGTTCAAATCTAATCTGTAATCGTCGTTCCTCGTAGAGAGAGACAATTTTATTGACTTCCAAACAGAACAGTCTTACAGACGACAAAATCCAACAGAGTTCATGACACGACAGTGCTAGTAATATTTAGAGCCCCATGGAACCATGTGACTCTTGGGTGCCTTCATAAGAACACACACTTCTAAACAGATTGAACGTCCTGTTATATCCCCCCCACACACACTGAATGTCTGAGCAATTTGATTGGGCGTTTCCATTAAATGCTTTGATCTGCCCCGGTCTTTCAGAGTGACCGGAGACAACCCCACGCTGTGAATAGTTGTAATTATAAAGCTGCCCCAATTTACATTCTTGCATATTCCCCCCTTTGATATGTGTGAATACTGATTAGATTAAGATAATCATTATCTGTTCCAGTAAGTCTGGTCTGGCCATTTGTCCTTTGACCAACAAACCCTCTTTTAATATGCGCAATTAGATAACGGCTACCAAAGCGGCCTGCCTAGAATAAACTTGTCTTTAGAATGCCTAAATAAAAACACTACATATAATAAACATATATATAACATATATATATATATATATACTAGACACAATATACTACATATACCCCCACTTGGATCGGTTCGAATCAGAATCGATTCACAATCAAACCGCCCAGACATCCCTGGCTCTTAAGATTGAAGCCATCTCTATGCTTTCCTTATTTTTCTGGATTGTTCTTAGTTGTCTTCTACCACAACAATATAAACCAAACAAAAAACATATTAATATAAATTGAACGAACACAAAAAATCATGGAAAGAGTTCTCAATAGCGGGTGAGAAAGAGTGTTATTGGGTATGCTCCACCAAGGCTCCTGAAATTCTTTAGCAATTTTATTAGAACTGATGAGGCGTTTCCATTAAATGCTTTGATCTGCCCCGGTCTTTCAGAGTGACCGGAGACAACCCCACGCTGTGAATAGTTGTAATTATAAAGCTGCCCCAATTTACATTCTTGCATATTCCCCCCTTTGATATGTGTGAATACTGATTAGATTAAGATAATCATTATCTGTTCCAGTAAGTCTGGTCTGGCCATTTGTCCTTTGACCAGCGTTAGTCTGCCCCACTCAGCTCTTTAGAGCAGGCAGGGACAGAATGAAAACTAAGGACTCTTATGACAAAAAAAAAAAAACACAGTTCCTCCTCTGAGAATCAAACTCAACGTCCGAGTCACCTGTCACTTGTCACCTGTCACCTGTCACAAACTTGGCTAGAATTAGAGTGGTTAGTATCATTGGTTTGAAAAATTGTCACTCAGCCCATCCTCTTTTATCAATTTTCCTCATCTTTACAAAGTGGAGGAAAACATACAGGATTTAGAATGGTGCAGAGCCTCAGGAACTCCTTGGACCTGAAAAGATACTTATACACACAAGTTATTAATGTGTCATTCATAAACAATACAACATTCGTAAATTGTCAATGACATTCCTCATAACCGATAATACTTTTTTTTACTAAAATACAACACCCACAACACGACTGTCGCGGTAGGTTCAGACTTATTCTTGTTACCACATAGAACATGACACAACTAAAACTTTAGACGAACATTTTGATTACTTGTGGGGGAGATATTTCATAGTTCCTAAATCAAAAATTTAAATTAAAACCAACCAGATGGAATTCTGCCTTCACTCTTAGCAATAAAAAACTACATACAATGGGACAGACATGAGAACATCTCAGAATATTGTATGGACCAGCCACACCAAGTTCTGGAATGGGCATCTGGATTTTAAGCACAGTTCCTTCTCTGAGAATCACAAAAGCATGTACTACACATCCATCATCCCACTCATCATTACAGATTTCTGAAGCCACAACTGAACTACTTCCAAAATATTTTTTATTCTGGGGTTTCGTACCACCAGACATCAAAAATACCCTCCACAGCTTTAAGGGGTCTCATGACCCAGATCTCATGTGTAGTGCGGCTGTCTGGCTGGTTTGGGGCCTCATCCAGGGCACCCATGCACTAATCAGATCAGTAATGCTTAGCGACTCATTTTTACAGTACTGGCACCCAGCGTTTTCCGATTATTATACACGGCCTACTAGTATGCTAGCGTACTAATCCTCACATTTACTCTACTACCGGTTAAATGTGTTGTCAGACAAACTACAAAACACCATGAAATCCTCCACTATTCAAAACAAATATTATGGCTTCTCTCTGTACCTTGATATTACAATAATTTGAATGTCTCTCCAAAACAGTATTACAATATAAACCTTATTTTGTCTATCCAGACATTAGAAACATCTATGGCTAGCATCAGCCAATAAAAATCCCCCTTGACTCACATATCCCCCTGGGAAGTCAAACCACCAGTTTTAAAACCAGAATACCATACAACAGTGCAATCAAAGCCTTTCCCTTCCATTGCAGGCCACAAACAATCAAAAGCCCCTCCCCTCCTGTGGATACATCAAAACTCATCAAACTGGTTAATTTAAATATCAATGACGAGGAAAGAGGGAGGGAGGCTAGATTTTCAAGTGCAGGCTTAAACAATACAAGCCTAAAAAGAACAATGAATAACCATCTGAGACACTCCCATACACTTGCAAAGCTAGTTTCACTATACACAAACCCAGTCTAGATTCAAATGGAAATCTAAATTCAATACAGAAAACGCAAAAGCTTTACTTAAAAATATGTAAAAAGTACAAAAAAAAAATAGAATTCACTTAAAAAGGAAACAGTGTCTTAGACTGCGCCTCTATAAACCCAAATAGCAATTCCACCCAAACACAGCGGACACAAAATGGCAGCTGGGCCAAACGAAGATCAAGACCTGGCCCATGGTGAAAAATGGCGCCATTAATTCAGTACAAGATTCAGCTCGGGGCTAAAATTATCAGAAACAAAAAAACAGTTGCAGTAATCGCAAATCGGTCAACGGCAAAATGGTGGATGAGATCCGGACTACAGAAAAATGGCCGACATTAACAAATGAAAACCAACACACAAACTTTTTTTTTCTCCCTACAAACACTGACCATGCAATTGAGACACCAATATTACCACTTATCCCTAGACAAACACTTTAGGGTCTATCCTAAAATATAGGCATATTCAACGAAACAGTCTGCGGGCCCTCACTGTGCCCTGAGGGCCGGGACCGATGTGCATTCTTGTCCCAAATACAAAGCACCCCCACCCCCCCTCCTAGGGTGTGACAACTTCTATTGTGTCCCAACAATACATGGTCTACTGGATAAGAAACAGGTTTTTCAACTTAAAAAACCAAACCCTTTAAAAAAATATTTTTACACTTATGGGGACTGGTCATAAAGGTCAAAATCATAGTTCATTCCTATATACACACCACAACTACCTACAACATATAGTTACAGTCAGTAGTTTCCCATACGATATATGGCTGGTACCCCACCAATGACCAAAAACATTAAACAAACTCTCCCAAAAAAAATATAAAAAATATAAAAATATAAAAAGTACAAAAATAGAGTTCACTTAAAAAGGAGATGATGCCTGCCCAGAACATGGCTACACACAAAGGAATCAGAGCTCTGGGATGATTCACAAGCTGAAAATGGCCGCCGTCTGCACCCTCATGGTGCTTACAAACAAATCGCAGGCCATCATAAAAATGGGATTTTCCCGCCAAACAAAAAACAGCTAACTTACAATAGCTTACATTCACTTAAAAAGATGATGCCTAGCACATCCAACAAAAGACACATGGGACATCATGAAAAAGCACAACTTCCCTACTAGTACAAAGCTGGGCCTTGTAGTCCACCAATGGCCCCCCTATAGTACAATGCTGGGCCTTGTAGTCCACCAATGCCCCCCATAGTACAATGCTGGCCCTTGTAGTTCACACAGAAAGATAGATCCATGTACAGCAAGATCATTCAGTGTGACCTAGGCCCACAGGTGCATTTCAATCTCAAAGATTGGGAAGCGTCTTGACCTAGACTCATGCAAGGGTCAGAAGCGCTTGTTGCCAGAAAGGCCCAGATCCTAGTTTTTTTTTTTTTTTCACTGCCTTCAAGCGTCCAATCAGAGCCCATATCATTCATTCCGACACCTCCTGCAATCTTGGCCCAATTGAGGCAGGATGTCTTCTCATACACTCAGTACAATTTCACTTAAAAGAAAACAGAAATTATGCCTATAAACAAGGTGGCTCATGTCACATGGTTTCACACACAAGGGAATGGTGTCTGCACCTTCGTCTATAGGAAGACTCACAGGTCTTTAAAATGGCCACCGACCCTGGTCACATGGCAGACTACAAAAGCCAGGCCGTGACAAAATTGTGCATTCTTTAAAATGGCCACGACCCTGGTCACATGGCAGACTACAAAAGCCAGGCCGTGACAAAATTGTGCATTTTTCCCGCCAAACCAAACTTCTTCGCTAGCTACACAAACTTCTCCCCACAAAATTACACATTTGAAATACCAAATGAACACTTACAAGCATTTCCCTCTATATACCACTAGAGACCTTGGGAGGCCTCAAACACAGGTTCTCCATCTCCACAAAGCCACCCACCTGAGACACCACATGAACACTTAAACCATAGACACATTTTAGGAACAGTTCCACTGAAAAGCATGTCATCTCACCGCACAATTGAGAACGTACACTTAGGAACACACGCTATCCAATGAAACAACAACTCCAAAACCACAATATAACACGGCTCAAACATAAGTTCACATTCCATTCTGAAAGATCACAAGATACAGTAACAACCATTTTGCATTGTAAGCATCCTGACTGCCCTTCCCCCAAGGCACATGGCACAAACATGCAGTTACCAACTGCTCAGCCAGCCACATTGTAAGTTGCAACTAAAGCCACATTTGCACGTACAATTTATTTCACTTATACTATTCATATCAGTCTCATCAAAGTATTAGTGCAGACAAAAGGTTATATATCTATAAAACAATGTTCAAAGAAGCTTGCTAGTTTTGACTGTTTCGCTCAAAACGTCAAGCCTCCTCACACAGGGCACCATCTGTTAAAGCTGAATTTCTAGCTTAGTTAAAGATTATAGATACAACAATGATAAAGTGAATAACGCCATTAAACCTTTGTCTGTATAAGTATATAAACGTACGATAACTGTGCGAATAGATAAACAGTTACAATTTATTTATATTGGTAAAGAAACATAATAAAGAAACATTTTAGATTACCCAACATAGTGTAGAGATGTTATAAATGCCATGTTGCCAGTGTTTACAAAGATAGTTCTTAGGAGATATTTAAGGCCACATGGTTCACACCAGGTATACACTGATCATCAAGGTTACCAAAACATATTAGAAAGTCCTATGAGAAAGAGAGAGAGAGAGAGAGAGAGAGAGAGAGGGGGGGGGGAGAGAGAGAGAGAGAGAGAGAGAGTACATTACCGGCAGCTCACATCTCCAAAATCATCAGGCAAAGAGGGCTCCCAGTCCTCAACTCTTGGTTTTTATGTTGTTCCAATAACCCACTCCTACCAAACAAACACCTCATTGGTTCAGAAGTGCATTGCCTGATTGGTTCCCCTGCAGCCTAATGTTAGTTGGTTGAGTTGCCTAGGCAACAAAGCATGCTTCCCACACTAGCCTTAGTGAGTTACACCCATCAGCCCTCTTTTGATAGAACATACATTAGCATATCAAAAGGTGAGCTACTAGGCAGATACCAGACTCCTCTTACTTAATGTTCTAATAAACCATACACATACACCTATACACATCCGATGGGGCATGGCAATCCAATTCCATTTTAAATATTCAAACTCTCCACCACACATTTGATCTTGCTCCAGCCTGCTGCCTTGCTCTATCTCATTACCTGTGCTGACCTGGCTTGTCTGACCCTGCTCCAGCCTGCTGCCTTGCTCTATCTCATTACCTTTGTTTGACCAGGCTTGTGTCACCCTGATGCTGATCCTGCATCACCCAGCACATCGGATCGCTGACCTGCATTTGCTTCTGCTGCCATCCCCATTCCGGTCCTTCCTGGTGATCCATCATCCGCCCTTCTGTGCCAGCTACCACAGATCCCACAGGCACTCCTACCTCGCTGCGCTCTCGATGCCACTGTCCCAACTCCAGTGGCGACCGAGCCAGGGCTGTAAGAGAGGTCTCCTCCTACAAGTCATGCTCTACGATAAGGTACCTAACCTCCCACTGCTGTCAATCAAAGTCAGTTAGCCAGTCAGGAGAGAGGGAGGGGCGGGGTCGAACCACGGCTCTGTGTCAAAATGGACACACAGAGCTGCGGCTTGGCTCGGGTGCCCCCACAGCAAGCTGCTTGCTTTGGGGGCACTCAGCAGGAGTGAGGGGCCAGGAGAACCAAAGAGGAACCCGAGAAGTGAATGATCGGGCTTCTCTTTGAAAAAGTTGCTAGAGGTTACACCACACATTACGGCTCAGTGATTAGTTGCTAGAGGTTAAAGCAAATGATTTCTGCTTGTTAATTGGTTGCTAGAGATTACTGTACAGTATTACTGCTCACTGATTGGTTGCTAGAAGTCACAGCACATTATCTCCTCACTGCAGGGGGGCATGATATACATACGAATGCCGCCTTTATTTACATATCATTGCCGCCAGCCGCAGCCATTTACTTATGAATGTTGTCGCTATTTATATATGAATGACGGTTATTTACATGTAAACACAGGGTCTGCAGGTGAGTCAGCTGTACACAACAATAAGGCAGGGCTGGGCTGTATTAGTACCAGCACTTCACACTGAGATATTGGGGCACAGGACTAAAACTTCAAAGGACAAGGGAATTTAAACTGGCATAGTTGGCAAGTATGAGGCTGCTGCTTTATGCCCCACAACAATGACAGGGCCCAGGGCAGCTGCCCCTTTTTGCCCTGCCTTAAAGACGGCCCTGCATAGAACTACAAATATTTTTTGGCTTTGCTAAATTATTTAGGTGATTTGTAACAAAAACTTTCTCCACTTTGCCTTCTTCACTAACTGAACTTATTCACAAGGGTACAGGCTGTGCTTGATCCCCAGAATTTGGGCCCTTAAAGCAAATCTGCTGGGGCTTGACTGTACTTTCCAACTTTTTTTGTGTTTTAAATAAGCATTTGTCACAACCATATTATTTTGCCACCATAACACCAACAGCTGTTCATTGTAGAAGCGGACACTGTGAAGACCCCAAACTGTATATAGTTAGAATAATGGGCATTAGGAGAATGTTCCTGTGTTGCTATGGATATTTTTGGGTGAGTTTTTATAACATAGTTATATGTGAATAGTTAGATGTGCTGTTTAAGAAGCTAAGCCTCCCCTATTGATTTGCTAATAAACCCGTTTGGTCAGTTTTTATGAAGTCAGGCAACAGGATATGATGTAAAAACAAGTGGCCACTGCCCCCACCTATAGCTGGTCTTTGCAGCAAGGAGCACTGGAAAAGTAACGTACAGTATGTCAAACAAATACAAAGAGATTTCCAACCTCAAACTTACCAACCAGCCAGCAACCAGCCAGCAACCAACCAAACTGACCTGTCTAACAATATGCATTAAGAACAGGGGTTTGGTCTTCATACATTTGATAAGGCGTAACAGGAAATGGGGGATGGGATTAGGACTTTTGAACAAGCCATGTGCTAAGACAAAGGACCAAGTTGTTTTAGAAGAGGTAACACTTGTTATGGAGACTTCAGAAGCAACAGATGCCTGAACGAGAAAAGAGCCATGAGAATATTCCATCAATGGAAGGCACAAGTTAAAGTGGTTGTAAAGGCAGAAGGTTTTTTATCTCAATGCATTAAGATAAAAAAAAAAAAAACATATGTGTGCAGCAGCCCCCTAGTACTCACCTGAGCCCCGTCTCTATCTAGCGATGTGCACAAGTGCCTCGGCCCTCCTGATTGACTGAGACACAGCAGCACTGCCATTGGCTCCCACTGCTGTCAATCAAAGTCAGTTAGCCAGTCAGGAGAGAGGGAGGGGCGGGGTCGAACCACGGCTCTGTGTCAAAATGGACACACAGAGCTGCGGCTTGGCTCGGGTGCCCCCACAGCAAGCTGCTTGCTTTGGGGGCACTCAGCAGGAGTGAGGGGCCAGGAGAACCAAAGAGGAACCCGAGAAGTGAATGATCGGGCTTCTCTTTGAAAAACCACTGCACAAAACAGGTAAGTATAACATGTTTGTTATTTTTTAAAGCAAAAAAAAAAACAAGACCTTACAATCACTTTAAGTAGCTGTTTAGTATACTTACTGCATACATATTGTACATGCTTATTTACTAGAAAGATAAATTCGCTTGTGCATGTTGTAGGCATATTTTGTTATACTTTGCATGCCATAAATTGTGTATCCTACTGTTGTATGTGCAGTTTTTCTGTTCACTAAGGCATATCAATACACTACAGAGGTCTAAGCTTCCTTGGCATTTACCACAAGAATCTTTAATAGACACAAAGCACCTGCGTCTTCTGACTTTTCTGTGCCCGAGTCGGGCTCCACCACCATGGGCTCTGCATTTTCTGCAGGCCCTGAAGATGCCTCCCTGATTCCTCTGACAACTAGGTTGAGTCCTTTGCCTCTGTAATATCACAGGAGAAAGCACTGGTGACTGTACTGATTACTTCCATGCAATAGACACTTAAGACTCCCTCAATTTTTCCTTTCTCCCTCATACTTTGATGCGTTTATTTACAAAGATTGGGAACATCTGAAGCGTCCTTTTTTGGTTCCAAAGCACTTTGCAGTACGTTACTCCTTTGAGGAGGCCCTTCTCTCTGGTGGATCCCCCTATTTTGAGGTTGAATAAAGCAGCCATGATACCGGTGGAGGAGTCTCCCTTCTTTAAGGGACCTGCAGACCGCTGGGCAGAATCAGTTTCCCATTCTATCTTTACCATTGCAGGGTTGGTGTGGAGGCCTGTGTTGACCATGGCCCTGGGGTCTCAAGCGCTTACCGACTGGGCCAAGGTTCCGCAACATAGTTTGCCCTCCGGACAAGTGGATCAGGTGTACGTGGATCTGGCAGACCAGTTGGTCCAGGACCTACAGTACTTTTGTGATGCATCCTTGGATGCTACTCTGCTGTTTTACGGGCTCTACATTTTGGCAATTGATCTTTGGTGGGGGCTTTGGCTCACATTCTGGTCTTCTAACCAGACTTCTAAAAAGACCTTGACAGATCTACCCTTCCCGGGAGAACATCTATTCAGTGCTACCTTGGATGACATTATCAAGAGCATCATGGGAGGCAAGAGTATTTTAGTCCCACAGGCCAGGGGGTTGAACGGTGTCGGAAGGCTGAGCCTTCCTTTACTGCCCGAAAGAGGATTTTTCATTCCCCCGGCTCCTCTGACTAGGGCTCCAAGCCCTTCAAGGCTCCCGCAGGTGGTGGCAAGCGCTCCTGGATGCACAAGTTCACCAAGTCTGTGGACAAGTCCTCCTCAGTAGGAAGGTTTGCCCCACCCTTTTTCAGAGTGAGGGTCGTCTTCGATTGTTTTCGGGTGCATGAATCTCCCTCATTTCAGGCAAGTGTGTCCGCAAACTAGTGTCTGTTGACAGAATTTCTTTCTTATCCACCAGAGAAACTCTATCCCTACAATTTTTGCCTTCAGCCATCGCGCCTTTGGGCCCTGTGAAGGGCAATGCAGGATCTGCTGTGCCAGAGAGCAACAGTCCCAGAGCTGGAACGGTTCCAGGGGGTTTTTCTCCAACCTGCTCACGATTACAAAAAAGGTGAACCAGAAAAAAATGATTTTGGACCTCCATGGCCTTGGATGACCTCCAAGACATTGGACTTGGGAAAGTTAGGAATATTTTGGAAGGTCATTTTTGGACTCTGACTTTAATACTGCGTAGACACGAGTGGATTTTCCGTCTGAAAAATCTTGGATGTTTTTTTCCAACGTAATTCCGCTCAAGCTTGGCTTGCATACACACGGTCACACAAAAGTTTGTCGAACTTTCGACCGTCAAGAACGCGGTGACGTACAACACTACGACTAGCTGAGAAAATGAAGTTCAATGCTTCCGAGCATGCGTTGAATTGTTTCCGAGCATGCGTAGGAATTTTGCACCTCGGAATTGGTACAGACGATCGGAATTTCCGATCAAAACTTTTTACGAGCGAAAAATTGTGAACCTGCTCTCAATCTTTTTCTGGCTGGAATTCCGCCAGCAAAAGTCCAATGGAGCATACATACGGTCGCATTTTCCGACCAAAAGCTCTCATCAGACTTTTGCTGGCAGAATTTCCGTTCATGTATACGCGGCATAAGAGTATATTAAGTTTGATAATAGTGAGTGCTGAGTTTTATTTCCCCATTAGGATTGTGGGGTTCTTTCAGCTGCTGCTATAACCTCAGGGTGGACATTACTATAGTCCCTAGTGTGCTAATTTGTGCAACAATGTGTGACTGCAGTTTGATTGATCGTTTTTCCTCCTTGACAGTATTGACCACCTCATTGCATCTCAGCGGATACTGTTCATCTGTAATTTTAGCCTTTGCAAGTAAGATATCGCCTTTTGTGATGGCACAGCTGTCATCTTGGAGGGTCACTACATTCCCTTGTTTTCCCAGATAGCAAGTAATTGTGCTGTAAGTTTGAAAATTACTTGCTAAGCTCTTGCCAGGCTTCTCAAGTTTGTTGCACAATTGCAGCAAGTCTGCATTGCATGACTCCAGATCAACTTTCTTTGCAAACATTCTTCAAGTCTGCTGAAAGTTCTGGTTCAGTTATGTTGTGTAATAGTCATCCCACCATTCATTTTCATCATTGCTCTCTGCTGTGTGTAAGTTTTTTCATTCATTGGTGCTGGGGCACCATATAATCACTTTGGGAGTGGTGTGCAGAGGTGAGTGGTAACCACATAGCTCCCAACTGTCCCTGATTTGGAACAAAGTCCTTCTTTTCTCCTCATTTGTCCCTCATCTTGGTCTGATCTATATAGTTGTATATAAAATGCACTATTTATCTTTCAGAAAGTGTTTCCCAGTGCTAAACCTTTCCTCCAATTTCTAAATTGCTACATTGGTATATTTCAAAAGCCAGTATAAAGAAATAGTAGTGGTAAAAAAAAGCATTTGTGGCTTTAAGTAATATTTTTTAACTATAATTCTCCTTTACTTTTGCTAATACGTGTCCCTTGTTCCCAACTCAAAAGGTTGGGAGGTATGTAACCATGAGATCTGATACTGAGTTCAGGGAGGTAGAAATCAAGGAGTGACTAACCCTAATATCCCATTGGTGGAGCACAATTTGGAATTGTGACGGATCCTTTTCCTCACTCCGCTGAGTGATTCCGTCAGTAATACTGTCAGTAATACTGCCTGTGTAAGTGGCATCAAAATCGGACCAAAGTAGTGCAGGGACTACTTTGAAGTCCGAACGACTTGAGGTCGTACTAATATGAATGGCTGTCATTGGAAATCATGGTGAATGACTTGTCATGCTACTTTGCAGTCCCAAATCGTGGGACAAGTCGTATAAGTGTGAAAGGGGTCTTAATCAGACACAGAACCTGTGCAATCAACATGTTTTCGCTTTTAAAGGGATAAGGTGGCAACCCTATTCATACTTTGTGTTATATATAGAGAGATTCTTACACTGTACTCTATACACAACTGGGCAGGTCTATGTGGGGGTTGTTGTGCTGCACTAGTGGGCTCTCGGGAGACCCAGACACACATCTCCTGTGGAGATTTGTCCACACTTGATGGACCGAACGTTGAATTAAACACTTCCTGTTTTGGGGTGAGATATACATTGCTTGCTTTGTTTAAAGCGGAAGTAAACCCATCGATTTAACAGTTTAAAAAAAAAAGGCATGCCGTGAATGCTAACTGCACATTGGCTGTGCTCTCAACCAAACAGTCAAACCATCCAATGGCTGGTGTCATAACGGATCACATGTGCAGCACCGTGGCAGTTGAAGATTAAACAGAGGCAAAGATGGCAGCTTCCTTGGCTGAAAACGATAGGAGGGTTTACTTCCACTTTAAGGTCAATTGTGTGTATGGCTTATCTGGTGAGAGGATATTTACCTTTTCTCCTCTTGGATATAGTTTGCAGGTGCATTAATTCTGATTGATGTTGCTGTTGCATCCAGACGTTCACTCCCAGCTCAGTTTTCATCTATTATAGGGGTCTTCAAACTACGGCCCTCCAGTTGTTCAGGAACTACAATTCCCATTAGATGTGCTTTTGCTACCCCTCTTTGCAGGTGAGTGCAGCAGTATTCAGTTTTTTTTTACCATCTCAAGGGCTGTTGGTAACACGGCTATATGGCTAGTGAAATGGGAACTCTGGTTCATCACTGATACACTTTCTTGATTTATTCCCATTAGGTGTGCTCTTCATTATAATCTGCACCATATACGGTGACCAAGTCTAATATATGCTCCATATCAGTGAGGTGACGTGGGTTTTCCTTTCTTGGTCTCCTCTTAGCCTGAACACATCCAACTATATAGGTATGCTTTTGTGGTATGATCTTTTTTGTGTGTGTTGGATGGTTGGACGGGTGTTTGTTGTTGTGTGTTTTTTTTTTCCTCTGTTTTTCTTTCTCTCTTGCATGGGGACAATTTGGAGTGTGTGTGTGTGTATGTATATATATATGTGTGTGTATATATATATATATATTCAATTGTATATTAATATGAAATTATTAATTATGTCTTGTTTTTACATAGATGTTTTGTGATTCACATATAGAGGCTTAAGCCTTGAAGCGGTAATGACAACAAAACATGTTGGCAGATCCTGTTCAACTCATGTGATACCATATTTGATATATGTGCGATATGCTCTCTACGTATATCTGGGCTTTAGTATGTATATTTCTACGTATATTTCTTTTTTTATCTTTATAATATCTTTAAAATCTTTTTTTTTTATCTTTATAATAAAGTTTGGTGTGTGTATATAAAGGAAAATTTATTGTCAAATACTTACCGTAATTTTCCTTTCCTGATGGACTCCATGGCAGCCTATGTGTGGGTTAACCCCGCCTCCTCTCCAATGCTATAGGACCCCTTTCAAATAAAAGAGCACTCACCCCATGCTACTACGTTCTGTAACTAGCCTACTCAATAACCAATGGGTGGGAACTCCGTCTGCCATGGAGTCCATCAGGAAAGGAAAATTACGGTAAGTATTTGACAATAAATTTTCCTTTTTCCTGACAGACTCCATGGCAGCCTACGTGTGGGAAATAACTAGCCAAACCACACGGGAGGGTATGCTTAAACAAACAAAAAAATTTATTTTGTCCTATCCACCGATAGGATCTTACGACCAAAATTAACAGAAGACAGTGAGGCAGGCTCTATACAGTAATGAGACATGAAAGTATTGATAGAGGCCCAAGAGGCCGCTTTGCAGATGACATCTGGAGCCACATGCTGCGCCGCTGCCCAAGATGCTGCCATTCCGCGAGTAGAGTGAGCTGTCACCGCCTCTGGGGGAGCCAAGCCCTTAGCCCTGTAAGCTTGCTGGATGACCTGTACAATCCATGATGAAATTGTCCTAGTCGAGGCTTTCTTCCCTTTATTAGCACCAGAGTGTAGAATAAAAAGGTGATCGGATCGTCTAAAAGAAGAAGTGATATTAAGATAGTCTTTCAGGACTTCACCTACATCCAGTGGATGCGTTTCAGAAGAATCCGGAGACCGGAATGTGGGTAACACGATCTCTTGATTAACGTGAAACACTGATGTTACATTCGGGTTCGAACCCAGCATCGGGATGAGCACAACTCGGTCTGGGAAGAACGTCAAGAAGGGTTCTTTATGACCCAAAGAACCAATCTCTGAAACCCTTTTAGCCGAGGTAATGGCTATCATGAAAGCTACCTTTGCCGAAAAGTCCTTCAGAGGAAGTGGGGAAGACCCCGCGGTATTAAGTCCAGATAAGTAATCCAGCACAAGTGGCAAGTCCCATTTGGGGAACCGTGGTCTCCTCTGAGGTTTGAGTCTTGATGCTCCCCGAAAAAATTGCTGAATTAAAGGGTGAACTGCCCAAGAGGTTCCTGAAAAGGCTGACAAGGCCGAAATTTGGACTCTGAGAGAGCTGATGGACAGCTGTAAGTCTAGGCCAGTTTGGAGGAAAGCAAGAATATCTTGAACTTCCGGCTTTCTGAAGGATCTGCCCGAGGAGGAAGAAAATTCCACGAATTTTGCCCATATCCTACTATAAACTTTATTCGTGCTTGTCCTTCTTGAACTCATCAAAGTAGAGATCACCTTAGAGGAGCACCCGAATGATTCCAACCTTTCCCTTTCAAGAACCAGACCATCAGTTTCAACTGTGCCGGACAAGGATGAAGGACTGTCCCTTGGGAAAGAAGGTCCGGTCTGAGAGGAAGAGGCACCGGCTCTCGAAAACTGAGTTGGATCAGAAGTGGGAACCAAGGCCTGTTTGGCCAAAATGGGGCTATTGTCGCCACTTCCACCTCCTCTGACTGAAGCCTCCGCAGAAACCTGAGTAGCACCGGGAGTGGAGGGAAAGCATATGCCTTCTTGAAATCCCAATAGTCCGTCAGGGCATCTATCCCGAACGCCTGGCTGCACCGACCCCGAGTGTAGAATTTCACTACCTTGAAGTTGCAGGGAGACGCGAAGAGATCCACTTCTGGAATAAACTCCATTGACAGAATCCACTCGAATGTTTTCACATGCAGTGACCACTCGTTGTTGTCTAGTTGGTTGCGAGAAAGAAAGTCTGCCTGGGAGTTCTGGACCCCGGGAACAAATACTGCCGAAATGCCTGCCAGGTTCTTCTGAGCCCATGAAAGGATGGGTTCGACTTCCTGAAGGAGTGTGGTGCTCCGTGTACCTCCTTGTCTCTTGACATAGGACACTGCCGTGGTATTGTCCATTCTCAATAACACCGACTTCCCCTTCAGGAGGTGAGAAAAAGACTGGAGAGCACACCAGGCTGCTCGAAGTTCTAGCACGTTCGACCCGGGGACGACTAGCTGAGTCGCCCATTTGCCCTGGGCAAGGGCTGACCCGCATAGGGCCCCCCAACCGGTACCGCTGGCATCGGTCGTGACTGTGACCCAGGAGATGGGAGCGATAGAGTGGCAATTTAACAGGTTTTTGCGAAGAAGCCACCAGAAGAGGCTGTTCCTCATTGTCGTGGATATCCTGATTGACTGATTCTTGTCGCCTGACTTCCATTGACGGAGGAACCCTGACTGGAAGGGCCGTAACCTCCATAGTGCCCATTTGACCATCTGAGTCGTAGAGACCATTGTCCCTATGATTTCCAGGCACTGAGAGGCCTTCAGATGAGAAGTGTGTAGAGCCCGCGAGATCCTCCCTTGAATCACTGGAATTTTCCCTAATGGGAGAGAGATGGTATTTCTTACTGTATTGAACTGGGCTCCCAGATATATCAGATGCTGAGATGGGACCAGATGGCTTTTTTCTAAATTCAGAAGCCACCCGAAGCTGGACAAGATGGAAATCACCTGTTCCCTGTGGAGCAGCAACTGCTCTTTGTCCTGGGACAACACTAAGAGGTCGTCTAAGTAGTGGTAGAGACGTATGCTTTTTAGTCTGACCAGGGCCACTACCGCCAACAGCACCTTTGAGAAAACTCGGGGGGATGTTGTCAGCCCAAAGGGAAGGCAGATGAATTGCAGATGTTCTTCCCCAACTTGGAACCTGAGAAATTTGTAAAACTCTTTTTCTATTGGGACGTGGAAATAGGCGTCCTTTAAATCGATAGAGATCATCCAATCCCGGGTTGGATGGCTTGTTGAATAGTTGACAACGTCTCCATTTTGAACTTTCCGTGCTTTATGAACCTGTTGAGGTAGGTTAGGTCGATGACTGGGCGCCAGGCGCCATTCTTCTTCTGAACTAAGAATAGTGGGGAGTATACCCCTTGAAACCACTCTTCTCTTGGAACATGCATTACTGCCCCTTGAACCTTTAGTATGTCCACATAAGACAATAGTACCTGCTTCTTTTCTTCTGAGGAAGGGAGTAGAGTGGATATGAACCTGGGGGGAGGGGAACTGGAAAAAGCCCATCTGTGGCCTGATGACACCGTCTTGATGACCCAGTGATCTGAGATCGAGGCCACCCAGACGTGCCGGAAAAGGAGCAGACGTGCCCCTACCCGACCCGCCTGGGCGGGCGCAATCTCAAAAGGACTTCGCCGGGTCCCGACCATCAGATGTCTGGTTCTTGTTGGTTTTGCGGAAGGAAGTTTGGCCTCTGCCCCAGTTTCTCCTAAAGTCGCGACCTGGTTTGTAAGAGCGTGCTTCCCTTGAGCGCTCCTGGCTGCGTCTTCTGTACTGAAACTTCTTTTTTCCAGACAGACGTCTATCCTGAGGAAGGAAACCCGACTTGCCACCCGTGGCACGAGATATGGCATCATCTAGTTTGTTTCCAAACAGAGAAGACCCTTCAAAGGGAATTCTGCACCAAGACTGTTTGGAAACTGGGTCAGCAAGCCAAGGACGCAACCACAAGGCCCGCCTGGCAGTGACCGAGGATAACATGATGCGAGCCAACAGGCGAATCAAATCAATGGACGCCTCCCCCAGGAAGACCGCTGCCAGTTTCAGTTCTGCCGCCGCCGAGCTTCTGGCCAGCTCTTCAGACACTCCTCTCAGGAAGGAATCCACGTTCTCCGTCCAGGCTTCCATGGCCTTAGACATGGCTGCCAAGGCAAGGGCCGGTTTGCAGGCTAAACCTGCCAGCCCATAGATCCTTTTGACATCCTGGTCTATCTTCCTCTCAAGACCATCTTTAAAGGACACTGCATCCTCCAGAGGAAGGGTGACGTGCTTGGCTAAACGCATTAAAGCCGCATCCACCGAAGGGGCATTCTCCAGGTGCTTCACCTCGTCCACTTTAAAAGGATACAACCTGGCTGTCTTGTTAGACATTGAAGACTTCCTGTCCACCTTACTCCATTCTTCATCAATGATGTCTTTTAATTCAGTAAGGAGCGGAAAACTTGCTCGCTCTTTCCCCAACTGTTTAAAGAACTTTTTCTGCTTTGTTGGGGGGGCAGATGGTTCTTCCCAATTAAGGGCTTCCTTGACCGCTTTGATTAACGGCGAAACCAAGGAGAAGTCAAAACCAACACTCTCTTCTTCACCATCAATTTCGTTCTCCGAAGAGTCAGGCGAAGAGGCGTAAGGTTGTGAAGGGCCTGCCACCTCGTGTGTTTCAACAGCCGGGGAGCCGGAACGAGTGGATTGGCTCCGAGTGTGAGGTGCCTCTATTTCCCTCAGAGACTGATGCACCACACGTTTTACTAGAGACTCCAAACTCTGGTTTTCTGTCTCCTTTTCCCCAACCGCTTGGGCATAGCACTGTCCGCATAAAGACTTGCCCTCCGGGACTCGTGCCCCACATCCCCAGCAGGCTCTGTGATTAGAGCGGCTGTCCTGGCGGTGGGAGCGGTGTCTTGAGGAGGAATTAGAGCGTCTCCTCTGGTGGTGTATATCCGATGGAGATTCACGTCTTGATCTTGACGATGAATGATGCTGTGGTCTGGCAAGGTCTCTACTTGAAGGGCTGAAAAGAAAATGGGGGGGGGGGGGGAGAACGCATCATGCATCAAGAGCGTAAAAAGGCATAACAAAACCTTAAACCCCTCCCCTCAACAGCACATACCTTGTGCGTGAGGGCTGGCCACTTAAAGGCGGTGACTTGTCCATACTGGCTGGACGTAAGGGACAACAGGCGTGCGGTCTGCGGAGAAAGTCAGCAGATCCAATGAACTCCTCAGCCACTAACAATCAGTATAACATTTAAATGTATATATATATATATATATATATATATCTTTGCATAAAAAGAAAACCAAACAATTCCTTCCAAAAAGAATATTCTAAATACACTATTATAAATTTAAAACATAAGTCTCTTATATATATATTTATTTTTATTTTTTTTTTAATTTAAATATGAATGCATGAATTAGTCACTTACCCAGGCGATGGGAAAACAGGCCAAGACCGATTCAGGCTCGTATGGTTGTGCTGCTCTGCTTCTGTTCATTGCACAGTGACAGAAGCTCAAAAGCAGCTTTTTAAAATCCCCGCCCGTGACGTCATCCACCCTCCTCCCCCCTGCGCGCCTGCGCAGAAGGGGAAATCCGAACGGCGCCTGTGCGGCCGCCGGAAAACTGCCGGACCGCGCATGCGCGAACCAAGCCTCGTTCCCGAGGAGGCTACTGCGCATGCGCGAACAGCGGAAACCGCCGCTACCCGGAAGCCACGGCGAGCTGGAGCGCAGAAGCGTTCCAGCCGCCATAAGGGGAAAATACAACGCTCTGCATGATAGGGAGGGACACCAGACAACATATACAACTAAGAGGCGACTGCCATGGAGATGAATAATATAAACCATCCAGACCTTTGCCAGCCAGAATGCGTCCACGGTCCATCAGTTATCTGTCCGTCAGGCATCCAGAGGCAACCACCCCACACCACAAGGGTATCAACGGGCCTCTCAAGCTACTCGCCCGCCCATGGCTGGGATCTGAGCTGCACCGCAAGGTATGCCGACATTTTCTGTGTTCATCCGACCGGACGCCCGTAACATGTATATGGTCCATTGGAGGAGGACAAAAAAAAGAACGTAGTAGCATAGGGTGAGTGCTCTTTTATTTGAAAGGGGTCCTATAGCATTGGAGAGGAGGCGGGGTTAACCCACACGTAGGCTGCCATGGAGTCTGTCAGGAAATATGTTTTATCTTAACCATGGGGACTACCATTTAAAAGTAAATTTTTTACAATATATATTTTTTTGGTTTTGGCTATAGATTAAAATTGTTTATTTTGGTGCTACTGTATGTAATAATTTATTTTAACAGGCCAGTTCCAGATCCAAGCCCATAGGACAGATAACGATTATATATTTTTATTGTACCATTTTAGTATTGTTTTTGCAAATGTTCTTTTTCATATTTCTGTTTTGTTTTTCATGTTTTGTTAAATGTTCAACCTAATAAAAAAAAAAAACAGTTTGAAAGATGTAATACAGTGTTATGTATTGATTTCATGAAAATATTTTGTAGCACACCCCCTAAGGAAGTATAAAGGGATACACAGCACACTTAAGCCAGGAAACAGTCCAGTTCTTTTTTTTTTTTATTGAGGGTAATAAACTTGGATGGGGATAGGGGTATTATGGGATGCCCACTTGACTTGAATAACTTCTTCAGGGACACCTAACTATATACAGTCTCTATGTACAATTTCTACATACAACCCTCTTCTGCCTCCTGCACAAACTTGCTTGCAGTACAAAAATCAGAGATCCAGCTGGAACACTGTTTGTATGGCATCTGACAGGGCACTCTGACAGATGTAGCAAACGCCCATTACAGGCAGAGACTGTGGGCCATTTTAGTGTGCTAGACAAGTGTAGATAAAGTGCTCACTGGTTCCTGCTGTCCTCACACTTGCTCCCATGCATCCAGGAAGGATTCCTCCGTGTGTTGTAGAGGGTCCCTCTAGTACCCGACCCCAAGACCCACGGTCAGCCGGCCTCCCAGGCTAGGGGGCTATCCTCAAGGGTTCGCCGACAGCCTCCTTAGCACTCCAGTTTCCACCTGAACTCTGCTGCCCCTTCTGGGCTGACTCTGAGTATTTATGTGGTGGCCTGCCCCTGCCAACCCATCCTGTTGGGGATTGGTCAGGACCCTCATGAATACTCCAAGCAGCTTCTCCTAACCTTCCTCCCATTCTTCTGGGAGTTTTTAAAAAGTTCCATAAGTAGGGGGAGGTACCAGAGATGCTGCCTGCTGAGTCATCCAGCCTCCCTGAGTCACTCACCCTGACCCAGATTAGAAACACACAGGCCTGGCTGCCTGCCAAGCCTAAATTTATCTACACAACAGAAAAAAAAAAACAATTTACACTTCTAGGACACTAGAGGGTGCTACAGTTTTAATAAATGATTTTATTTAGATCGGGTTTGTCTTAAAGTGGTTGTTAACACACTCATTTAACTTTATAGAATCCTGCGTGTTTGGTAATGCTGTGTGCTCCTATCTCTGTGATTAAAAAAAAAGCGGAATATATACCGTATTTCAGAGTGCTGTTCGGCTCTCACGTGACCGTCCGCCTCTCCTCTCCCCTTCTGACAGCTGAGGCAGGCGGGGCCAAGATATCCCCGCTGATGTCAGTCGGGAGAAGAGGAGAGAGCTGGCTGGTCATGTGAGCGGCGCTCTGAAATATGGTATATACTGCATTTTATTTTATAATTCTGAAATAAAATCTAAACGAAATATTATCAAGGGTGATTACGGATTCCCGCTATTTATTCTTTATATGTATTAACTTGTCTACTCCTATAGTTAGCTAGTCTATCAAAACGCTGATAGTTACTGTTGATAGCACAATAATATAAGGTTAGCTATGAAAACAGACACACTGCTTAGTAAAACAACGTCTTATTTATTTCCCAAGAAAATAGGAAAATGCTAACATGAAAATACTAAAGGAAGATATTACAAAGCATATAACAACAAGAAACATTGGATATACTTATCGTAAGGTGTCCTATAGATACAGTATCATCAGCTGGGCTCGAGATGGTAACAGAGAGCGCTCTCTGCCTCGGTCAGCCCTTTTATACTTCAATCATACACCATCCAGACCCAACCCCATTGCCATCCCATCTAGACTTTGACGAATCACAGTATTTGTGGGGCAGTCCTCCTCAATATATTATATTACTGACCATCCTGTTGTATGGGCCCTGTTGTATGTATCATGTGGTCAATCTTCAATGCCTGTTGGTCCTTTGATCTTTGTAACCCATCTTCATCAATTATCCCGGCAGTCAAGGCCCTCTTTGAAGCTCGCTTCACCAGATGGTCAGGAGCCAAGCTTTTGTTCAGCCTTGAGGGAGGTCTGATCTCTTCTTTCAGATATGCTACAAAGCTTTCATGTGCAACTTGTTACATTCCAGACCTGGTATCAACCAGAAAGAGAAACTCCATAAATATGATATTAAACCATGTTGGCATCCAACATTAGCCGCTTTGTGCCTAAAGGGCGCATATCACCCTTCCTCAGACACGGCTCCTATGAAACAGTCCATAACTGTCTTAACGTGTTGCGTTTCCCAACATGTCCTTCAGAAACAGCTCCTATAGAACAGTCCATAATTGTCTTAATGTGTTGTGCTTCCCAACATGTCCCGCTTTGCCACTGAGTGAAACACCACCATATTTCTTCTGTGACAGCTTCCATGTCACTATTCTGTGTCTTCTCCTTTCCGGTATCTTCACGACGAGGTGCATTACATGCAAGGAGTGTCCATTCACTCACTATTCACCAGCACACACTCAGAGCCACATATTAACCAGCTTTTAGATACACGAGTCTTGAGGAGGGCCTTACTCACCCATATTACTAACCTAAAATAGACATATGTTACACTATACCATAACATAAATCAACCCATTACCATAATATATACAAATATATATGTAACCCATCAAATTAAGCATCCCGCTCCCAACCTCCTATAACCCTTTACTGTAAATACAGGTCGGGATTAGGCAGGCTTGCTCACAATGGCCTTTCCTACCGTAATTTTGGCATGTCAGTGGTATTTCAGGGCTCTGAATTGGCAGCAAAGCCTCTAACTTGTATGAAGCGACCTTACCATCATTTCGTCCCTCAACTTGCATGGGAGATGCGAGAGCTTCCAATATAAATTTTGAATCTAACACATATAAACCTAAAACAATGACAAACTACAAAATTTGATCCCTGTGCCTGGATTTCAGAGACCATGCCCAGGGTATACCATGCACCTCTACCTATGGTTAGATTCAAGGAACACCCTAGTTCCATGACTAACGTTACATTGGTATCCTTTAGGACAAAGAAACAAACTCGTCTATGTCCCAAATAATACCCAGGTGCTTCCTTCCCAGCAATGATCTCTCCATTCAGAACACAGAGTGAAATCTTCCCAACATTTCTCGTTCACCACTGTGTATTGATCTGACACACAAAGGACATCCTGGTCATGCCTCCGACAGAAGGAAATATCAACCTGCCTCCAGCTTCCATCCTCTCTGATCACATGTGGGCATGTTTAGGCTCCGATGTAACAAGGTAGAATCCCCAGTCAGCAAGCCATTGATACCACCGAATACACAGACTGAGTCTGCACTTCTGTATATGGGATCAATGAGGAAGCATAACATCTCTCATAACCCAAACTAGCACAGCCCATCCAGGCATTCGATCACCACCTTGGATTAGTGTAAGAGATGTGTTTTGGCAAAATCTTACTGAGCTGTGATGCTAACTCATAAGACCACTGCCCCTCATACAGAGACTGTACAATCAGTTTGATGTTGGTTGATAATTCCGCCTGCCCCTGCGTGCACACCAGAGCCCATGACAGATTTCTGTCCTGTACCATCACACTCTCTACCAACCTCTCAACATGGTTGACAAAATCCTGAGCCACTTTAACCTGGGTATTTATGTGACTTTGTTGAATGTTATTAAGGATGCCACCAATCTCTCTGAGTAACAAAGCCCCACTTACTGTCTGAAGCTATGGCTGAGAGTTTGTTCCTCAGGATACTGATGTCAACTCCATTAACAACACCCATCCCAGCTCCTATTCCCCCAATATATTGCTGAATACATCCCTCCTCTTTCAGTTACTCCTCAGAAATAAGCGTCCTGAATGCCTTCTGTGTCCATACATCTCTGGGAGTAATCCACTGGTACAATGACCACACTTGATTCAGTGTATACTCAGCACATATAGGGTGATTTGTTTTTATCGGGAGCACATAGCATTAGCAAACACAGGATTCTATACATTTTTTTTAATGTTATTTCAACAGCAGGAAAGGGGGGCGGGGTGAGAACTTGACACAGAGCAGACAGGCATGGAGGACAGAGGAGAGACAGGACAGCTGCGGATGATGGAGGCATGTAAACTGACCATGGTGTCAGGGCTCAGCAGCCATCATTATATACCGTGGGCAGTTTGCAGGGGGGAGGGCAGAACCAGGCAAATTACATAGGACAAGCACTGTGCTGTATAACAGGAACAGGATTTTATTTTTATTGTTTTAGGGTAATAAACGCTTGATTGCACTATTCAATGAATTGAGGTAAATTTTCAGGGAAATGGTAAAATTTAGGCCAAAAAAGCTGAACTAGAAATATTTGAATGGGAGATTTTTTTTCTACATTTTGCAATTCTCCTTACTTCACTTTTTAGTGAATAGACCCTGAAAGAACTGAGACTTGCATAACTCATTGCTGTAGACTTGCAGGGCTTTTGCTATAGACTTGTAGAGCTCTTGTTATAGGCTTGCAGGGATCTTGCTATAGGCTTGCGGGGCTCTTGCTATAGACTTGCAGGGATCTTGCTATAGACTTGCAGAGCTGTTGCTATAGACTTGCAGAGTTCTTGCTGTAGACTTGCGTAGCTCTTGCTGTAGACTCACCACTGCAACTTTGCTCTAGCTAGACCAGTGGTTCTCAACTCCTGTCCTCAGGACCCACTAACTGGCCAGATTTTAAGTATTACCTTGGGGAAATGCAGACTAGAATACTGCAATCACTCAGCAGCAAATTATATCACATGTGATGTATTTCAGTTATCATGCAAACCTGGCCTGTTAGTGGGTCCTGAGGACAGGAGATGAGAACCACTGTGCTAGACACTTGCCACGCAAGTTTGCTACAAATTGGAAAAGTGTCAACCAGAACTTGTGCGTCAAGTGCTCTGCAAGTGTACAACTTGCCAGTGAAAATGTGCTGCAAGTTAACAAGACTTACAATTCAACACTGTCACACATTTGTGGCAAATTATACTTGCTATCTGGGTTGTGAGCTTCTTCACTGACAAAAGATTTCATTTAAGAGCAGAGACATACTGTAGAGCAGGGCTCAAAATTTCAAGTCCTGAGCTACTAGCCAGGCCTCAAGGGTTACTCGCCACCAGTTGCCCCGCCCAACCCCTACCCTGCCCCGCCCCTAAACCCGCCCTCATAAATTATCTCATTAAATGACACTTTAATGTTTTATGCAATTAAGTTATACAAATATTAACAACTTTATCCATGCCTGCCAATGCAGCCTGTGTCCCCCCCCATGTGCAGCCTGTGTCCCCCCGCCCCATGTGCAGCCTGTGTCCCCCCCCATGTGCAGCCTGTGTCCCCCATGGTGCTGCCTGTGTCCCCCCCATGGTGCTGCCTGTGTCCCCCCCCATGGTTCTGCCTGTGTCCCCCCTCCATGGTGCTGCCTGTGTCCCCCCCATGGTGCTGCCTGTGTCCCCCCCATGGTGCTGCCTGTGTCATCCCCCATGGTGCTGCCTGTGTCCCCCCTCCATGGTGCTGCCTGTGTCCCCCCTCCATGGTGCTGCCTGTGTCCCCCCTCCATGGTGCTGCCTGTGTCCCCCATGTGCTGCCTACCTGTGGAGAGGAAGAGAGGAGAGCCACCTCTGGGAGATCACAGCAGGGAACATCACAGCTTTCGTTTCATAAGCTGTGTGTTCCCCCGCCGCACGCCGTCACATAAGCCCCTCCCCTTGTCCGGGAACTTTGACACATGTCACCCGTCCTAGGATTGGACGGGTGATCTGTCTATCAAAGTCCCGGAAAAGGGACGGCGCGGCAGGGGAACACACAGCTTATGAAACAAAAGCTGTGATGTTCCCTGCTGTGATCACCCAGTGGCGGCTCTCCTCTCTTCTCCTCGCCAGCCCTCGAAAATCACTTGCAAAATGCGAGTGTGCGAGTGTAATTTTTGAGGGCTGCTGTAGAGGACATTTTTCACAGGTATCTTTTTGTTGACACTCAGTATAAAAAACCTCCTATTCCTTCTGACTCCATTATTTTCCCATTAGCTGTTGTGATTTTTTTTCCGTTTTACTCTGGTCAAGTTGAAAAAAGTTAATTTCTGCCATTTGTCATGTGACTCGTAGCTCCTGAATTAACACACCATGCCTTCAAAGATGAGGTGCAACTTTTGAATTGAAAAACATATTCATTATCTGAAGCAAAATCAGTTTCTTCCTTCACACTTTTTGTTTTTTTGCATTCTAGCTTTCCAGATTCTGCAATATGCTTTTAAATGACCTTGTTTCTTGCACACAAAACATTGACATGTTTCTTGTTGCACATTACTGTTGTTATTCCTATTTTCGTCTTTAAAAAAGACTCTGCAACAGAAGCATTGTCGCTAATAATGCTTTCTGTTTACGCTTATAATCATCCACAAGCTTGCCCTTAACATATTCTGATGTCAGTTCATCATCTGGATATGCATTGAGTGCTGTGACAAGCGTTTTATAACTTTTTGGTAAGCTTCTGAGTAATAGTGTTTCGACATGAAA
The DNA here is from genome assembly GCA_028564925.1 of Lithobates sylvaticus. Lineage (NCBI taxonomy): Eukaryota > Metazoa > Chordata > Amphibia > Anura > Ranidae > Lithobates > Lithobates sylvaticus. The sequence continues at coordinate 88,694,567 of CM053031.1, forward strand.
ATCTTTTATTTCTTCTCCTATACCTCTCAGGTGTTCAACCATTTCCAAGGCGTGCCTTATGCAATCCTGCATATCCTGGCCTTTCATCAGTTTGGTTTGGTATATCTTTCTAATCAAATACAGTTTATTGCTGACATTAGCTCTTTCATGCACATTTTGTAATCCTTCCCACATTTCTTTAGCAGTTTCCCACTTACATGTATGTATAATTTGATCATCTTCTATGCTAAGAGATATTGTGCTGTGAGCTTTTTGGTCTTTATCTATCCACTCATCTGAAGCATGTTCTGGCCTGACTCCTTCTGGCCTGACTCCTGCCCTTTTTACACTGGAGGTGTTTTTCAGGCACTAAAGGGCTAAAAATAGCACCTGCAAAGTGCCTGATAATCTTCTTATAGCCTAGGCCATCTTTATGTAGAGCAACAATTCTTTTTTTGAGATCCTCAGAGTTCTTTGCCATGAGGTGCCATGTTGAAATTCCAGTGACCAGTATGAGAGAGTGAGAGCGATAACACCAAATTTAACACACCTGCTCCCCATTCACACCTGAGACCTTGTAACACTGACGAGTCACATGCCACTGGGGAGGGAAAATGGCTAATTAGGCCCAATTTGGACATTTTCACTTAGGGGTGTACTCACATTTGTTGCCAGCGGTTTAGACATTATTGGCTGTGTGTTTTGAAGGGACAGGACATTTACACTGTTATACAAGCTTTACACTCACTGCTTTACATTGTAGCAAAGTCTAATTTCTTCAGTGTTGTTACATGAAAAGATATGATAAAATATTTACAAAAATGTGAAGGATGTACCGTATATACTCGAGTATAAGCCGAGTTTTTCAGCACATTTTTTTGTGCTGAAAGTGCCCCCTCTCGGCTTATACTCGAGTCAAGCACTTTTCTGTAGGAAAAAAAAAATTTCCGACCCGACTTTGGGGCCCCGTATCTCGGGGCCACTTGGGCCTAGGAGTCCCAAATTTGGTGTGCTAACCCAGTGGACCTAGCATATAACATATATAACATATCCAAATATGGGGTTCCTAGCACTAAGTGGCCCCGAGATACGGGGCCCCAAAGTCGGTTCGGAAAATGTCATTCTCTGCTGCAGAAAAGTGCTTGACATTTTCTGACCCGAATTTGGGGCCCCATATCTCGGGGACACTTGGTGCTAGGAACCCCAAATGTTGTATTCCAACCCAGTGGAATTAGCACTACAACATATCTAAAGATGGGGTTCCTAGCACTAAGTGACCCTGAGATACAGGGCCCCAAATCGGTCAACTGTGTCCATCTGCATGGGCACAGTGAGGCTGCAAATGGGCATCGTTGACCCTCTTTTCCACTTACAGTAGCTGCGCATTTCTCACCCTAGGCTTATACTCGAGTCAATAAGTTTTCCCAGTTGTTTGTGGTAAAATTAGGTGCCTCGGCTTATATTCGGGTCGGCCTATACTCGAGTATATACGGTACTCACTTTTGTGAGATACTGTACAAATATTAGATCCAATTTACATACCAGCATGTTCTTGGAGTGTAGAGAACATGTAAACTCTATGCAGGCAGTGTCCTGACTGGGGTGTGAACCAAGGACCCTAGTGATGCAAGGCAAATGTAAGTTACTGTAATACTATCCCATGTTGCAACCAATTGACACCTGATAAGTGAAAACCAAAAGATCTTGTGTAAGAAAGTAGGACACTAGGTAACTATGCAATATCAATGTTTAGGTTACAAAAAGGTGGTCTTCTGATTATTTTCTGTTATAGGTTACTGGACTGATGGCATAAAAGCACCTCAGAGATGGTGAAGTGTAAAGTATTTTTGCTGCTCAGGCTATGGTGGTTTATGTAAAATACTACAATATAGATTTTTCATTTGCGGTGAGAAGCCATGGGTATTTTAGGGGATGTGTTCTGTCTGCAGTGGAAGAACAGATTCAGAGACAGTCAGCCGAAGCCAGTTTAAAGAAAATCACAAGAAAAAGAAGGCTCCCACTGTGTCAGCAATGGCAGTGTGGTGGTCCCATCCCTGTGTGTAGACCAAAAAATCCCCCTTAGATGGGACTTTGACAGACCACCAACACATGCAAAGAAACTATAAAATATAGTATTTATTGATACAAAAATTATAAAAACAGACGGCTAGCATCTGGATGATGGCAATATGCAATACAGTACAAAAACAAAAAAACATTAGAACAAATGTAACAACACTTAAGCTCTTGTGGGGGATGAATACCCCAAAACCCGATGCGTTTCCAGTTTTGCTTGAAAACTTTCATCAGGGGTGGAGAGTAAGATGAAATACAATATAGTGATATAATTAGAAAAAGACATGTCAGAAAGGTGAACAACACTCGAGAAAAAGCACAGTTGATGTCATGTTCCGCATGCCCCAAAAGGGTCAAACAGTCCCCCCCATGTGTAGGTCCTACATACCATGATGGAGCCGATGCTCAATGAGCGATACAAATATATACTGAATACGGATGCAGCTGGACCTCAGAAACAGATCTCTAGTGAGAGCCCTGGATATTGACACATACCTCCATACAAGGTGCAAATTGGTTTGAGTAATGCAAATACAGATCCAATGCCTCTGTTAGTAATAGACAATGAAAAAGACCTGTAGGTGAGTGGTCCCAGTGTTACAGAGCCCAAACAAGCCCAGGGTGTAGAGGACATAGATAAAATAAAGAAGCAAACGGCTGTATGCAAAACTTAACTGAGTCAGACTGAACGGTCAGAAAAGACAAACAAACCACCTCAGATCATATAAAGCATGCCCCTCTAACTTGATAAGAAAAACCTCCCAACGTGCGTTGCAAAGTAAAAAAGGGGTAGCTAATGTACTTACCCCTAAGATAGTAGGAGGTGAGATATAGCCCACACCAAATCAAAAATGGATCCGAGCCCCAAATGTGGCCCCCAGAAGGTCCCCTGTCTGTTTGGATCCCTTATTTGGAAAAACCTACATATCAATACAACAAGTGAGAACTATATTTCAGGTCTTAAACCAGCATAGTTAGAAAGTAGTTATAGCATGGTTACTTGCCAAGAAGGAGGTCCTGTAAGGTGTTGTATCTGAATCAAAGTGCTGCCCACTGTATCCCTGTATGGAGGGGGTTTAAATAGAGGCCAAGGGCGCACCCATTTGTGTTATACAGTGACGCAATTGCGTGTGCGCCCATTACCCCTAACCTGTCAGTGTGCGCATTGGCGCATGCGCAGTGGAGCGACGGGCGCATGCGCATGCGCAATCACGCATTGGTGCACGCACAATCACGCACATTCGCGCACGCACAATACAGCATTCGCGCATGTGCATCCGCGCGCCGGCGCATGCGCCTCCCAGGTGAAAGTCAATCTCAACACTGGGGACACCTGAACAAAATAGCACCATAGACTATCGGCCCATAAACTGCACACTGCTGTGTTTCGTAGAGCAGCCAGCCCCGTCTAGTATAATGATGTAGTAGAGGCGCATAATATTTCAAAAGTGACTCCAATTTGGAGGGATGGTAACCTAATTTAAAAATAGCGCCATCTAGTGTGTAGATAAGGTAATGACAGATATTAAGTGCTTGGTGGCTGCACTCCAAAGAATAATATCTACCAAGAAAGTATGTGCTCCATCATAGCAGGCAGTAGCCACCCACAGGAAGGAAAGGACCACTTACCTAGGGCATTGTGAAAGCACCATAGCGGCCAAGCCACTGACAAAAGTAAACAAATGATGGTAAAAAAGCAAAAAAAGCAGAATTGAAACGTTCCACATATCTGCAGACAATCATACAATTTAAACAATCAAAGATGGAATTACAAACTGCTCAGGTCTTTAATTCCCAGAAGCACATAAAAAAATGTGCTAATTCAGCCCTAAATTCTACCTCTTGAGTACCTTGAGTCATCCCAATCCTTCCCAAGTACCAAATGTGAATCCTTCCAAAAAGGGTCGATAGCTAATACAGTCATTAAGGCCAGGTGGCCGTGTGGCCTGTAAGGCCACTATCCACCTAGTCTCATGCTGTAAGAGGGTCTTGTCCCAATCGCCCCCCCTGCTGTTGGGGTGTACACGATCGAGTACTAGGAACCAAATTTTTGGGAAATCCCCCATATGTATGTCACGGGCATGTCTCCCTAGTGGTAAATCAGGATTGCTTATACGTAAACTCTTTACGTTTGGTTTTCGATGGATCGATTTGGAGTATATGCCAGTGTTTTTTGAGAATGTTTCTGAGAGCTTAATGTTGTTTGCTATAGGTCATAATTAATCTGGTTTGGTCCGGTGCTTGGCTAGCACATTTAATTTTTTTGGAATAATCCAAAATTAAACTCTGTCTGGTTTGTAACTGCGCCCTTTTAAAGGCCTTTTTTATACCCGTTTGTATTTTTTTTTGCCTCGGCGACAAACATACAGTCGTCGGTGCAGTTTCTACGAATCCGTAGGTACTGAGAATATGGGCTGGATCTCACAAGAGGTGCCGGGTGGAAACTAGTAGCGTGCAGAATTGGGTTGCCCGCTGTTTCCTTTCGGTACAGGGTGCTGGACAACTGACCATTGGGGCTTTTTTGTATGGTGACATCTAAAAAATTCACCTTCAGGGTGTCACACGACATGGTGAATTTCAGATTGAAGTCATTGATCCCCATGGCTGTCACACATTGATTGAAACTGTCCATTGTTCCGTTCCACACAAGAAATATATCGTCGATATATTTGTACCAGAGTAATATCTGGTCCAAAAATATAGAATCTGACGACAAAAAGGCATTCTCCCATTCCCCCAGATACAGGTTGGCATATGAGGGGGCACAACATGTCCCCATAGCCACCCCCTGTATCTGGAGGAAATGGGAGCCATGAAACCCAAAGGCATTGTGTAGAAGAATGAACTCCAAGGCACGCAGAATGAAATGGTGCAATAGCTTGTCATCCTTCGGTGATTGAGACAAAAACTGTCCCATAACTTCTAATCCCTTCTTGTGAGCAATAGAGCAATACAATGCCTCAACATCCACTGTAACTAGGATAGAACCCGCAGGGATGCACAGGCCATCGAGATGTTGTAACAAATGAGTAGTATCCCTAATGTATGAGGGTAAGGTAATTACTAGAGAGCGTAATTGTTCGTCGATATACCTACTCATGTTTTCAGAAATACTTTCTCTCCCGGAGACAATCGGTCTCCCTGGGGGGTTGGTGAGATCTTTGTGGACCTTAGGGAGACTATAAAATGTCAGGATTTTTGAGTGCTTAGTGCGTATAAATTCCTAAGTTTGTTGGGTAATGGTATTTTCTAAATACGCCATGGTGAACTAGTGCAAAAAATTCACTGTCAAACTTCTCTATCGTTATCTGTGATATCGGTTGGTACCATTCTTTATTGGACAGAATCTTCTTGCACATCGAGAGATATTGGGAGTTATTCATTATTACGATGTTGCCCCCTTTATCGGAGGGTTTAATTGTTAATTGGTGTTAATTACCCAGTGTCTCTAGTGCATTTCTCTCAGTCACAGATAAATTGTCTGAGGAAGTGTCTTTAGTCAATTTATTGATGTCTTCAGTTGCCATAGCTATGAAAGCCTTCAAGTTTGCATTCTAAGTTAAAGATGGAAATTTATTAGATTTTTCCTTCAGTGTGGATTTTTCCTGAATTCCCCCTAGCGTAGGGGTAATAAATGCCGCTAGGAGGGATTCTAAGTCTATAGTATCAATTAACTCCTTTTGTTCTTGTTCCTCCAACAGAGACACCAGGTCATCCAAAGCTTGTTTCTCTTTGTTGCACAGAACCATAGCCTGTATAGGTTTGGTATATGTACTTTTAGGAATTAGCTTGCGTGCAAATAGATGTAAGTCCTTAATGGTTTCGAAGGTGTCAACGTTGGAGGAAGGGCAAAAGGTAAGACCCTTACTTAGTATGACTTTTTCATCAAATATAACACATAGTCAGATAGATTTATAATGTTTAAAGCATCATCTACAATCACTTCCCGTGCTGTATGTCATTGTCCCTCCACCGTATCTGTCAGAGAACTCACGTTACCAATGCCCGTCTTCGTTTGAATCCTCACTCTGCATTCCAATACGAACTGGGGCACGCACTCGCACGTCAGTGCGAACGTGTATGCGCAATCGCGCACGGACGATCACCTCCACCAATCCCAGCACAGGGCCTTCACATGGCGTCAGTGCTGGATCGTCTTCAGTCTGTGTCCTGAATTCCTGCCTGTATTACCTGTTACCTTGTTCCTGATCTACCCGGATTCCTTGACCACCCTCCTGGATCACCCCTACTTGTTGGCTGCCTCTACTGAACTGACCTCGGCTCGGATTCCTTGACTACGGCTCTGCTCTCTGATTTTGTACCTCATCACCTGCCCGTTGCCAACCTCTGCCTGCACTTGACCACGGACTTGCCTTCCGCTTTTGTACCTTCGCAGTGCCTATTTCCACCTGTTCGGCCATCACTGGATACAGTCTTGGTTACCACCCTCTACACCTGCCTTCCAGAAGAACCGGTACCCTCCAAGCACCAGTCTCCTAGCCGCAGGCACTTGCACCCTTTTGTGCCCCAGCACTCCCTGTTCCCACCACCAGGGGTGTTGGGACCGGAACCGTGCACGAGGCCACCCCCAGCATCCAGACTCCGCTATAAGGTATGTGACAGTACGATCCAGCCAGAATGGAGTCTGAAGGGGGGGCCTCGCCTTTGGAAGCCCTGTGCCAACAGATGGCGGCCCTTACCCAGGCAGTCCAGGGCCTGCGAGATGGCTATCACCAACTGGAACAGTGAGTGGAATCCATATCCCCAAGCTCTGCAACTCACCAGGCGACCATGGTATCCCAGACCTCTGGTCCAGCAACCTCCGCATCCGCACCCACAGTAATGGTACCACCCCCAGAGCCTCGTGTGCCCCCTCCAGAACGGTTTTCAGGGGATCGCAGCAAGTTCCGTTCCTTCAGGAATGCCTGCCGGCTTTACTTCCTGCTACAACCACGCACCTTCTCCCTGGAGAGCACTAAGGTGGGGTTCATCGTCTCACTACTCCAAGGGGATCCTCAAACTTGGGCCCACAATATAACACATAGTCAGATAGATTTATAATGTTTAAAGCATCATCTACAATCACTTCCCGTGCTGTATGTCATTGTCCCTCCACTGTATCATTCCTAGCCCCTGAAGGGAGGGTCCACAGTAGACCGTCCCTGTCCAGATAGACCACCTCGTGAGTTACCTGACCTCAATGTGCGCTCAGTGCCCACCACTGAAGAAGAAGGTTGTGTAGATGTGGTTGCCTCTGTGATGCATTTCTTGCTATTTGCTGCAGGTTCATGTGATCGCCATTTCAGCATGTAGAGGAGAGGAAATTCATGGATGAGTTAGACCCCCTATCTATATCTCTATTCATGTTATTTTTTGGACCTCTTGGAATTGTTTTTCTTATTTCCCTGTTGGCGTCCTTGAGGGTTACATTGTTGCCAATGGTAAGCTTTCCCTTCATTAAAGGCTACTTTGTCCCTCCAAATTTTTTTCTCTTTTAGAGTAATGGATTCTTTCACTGTTAGATCAATGTGGCCCTTAATGTGTTCCTCCTGTTCCCCAAATGTAGACATGTCTTTGAAAGATTCTAATTTAATATAGACCCCTTTAATATCTTTTTCTAAAGATGCTATCCTCCTTCTGGTATTCTTCAATTAACAGGCGCATCATTGTCTTAGTACACTGTTGAAGGTTCTTTTCCCACATATTGTCCAAATTGTGTGGGAAAAATTTGTACCCTCAATCCCAGTGGGTTTATGTCATCCTGTATATAATGCTCGAAATTGTCGAACTGCCAGAAGAGGGATACCTTACTTTCTACCAGGGTCTTTAGTTGTAGGAAAAGCTTTTTGGAAGGATTCACATCTGGTACTTGGGAAGGATTGGGATGACTCAAGGTACTCAAGAGGTAGAATTTAGCGCTGAGTTAGCACATTCTTTTATGTGCTTCTGGGAGTTGAAGACCTGAGCAGTTTGTAATTCCATCTTTGATTGTTTAAATTGTATGTTTGTCTGCAGATATGCAGAACGTTACAATTCTGCTTTTTTTGCTTTTTTACCATAATTTATTTACTTTTGTCAGTGGCTCAGCCGCTATGGTGCTTTCATGAAGTCGTTCCCGCATTCCCTAGGTAAGTGGTCCTTTCCTTCCGTGGGTGGCTACTGCCTGCTATGATGGAGCACATACTTTCTTGGTAGAGATTATTCTTTGAAGTGCAGCCACTAAGCACTTAAAGAGGAAGTAAACCCTAATGGGTTAACTTCCTCTTTGTTTCCCTGCAAAGGTAAAGCATAATGGACTACTATGCATCGCATAGTAGTCCATTATGTGTCACTTACCTGACACAGGAGCCAGCGAAGTCACCGCTGTCCCCTTGTGTACGGCGCCTCCATCTTCTTGGTGGGTCTCGCAGCTCCGGCGCTGTCATTCGACGGCACCGCAATGACGTCACTCCCACGCATGGGAGCCGCCACTCGCGGCATATCGCCGTTGAGATCGGCTTTCTCAGTGCGCCTGCGCGCCGCTGTCTAAGGCGCATGCGCCGTAGACAGTGGTGCCTGTCTTTTGGCAAATATCTCCTAAACCGTGTAGGTTTAGGAGTTTTCTTTGACCTACAGGTAAGCCTTAATCTAGGCTTACCTGTAGTGGTTTGTAAGGGTTTACAATCACTTTAATATTTGTCATTACCTTATCTACACACTAGATGGCGCTATTTTTAAATTAGGTTACCATCCCTCCAAATTGGAGTCACTTTTGACACAAATGGGTGCGCACTTGGCCACTATTTAAACCCCCTCCATACAGGGATACAGTGGGCAGCACTTTGATTCAGACACGACACCTTACAGGACCTCCTCCTTGGCAAGTAACCGTGCTATAACTACTTTCTAACTATGCTGGTTTAAATAAAAAATATAGTTCTCACTTGTTGTATTGATATGTAGGTTTTTCCAAATAAGGGATCCAAACAGACAGGGGACCTCCTGGGGGCCACATTTGGGGCTCGGATCCATTTTTGATTTGGTGTGGGCTATATCCCACCTCCTACTATCTTAGGGGTAAGTACATTAGCTACCCCTTTTTTACTTTGCAACGCACGTTGGGAGGTTTTTCTTATCAAGTTAGAGGGGCATGCTTTATATGATCTGAGGTGGTTTGTTTGTCTTTTCTGACCGCTCAGTCTGACTCCGGTAAGTTTTGCATACAGCCATTTGCTTCTTATTTTATCCATGTCCTCTACGCCCTGTATGCTTGGGGGGCTTGTTTGGGCTCTGTAACACTGGGACCACTCACCTACAGTTATTTTTCATTGTCTATTACCAACAGAGGCATTGGATCTGTATTTGCAGTACTCACACCAATTTGCACCTTGTATGGAGGTATGTGTCAATATCCAGGGCTCTCACTAGAGATCTGTTTCTGAGGTTTAGCTGCATCCGTATTCAGTATATATTTGTATCGCTCATTGAGCATCGGCTCCATCATGGTACGTAGGACCTACACATGCAGGGGATTGTTTGACCCTTTTGGGGCATGGGGGACATGACATCAACTGTGCTTTTTCTAGGGTGTTGTTCACCTTTCTGACATGTCTTTTTCTCATTTTTAGAGCTATCACTATATTGTATTTCATCTTACTCTCCACCCCTGATGAAAGTTTTCAAGCAAAACTGGAAACGCGTCGGGTTTTGGGGTATCCATTCCCCACGAGAGCTTAAGTGTTGTTACATTTGTTCTAATGTTTTTTTGTTTTTGTACTGTATTGCATATTGCCCTCATCCAGATGCTAGCCATCTGTTTTTATCATTTTTGTATCAATAAATGCTATATTTTATAGTTTCTTTGCATGTGTTGGTGGTCTGTCAAAGTCCCATCTAAGGGGTATTTTTTGGTTTAAAGAAAAGAGTTTGCTGTTTTTTTTTTTTTTTTTGTCTTAGGTTTACTGTACACATCTATGGGTTGCATTAACCAATTACAAAACAATAACAACGAGCTAACAAAGTTGCACCGAAATCAACAAATTTTTCACCACTGACTTAGTTCTCATTGGCTCTGTAGTAATAGTTTGGCAGTCCTAACACACTTCCTATCCTAGGTTGACCCCAAAGATATAGTACAAACTGCAACTATGCCCAGATGTCACATGTTCATAGATTTTGTTGTTTGAAACAAAGTTAATTGATAACTTTGTGATTTTAGTTAGATGTTTTTATGCGAGAGTGGTAGATAAAGGCAGGTGAATGTAAACTGATTATGTAACATTCACAGCAATCTTTCCGAGAAGTTCTACAGCATGGGATTATTTTCATTCTTTAGAATGTGGCTGTTCTTTTTAGGAATTTTTAACCTTGCAGATGGTGGTAAACTGCTAGTTGTCCCTATGGATGGTAGTCATTGGCTCAGTATGCGTCATGTGGTGGAAAGATTGGCACAGAAGGGGCATCAGGTTGTGATGGTGATGCCTGAAAGTAGTTTATCAATAAGTGGATCTGAACTTTACACAGTTAAAATGTACCCGGTGTTTGATGAAAATAAAGATATGAAGGCCAATTTTCAAAAGTTTGGAAGAAAGCACTTTATTGATCCTCCATTCCCTGGTGCTGCCTATACAATGCTTAAGGACATGCAAGAAATAGCCTTACTTTTCCACAAAGTTTGTGAGAGCCTGCTTAGCAACAAACATTTTATCAGTGACCTTCGAGAGGAGAAATTTGATGCTGTGCTCACCGATCCTGCATGGGTTTGTGGTTTGATTGTAGCAGAAGATTTAGGCATTCCTTATGTGAGTTTTCTAAGGGGATTGCCTTGTGCCTATGATTATGTAAGTGCACAGTGTGATAGTCCCCTTTCATATGTCCCTCGAATTTTAACTAAGAACTCGGACAGTATGACTTTTATTCAACGTGTGGGAAATGTATTGGTCAAACTTATGGAACCTTACTATTGTGACTTCGTGCTTCAGCCATTTGAGAGCCTTGCATCAAATTTCCTAAACAGAAAAGTTACTCTACTGGATCTCTACAGCAAATCTTCACTCTGGCTTCTGAGATATGACTTTATCTTTGAGTATCCAAGACCAATAATGCCCAATATGATCTTTGTAGGAGGAATAAATTGTGTCAAACAGAAGAGTCTACCTAAGGTAGGAGTCAACATTAGAAATTTGTTTTCTTGGTCAAAGCATGTATATGAGAAAGGAAAGTTACATTTAATAACAAACTAAAAGGTAGAAGTGTCAGTTGCATGTAAAGGAGGGAAAACCACATATACAGTATCTCACAAAAGTGAGTACACCCCTCACATTTTTGTAAATATTTTATTATATCTTTTCATGTGACAACACTAAAGAAATTACACTTTGCTACAATGTAAAGTAGTGAGTGTACAGCTTGTATAGCTAGTGTAAATTTGTTGTCCCCTCAAAATAACTCAACACACAGTCATTAATTTCTAAACCGCTGGCCACAAAAGTGAGTAAACCCCTAAGTGAAAATGTCCAAATTGGGCCCAAAGTGTCAATATTTTGTGTGGCCACCATTATTTTCCAGCACTGCCTTAACCCTCTTGGGTAGGGAGTTCACCAGAGCTTCACAGGTTGCCACTGGAGTCCTCTTCCACTCCTCCATGACGACATCACCACCTTCTGTTTGAGGATGCCCCACAAATGCTCAATAGTGTTTAGGTCTGGAGACATGCTTGGCCAGTCCATCATCTTTAGCTTCTTTAGTAGGGATGAGCCGAACACCCCCGGTTTGGTTTGCGTCAGAACATGCGAACGGACCGAAAGTTTGCGCGAACATTCGAACACCGTTAAAGTCTATGGGACCCGAATGTGAAAAATCAAAAGGGCAACTTTTAAAGGCTAATATGCAAGTTATTGTCCTAAAAAGTGTTTGGGGACCCGGATCCTGCCCCAGGGGACATGCATCAATGCAAAAAAAGTTTTAAAAACTGTAGTTTTTTCGGGAGCAGTGATTTTAATAATGCTTAAAGTGAAAAAATAAAAGTGAAATATTTATTTTAACCACTTCAACCCCACCCACTGTCATATGACGTCCACAATGTGGATCTCCCATCCTGGGTGGATGTCATATGACGTCCTCCCATTCCCGGCCGTCTAGGGGACCGTCTAGGCGGCCGTCGCTCGGGACCCGGTGCGCGTGCCTGGCGGCTGCGATGTCTGCCGGGCACCCGCGATTGCCCGGGAACACAGAAGGACCGTGGATCTGTGTGTGTACACCGATCGGTCTCCTCCCCTTGTGAGTCCCCTCCCCCCACAGTTAGAATCACTCCCAGGGAACATACATTAACCCCTGCAGCGCCACCTAGTGTTAACCCTTCCCTGACAGTCACATTTACACAGTAATCAGTGCAATTTTATAGCAACGATCGCTGTGTAAATGGTCGCAAAAATGTGTCAAAAGTGTCTGAAGTGTCGCCGCAATGTCACAGTCACAAAAAAAAAAATCGCAGATCGCCATCATTACTAGTAAAAAAAAAATGCAATAAATCTATCCCCTATTTTGTAGATGCTATAACTTTTGCGCAAACCAATCAATATACGCTTAAGAAAGGGGGTAAAATCTGGGCTGAAGTGGTTAAATATCGTACCTGGGGGGTGACTATAGTATACCTGTAAAGGGGCGCGTGTTTCCCGCGTTTAGAACCGTCTCTGCACAAAATGACATTTCTAAAGGAATACAAGTAATTTAACCACTTCAATACCAAGGACGTCATATGACGTCCTTGAAATTGAGTGGGGATATCTGAATGATGCCTATAGCTACAGGCACCATTCAGATATCAATCTTTCCGGCCGGCGATTCTGTGCACGATAAGAATGATCATAGCGGCAGTTCCGCCGCTTGATCATTCTTATAGGCAACGGGAGGGGACGTCCCCCCCCCTCTCTGGGCTCCCCCGTGCCATCGGGGGCCCGGAGAAAGAATCACTCGCCGCCGGATGACCAGATGGTCACCAGTCATCTCTATGACTGTCGGAGGCCCGGAAGTAAACAAAGCCACGATCGCGGCTGTCAGCATGAGATCGGTGAATTTTTTTTACCGATCTCATGCTTTCCAGCCTGGAGGAGAGATGTGGGGTCTTATTGACCCCACATCTCTCCATAAAGATTACCTGTCACATACATTCCTATTACAAGGGATGTTTACATTCCTTGTAATAGGAATAAAAGTGATCCAAATTATTATTTTTTTTTTTTTAAAGTGTAAAAAAGAAAATTTATAAAAAAAAATAAAAATTTAAAGTGCCCCTGACCCCGGTAGCTCGCGCTCAGAAGCGAACGCACACGTAAGTCCCGCCCACATATGTAAACGCCGCTCAAACCACACATGTGAGGTATCGCCACGTGCGCTAGAGCGCGTGCAACAATTGTAGCACTAGACCTCCTCTGTAACTCTAAACTGATAACCTGTAAAAAAAATGTAAAGCGTCGCCTATGGAAGTACCGAAGTTTGGCACCATTCCATGATTGTGCGCAATTTTAAAGCGTGACATGTTAGGTATCTATTTACTTGGCGTAACATCATCTTTCATATTTTATAAAAAAAATTTGGCTAACTTTACTGTTTTGTTATTTTTTAATTCATAAAACTGTTTTTTTCCCAAAGAAAAGGCGTTTGAAAAATTATTGCGCAAAGACCGGGGGAGATAAAAAGCTGCAATGACCGCCATTTTATTCCCTACGGTGTCTGCTAAAAAAATATATATAATGTTTGGGGGTTCTGAGTAATTTTCTAGCAAAAAAATTATGATTTTTACATGAAGGAGAGAAGTGCCAGAATAGGCCCGGTATTGAAGTGGTTAAAACTGCTTGCAGCTGTAATGTAATGTCGGGTTTCCGGCAGTATGGATGAAAATTGAGAAAAACGGCAAGGGTACCCCCTCCCCCCCAGCCCATTACCAAGCCCTTTGGGTCTTGTATAGATATTAAGGGGAACCCCACACGCAAAAAAAAGAAAAAAAAGAAAAGGCGTGTCGCCCCCAGGCCCTATATACTCTGAACAGCAGTATACAGGCAGTCCAAACAAAACAGGGACTGTAGGTTTGTTCTTAAGTTGAATCTGTTTGTAATTTGGAACAGGTACATTTTGTAAGTGTAGCTCCAGCCAAAAAATCTAATTTTAAACTTTTTGGATAACATAGGGAAGGGTTATCACCCCTGTAACATTTGTTTTGCTGTCTGTGCCCCTGTTCAAAAGATTTCACCTGTCCCAATGACAATTGGATTTTGAAAATTTTGGGTTATTAGGGAAACAAGGATTGGTGATAAAGCATCAGTGGAGACACCTTTTTCCCATATTAACTCTTACAGGAGAGAATTTCCCTTCCTAGGGGTAGATTTCCTCTCACTTCCTGTTGTCTCCCTCCGTTTGTAAGTAGAAGTTGTTTGTAAGTCGGATGTTTTAAAGTAGGGGGCCACCTGTATATACTATACGGCCTGCCCTATTTACTCTGCAGAAAATTGTGCCTTCGGTGTTGGTGGTACCAGAACACTGTAAGCCCTCACAGTTAGTCTTGGTGGGTGCTGGAATGGGCCCTGCTGTGAAATATTATATCAAGAATTGTAATTACATGCCCCTGTTGAACAGGGGCAAAAAAATTGGGCCTTTGGTGGTGGTGTGGTGGTGGTGCCACAACACTGTAAGCCCTCACAGTTACTCTTGGTGGGCGCTGGAATGGGCCCTGCTGTGAAATAGAGCAAATATTGTAATTACATGCCCCTGTTAAACAGGGGCAGAAAAATTGGGCCTTAGGCGGTGGTGGTGGTGATGGTGATGGAACAACACTGTAAAGCCTCACAGATACTCTTGTTGAGCACAGGAACGAGCCCTGCTGTGAAATATTAGAGCAGATATTGTAATTACACGCCCCTGTTAAACAGCGGCAGACAAATTGGGCCTTAGGCACTGGTGGGGGTGCCGCAACACTGCAACCCCTCACAGATACTCTAGTTGAGTGCAAGAACGAGCAGTGCTGCGAAATATTACCGCAAAAATTATAATTATACGCCCTTGTTAAACAGTGGCAGAGAAATTGGGCCTTAGGCACTGGTGGTGGTGCCACAACACTGTAACCCCTCACAGATACTCTAGTGCAAGAATGAGCCCTGCTGTGAAATATTACAGCAAAAATTGGAATTACACGCCCCTCTTAAACAGGGGCAGAAAAATTGGGCCTTAGGCACTGGTGGTGGTGCCCTGAAACCAAAATGTTCTTAGAAGCTATCAACATGAACATTGAGAAGGAATAGGATAGATACTCAGCATAACAGGATAGTCACTCAGCATAGGCAGTCTTTAAGGATCTCACATTCATAAAAAAATGTATTGGATACATCAGCATCAGGTGCTTGGTAGCTGGTGATCCAAGACTGATTCATTTTTATGAAGGTGAGCCGATCAACTGAGTCTGTGGACAGGCGCACTCTGTGATCGGTTACAAAGCCTCCAGCAGCACTGAATGTGTGTTCAGAAAGAACGCTGGATGCAGGACAGGCCAGTAGCTCAATTGCATATTGTGCAAGCTCTGGCCAATTATCCATCCTCAAGACCCAGTAACCCAGTGGATTTTTGGTTGGAAAGGTCTCCAAGTCTTATCTTGCCCCTAGGTATTCCTGCACCATGTAAATCAGACGCTGGCGATGGGTGCTGGAACTGATCAGACCTTGGGGCTGCAGACTAAAGAATTGTCTAAACGCATCAGTCAGACAGCCACCTTCTCCACCGCTCCTTCTTTGACTGACCAAAGCCTCAGCAACACGCTGCAGCATTGCCAACCTTGAGTTCCACCTGGTGGGCATGTCACAAATGAGGCGGTTCTTGGACAGGTTGCATTCCTTTTGAAGGTCAGCCAGCCGAGCACTGGCAATATATGACAGGCGAAAATGCCCACAGACTTTCCTGGCCTGCCTCAGGAGATCCTGTAAGCCCGAGTACCTGCACAAAACCGCTGCACTACCAAATTAAGGACGTGAGCCAAACAGGGAACATGGGTCAAGTGTCCCTGTCGGAGGGCGGAGAGGAGGTTGGTGCCATTGTCGCAAACCACCATTCCTGGCTGAAGCTGGCATGGTGTCAACCACCTCTGAGTCTGCCCCTGCAGAGCTGACAGAATCTCTGCCCCAGTGTTGCTCCTGTCCCCTAAGCAGACCAACTCAAGCATCGCATGGCATCTTTTTGTCTGAGTGCTTGCGTAGCCCCTTGAACGCCTACGGAGCACCGCTGGTTCTGAGGAGAAATCTGCAGAGGAAGAGGCCATAGAAGAAGAAGACGAGGAGGGGGGTGGAGGAGAGAGGTGTGGCAGAATCACCACTACTAGCATTTTGGAGGTGTGGTGGCAGAACAATTTCCAACAATATTGCACCCTGTCCTGCATCCTTCCCAGCTGCCAGCAGAGTTACCCAGTGCACCGTGAAAGAAAGGTAATGTCCCTGTCCATGTGTAATGCTTCAGGCAGAATACTATGTTGGATAGTGTGGATCACAGCTTCGGAAGTCATGAATACGATATTCGTAACAGTTAACTTTAAATTTGACAGCTATCGGGTAGGAAGACTCAGATAAGTATGGAAATACAATTGGTTTTATTTACAGTGGTAATACACAGCCATAACGGGGAGCATCAGAGGTACCTTAAGCGTAATTGCAGTACACAGGAATAAAGTTTATAGGAAAGGTAAAGATACTTGCAGTGAGTGGATTCCTGGTGATGGGGTCACCCAGTGGCTTCTTGAGAGATATACTGGTCTCCTTTGTGAAGAGGAATAGGTAAGGTTTTCTGCGGGCAGAGTAGGCTGACTGTGGGTAGGGCAGAGGAGAGCCTCTGACTACTAGTGAGGAAGGGGCTCTGTCCGGCCCAAAAACTGGAAGTTGGAGGGGCTCTGTCCGGCCCAAAAATGAGGTGGTAGACAGGGCTCTGTCCGGCCCAAAGGTGAGATGGTAGTCGAGGCTCTGACTGGCCCAATAGAGAGTGAAGACAGCAGTCTTCGGATGGAGATCTTTTCCTGGCATCAGGTTCTTAGCACGAACGCCAAGCAAGCTTTAAGTAGGGACAAGAGGATGAGTCGGGTGATGTCGTTGTGATGTCATCAATCTGCGATGGAGTTTGTGGAGATCTCAGAGCTCCCAGTGGAGAAATAAGAACATTACAGTATAAGAACATTACAGGGGAGATGTCGGAGCCTCCAGTGGAGGGATAAGAACATTACAGGCCCCCCCGGGGGACCCCTCCTGGGGACCAAGGGAGCAAGCCTGTCAGGATTGTGAGAATGGAATAGGCAGACAAGCCGTGGGGCATGAACCTCGGAGGCGGGTTCCCAGGAGTCATCCTGTGGACCGTAGTTCTTCGAATGGATCAAATACTGTAAGCGGTTTCTATGTAGCCGGGAGTCCAGGATCTGAGCGATTTCGTATTCCTCCTGGCCGTTAACCTCAACCAACAGTAGAGGAATTGGAACTCGGCATGGGAAGGTGTTGGGATGGTACGTTTTTTTTAGGGAGACGTGGAAGGTCGGATGAATACGTAGGGATGGCGGTAGGTTTAGCCTCACTGCTGCCGGGTTGATCACTGAGTGAATGGGAAAAGGACCAATGAATAATCCACTCAATTTGCGTGATGGTGTCTGCAGGTTAAGGTGTTTGGTGGATAGCCATACTAAATCTCTGATCTTGTATGAGGGTGGAGTTCTCCTGTGAAGATCGTAGTAGGCCTTTTGTCTGCTTTTGGCTCTAGTGATGTTGTCGCGTAGGTGAGGAATGAGGTTCTTTAAGGTGTTGATAAAATCTTCAGCCACAGGGTTGTTGGTAGGTATCTGCTGAGGGATGGAAACCGTAGTTAGCATAAAAAGGTGAACAACCTGTGGTAGTACTGGTATTGTTGTTGTATGCAAACTCTGCTAGGGGAAGTAACTCATGCCAATCGTTTTGTAGGTAAGTGCAGTAGCAACAGATATATTGTTCTAGACAGTGATTTACCCGTTCGGTTTGCCCATTTGTTTGAGGATGGTAGGCAGTTGATAATCGATGGTCAATCTGGAGTTTTAGACAGAGAGCTTTCCAGAATCTGGAGATGAACTGTGATCCTAGATCTGACACAATTCTGGAAGGGATTCCGTGGAGTTTGAAAACATGCTGTGTCAAGATCTCGGCCGTCTCTTTGGAGTTTGGTAGTTTCGTGAGAGGCATGAAGTGAGCCATTTTGGTAAGGTAGTCGACTGCGACTAGGATCGTGTTGTAACCCCCTGAGCGGGATAACTCAACGATAAAGTCAAGTGAAACGGCCTGCCATGGTTTTTCAGGTATAGGGAGACTTGTGAGGAGACCAAAAGGGGGGGTCGGGATTTGTGTTTACAGTGGGCACAAGTCTCGCAGGAGGACACGTACTCCCTTACTGACTCCTCCATCTTCGGCCACGAGAAGTGGCAGCGAAGGAGATCAAGGGTCCTGGTGATGCCGGGATGCCCAGCTAGGGGTACGTCGTGAGTAAGCGGAAGAATTTGATGGTGTAGAGGACTGCATTCTAACTGCATTGGGGGGTTTTCTGAGGTTAGGGCCTGCTGCAATTCCTCTTTGAGGGTCAAAATGGTGCATAATATTTTCTGCTGTGGGATGATTTGGGAATTTCTGCCAGTTGTACTTTGGTGTTCTTCTAGGCGAGATAGTGAATCAGCCTTTCCATTTTTGGATCCAGGTCGGTAGGTGATGACAAAGTGGAATCTATCGAAGAAGAGAGCCCAGCGTATCTGTCTGGAGGAGAGTGTTTTGTTGCACTGAATGTATTAGAGGTTTTGATAGTCTGAGTACACTATGAAGGGTAGTGAGGCACCATCGAGTAGGTGTCTCCAAGTCTCCAGGGCGGATTTCACTGCTAGCAACTCTTTTTCTCCTACTGGGTAATTGATCTCAGCGGGAGTAAGGGATCGGGAATGGTAGGCCACAGGGTGAAGTGGTCCATCAATGGACGATCTTTGGGATAAGATAGCCCCTAGGGCCAAATGGGAGGCATCTACCTCCAGGTTGTATTGTAGGTTAGGGTCTGGTAAGCGTAGGATGGGTGCAGTAGTGAACCGACATTTCAGGGTATCGAAGGCCTCCTGAGTTTGTGTGTTCCATGCATAGTTGGTGTGAATACTGGTTAGTTGGGTTAATGGTTTTACAACTACGGACAATTTTTTTATGAATTTACGATAAAAATTTACGAATCCTAGGAATCTTTGAAGTTCCTTCCTATTCAGCGGTCTGGGCCATTTTTGGATACATTCAATTTTACCAGGATCCATCTGTATGCATTTCTCGGAAATGATGTAACCCAAGAATGCGACGGTGTTGGATTCGAAAATGCACTTCTCTAATTTGACGTATAAATTATGTGTGTGCAGCCTAGAGAGAACCCATCTGACATGCTTGCGATGGTCTGTGATGTTGTCAGAGTATATAAGTATGTCGTCTAGATATACTACTAAACAAAAATCGAGGAGGTCCCTGAAAATGTCATTCACGAGGAACTGGAAAGTGGCAGGTGTGTTCCACAGGCTAAAGGGCATGACCAGGTACTCATAAAGGCCGTAACGAGTGCGGAAAGCGGTCTTTCATTCATCGCCCTGACGAATTCTGACCAGATTATACGTGTCCTTCAAATCAAGTTTGGTAAACAACTTCGCCGTTTGCAGGCATTCCAATAATTCTGGGATAAGAGGAAGGAGGTATCTATTTTTCACAGTGATCTTGTTCAATTCTCTATAATCGATGATGGGACGTAGGCTTTGATCCTTGTTCCAGATAAAAAACATGCCTGCTGCTGCGGGTGAGGTGGATGGTCTTATGAAACCTTTCTTCAAATTTTCTTCTATATATTCTTCTAGATGGGCCAATTCAGGCTGTGATAATGAATATATATGCCCAAAAGGAATTTTGCTGCCTGGGAGTAACTCAATTGGACAATCATATGGTCTATGTGGGAGTAGAAGCTCTGCATTCTTTTTGCTGAAGACATCAGTGAAATCTTGGTATGCCCTAGGTACCAGGTTGACTTCCTCTGGGGAAAGTGATTCCACCTGTGATAAAGAAGTGTCTTTGTTACATGTCTCCTGGCAATATTGAGAGGTAAGGAGTACACTGCTGTCTTCCCAACGTAGAGTGGGTTTGTGTGTATGCAGCCAGGGAAGACCTAGGATGAGAGGGAAAAGGGGAGGCAGTACATCTAGGCAGATGTATTCTATATGTGTAGATTCTGTCACCATAAGCAGAGGTTGTGATTGTGTAGTGATGGGACCTGAGGTTGAAGTAGTTCCATCAATAAGTCTTAAGCCCCATACACACGGTCGGATTTTCCGATGGATTCTGTCCTATCGGACAATGTTGTCGGAAATTCCGACCGTGTGTAGGCACCATCGGACAGTTTCCATTGGATTGTCCGACGGACAAAGTTCTATCTCCTGCTCTATAAATATTCCGACAACAAAGTCCGATCATACCAATTCCGATCGTGTGTAGCGAATTCCGACGGACAAAGTGCCACGCATGCTCAGATCACATTACAAGACCAAAGCTATTGGCTACTAGCCTCTATGTAGTCCCGTCGTAGGCAACAAACGTCACCACGTTCAGAATGATTGGATTTTCCGACAACTTTGTCCGACCGTGTGTATGCAACACCAGTGTCGGACTAAATCCGTCGGATCAAATCCAATGGATTTGGTGGTCAGATTTTCCGACCGTGTGTATGGGGCTTAAGAGAGACAGGTTTGCATTTAGTGGATACAGGAATTTTATTGGATTTAACAATATGTGAGTCTATGAAGTTCCCAAACGCTCCAGTGTCAATCATAGCCTCGAGAGTAATTCGGGTTTGGTCCCAGTGCAGAGAGACAAGAATTTTGAAATAGTTAGAGTCTGGTAAGTGGAGGTTTACTAGCTTGCACAGGTAAGCTGACTTACCCGGTCTTTTCTTCCTGAGTATGGGGCAGTCTTCAGCGATGTGATGTGGCGTGCCACAATACATACAGACCTGAAGGGACCTTCGCCTAGACCTCTCGGCTGGGGAAAGTGGTCCCCTAATTGCACCAATGTCCATGGGATCCACAGACTCCGTGGTATGGCCGGAGGGAACCAAATAGGAGACTGCTGAGATTCTCTCAGCTTTCTGTTTGTGCATTCTTCTATCAATGGATATGCTGAGGAGAATAAGAGCATCTAATGTAGAGGGTATTGTAGTGCTGGCTAACTCATACTTCTGATAAGCCTAGCCTTTTTAGGGTGATCTGGTTCCACTCGGACTGAGTGGCCCACCGTTTAAATTGGGCAATGTAATCTTCGACCGGGTGTTTACCCTGTCGCAGGGTGCGTAAGGCAGACTCTGCAGAGATCTGCTTGCTGGGGTCATCATATAGTAGATCCATGGTGGCACTGAAGTCGCTGAATGAGTTTAGGATTGGATCTTCTTTCTCTATGAATGTGTTAGCCCAGGCTCGGGGGTTCCCCTCTAAGGTAGGAAATGGCGGTGCAAACTTTTGTTCTGTCGGTGGCATAAGTTTGTGGTTTCATGTCAAACAACAGTTTACAAGCATTAATGTATTCCCTGTACTTTCTCCTATCCCCCGAGAAGATGTCTGGTGTGCTTATTTTCGGTTCTGGGGTGTCGGGTTGTGTAACCCGAATAGGGAAGTTATCAGTGACATATGATTTGAGATTCTGGTTCTCTGTTGAGAGGTCTGAGACCATCTGTGAAAGAGTCTCTGATTGAAGTCTCTGATTGAATGCCACCATGTGTGTAACTACCTCCGATGGATCCATTTTACGCCTATTGGTAGGGGTTTGTGCTATCTGTAATGCTTCAGGCAGAAAACTATGTTGGATAGTGTGGATCACAGCTTCGGAAGTCTATGAATATGATATTCGTACCAGTTAACTTTAAATTTGACAGCTATCAGATAGGAAGACTCAGATCAGTATGGAAATACAATTGGTTTTATTTAGAGTGGTAATACACAGCCATAACGGGGACAGGGAGCATCAGAGGTAACTTAAGCATAGTAGCAGTACACAGGAATAAAGTTTATCGGAAAGGTAAAGATACTTGCAGTGAGTGGATTTCTGGTGATGGGGTCACCCAGTGGCTTCTTTAGAGATATACTGGTCCCTTTGTGAAGAGGAATAGGTAAGGTTTTCTGCGGGCAGAGTAGGCTGACTGTGGGAAGGGCAGAGGAGAGCCTTTGACTACTAGTGAGGAAGGGGCTCTGTCCGGCCCAAAAACTGGAAGTTGGAGGGGCTCTGTCTGGCCCAAAAACGAGGTGGTAGACGGGGATCTGTCCGGCCCAAAGGTGAGGTGGTAGTTGGGGCTCTCACCAGCCCAATAGATAGTGAAGATGGCAGTCTTCTGATGGAGATCTTTGCCTGGCATCAGGTTCTTAGCACGAGTGTCAAGCAAATGGAGTCGGCTGTTTAAGTAGGGACAAGAGGAGGAGCTGGGTGATGTCGTTGTGATGTCATCAATCTGCAATGGAGTTTGTGGAGATCTCAGAGCTCCCAGTGGAGAGATAAGAACATTACAGGAGAGATGTCGGAGCCTCCAGTGGAGTGATAAGAACATTACAGGATAAGAACATTACAGGAGAGATGTCGGAGCCTCCAGTGGAGGGATAAGAACATTACATCATGCCTGCTGGACCATGAGTCAGCGGTAATATCAGGGCCGTCTTTAATATTGATTGGACCCTGGGCAAAACTTTTCTTGGGCCCCCCCATGCAGTTTTGCTCTCCACCTGCTCTGAGACATACAATAAATAGCAGCTAGACTCAAAATCAGTTTACTGAATCAGATCAGGCAGCTATTGCGATTGGTTGCCAGAGGTTACAGTGTATCATTACCGCTCACTGACTGGTTGCTAGAGGTTACAGCACAAATTACAGCTTACTGATTAGTTGCTAGAGGTTACAGCACATGATTTCTGCTTGTTGATTGGTTTCTAGAGATTACTGTGGATATGACCTCAGGGGGGCATGATATACATATTATACCACTATTTACATATGAATGCCAGTAATTTACATGTAAACACAGGGTCTGCAGATGAGTCAACTGTACACAACAATAGGGCAGAGCTGGGCAGCATTAGTAGCAGCACTTCACACTGAGATTTTGGGACACAGCACAGGACTAAAGCCTCAAGGGACGAGGGAATTTAAACCAGGATAGTTGGCAAGTATGAGGGAGCTGCTTTGGGCCCCACAACAATGATAGGGCCCAGGGCAGCTGCCCCTTTTGCCCTGCCTTAAAAACGGCCCTGGGTAATATGCACCTTACCGATGACCGCCCTGTCCAACGAGGCCAAGACATTGCCTTCCACATGCTGGTAGAGAGCCAGAATGGCCTTCCGTGAAAAGAAATGGCGTTTGGGAACCTGCCACTGAGGTACCGCACATTCCACAAATTCACGAAAGGGGGCAGAGTCTACCAGCTGAAAAGGCAGCAGTTGGAGTGCTAGCAATTTAGCCAAGCTAGCATTCAGCCGCTGAGCATGTGGATGTCTGGGACCGAATTTCTTTTGACAGTTTAGCAACTGGGGTAGGGAAATTTGCCTGCTACAATCGGATGTTGGTGTAGCGATAGCAGATTGCCCGCAAGTACTTGGCACACCTAATTCTACACCTTCATTCCTCTCAGTGCAGGTTTCTGAGAGGACTGAAGGTATAGTGGGGTTGGAGATCCCAGCTGAGGAGGAGCAAGGGGAGGTCTGCCTTGTTCTTTGGTGTGGGTCTTTTAAGTACTGTTGCCAACGAACTGCATGGGAGGTCGACATATGTCTGGTCAAGCATGGGGTGCCCAAGCGGCTGCTGTTTTGGCCATGCTTGACATGCTTCAGACATATGTTGCAAACAACAACAGGGCAATCTGCTGCACACGTTTCAAAAAAGGCCCACACCAAAGAACTTTGCAATATATACGCAGGGAGTCAGCAGCGCCCTGCACATGCAGAGCTCTGTGGTGTGATTCAGTCGGGTGGCTGCCCTTAAGCTGGCCCCTAACCTCATCATCCCCTCCCTCCTCGTCACTGGAGCAAACCTGGCAGTATACTGCAGCTGGGGGAACATGACTGCCAGTTTCTTGTCCTTCTTGGGCACCCCCTCTCTCTGGGCTCATGTTACTGCCTTCCTCAACCTGGGTTCCATCATTGGAGCCTTCAAAACGCTGCGCATCCTCCTGCCGCATGTACCAGACACTGTGGTCGAACAGTTTGGGGGACTCCTCCATGCATAATGGTGGGGCTAGGGAAGGAGTGACTGATGACATTGAGCCGATGGTATAGGCCGCTTTGGTAGCTGCATTGGCAGACAAAATACTCTGAGCCTGGGTGACAGAGGATGAGGAGGATGAGGACGGCTTAGTTATCCACTCTACCAACTCTTCTGCATGTTGTGGATCAACACGGCCAGCTGCCAAAAAAAAAGGACAAGCGTGCCCCACGGCCACGTGCTGAGGATGCACCGTGTCCATGACCAGCACTGTTGGCTGTAGACACAGAGCCTGCTTGCCCTCTTTTAGTGGCCTGTGAGCATCTGCCTCTCCTTGGTGGCTTTCCAGACATACTGTAAAATTTTATTAGCAAAACACTGCCTGAAGTTTACTTGAAAACGTACACCAGGAATGGCCTACAGTCAGATATAGGCTTGGCTAGACTGGAATGTAGTGGATATATATATATGTAGGAGACTGTATATATATATTTAATGCACTGCAGATTACTGAATCACCTGCCTGCCTGAAAGTATATTTGAAATTGTACACCAGGAATGGCCTGCAGTCAGATATAGGCTTGGCTAGACTAGAATGCAGTGGATATATATATGTAGGAGACTGTATATATATTTAATGCACTGCAGATCACTGAATCACCTGCCTGCCTGCCTGAAAGTGTATTTGAAAACGAACACCAGGAATGGCCTGCAGTCAGATATAGGCTTGGCTAGACTGGAATGCAGTGGATATATATATGTAGGAGACTGTATATATATTTAATGCACTGCAGATCACCGAATCACCTGCCTACCTGCCTGAATGTGTATTTGAAAACATACACCAGGAATGGCCTGCAGTCAGATATAGGCTTGGCTAGACTGGAATGCAGAGGATATAGATATATATATAGGAGACTGTATATATATTTAATGCACTGCAGATTACTGAATGACCTGCCTGCCTGAAAGTGTATTTGAAAACATACACCAGGAATGGCCTGAAGTCAGACATAGGCTTGGCTAGACTGGAATGTAGTGGATATACTGTATATATGTAGGATACGGTATATATATTTATGCACTGCAGCTCACTGAATCACCTGCCTGCCTGGCATTATATTAGAAAAAGTACACCAGGAACTGCCTGCAGTCAGATCTAGCTACACTGGATACAGTGGATGTGTGTATATATATATATATATATATATATATATATATATATATATATATATATATATATATATATAGTAACATCGGGGGATGTTTTAGCCTAAGGGTAGAGCTTACCAGTGAGCTGAGTCCATGCCAGATATGCAGTTTTAAGGGCTTGTAGGCCCACTTTTATTAAAGAAAGAAAATGTCCATAAAACAGAAGAGTTTCCCACACTGGGGTTTCAGCTTTCCACAGCAACAATGCAAGTCAAACCAAAAATACCAAGCCACCTGACTCTCTTTAACAGCACGGCTGCTCAGACTTGTGCTTCAGCCCTCTCGGCTCTTTAACAGAGTTCCTGTACACCCAGTACCTCAGCACTCTTTTCCGGCTTCCTTTTCCAGCCCACAGGCTTGGACCCTCTGTCTGCTCTCACAGACAGACCTGTGCAGACATGCACACTTCTCCCTTGCTTGCCTGGACTCCTCGGGAGGGTGGAGCCCAGAACCATGGTCAGGTGTGTACAAATAGACCAGCACACACACACACCTGACCAGTCAGTATGCTGGTGGATCTCAAGATCTGGACCCAGGACTGGGGATTTCATCCCACCCAGATCACTACAAAATCCCCGGGCTCCAGATCCCAAAATGGATTTTAGTAAACAATGAGGAAACTGAAAAGCCAGTTTCCTCCCAAATAAGAAAATAAACTGGAGCCCCTTAACCTGCCTGGTTGAGAATCTTCCGTCCAAACACTGGTGGGTTACCTCACTACCACATATCCCCCCCCCCCCCTTGTTTCGATCCGGAGGGAGGAACACCAGCACCCGTCATGGTTGGGACACCTCTGTGCTGGCTGTCAGCCACGTAGGCCCAACCTTTTTTCCGGGTGCGCTTCCAGGCACATCCCACCCTGGATCTTAACAGGGTCCTATATTTTCCCATCCTCAACCTTCTCCCTCTTCCCTGGGCTTATTCATTTTTCTTGGGGAAACTCTGCTTTCCCTGATCCTTCCTTTCAACTCACTGACATCAGTTTTAACCTTCACTATACACCAGTACAACCTCCTCACTTTGGCATGACCATGCAAGCTGCCACCCACATGGGCCAAATCTTGTCCCATCAGGTGAATTTCTCTATGACCCCCTGCTACATCTACTCGGGCTCTACAAAGACACTCCCCTGCCTTTTTACGAGTGCGCTTCCAAAAGCAATGTTTTCCCACTTCTCTTGGGCTTACACTAGTCCTTTTACCAATCTTGGTACCTTTTTGCACATGAGGTTGATTTCTGAATTTTACGGGTCCAGTACCATTAAGGTTATAAAGTCCTCCCTCAATTTCCACTAGACCACCCCTTTACTTAATTTAGAAGGAACCACATTTTTAAACACTGGTTTAATGATAAGTGGGGGCTCTTTTATTAGGGTGACACTGGTCCCTCTCTGTACTCCAAGTACGGGCACCCTCTTACTGTCCAAACTTAGCGTCACTTGTTTTCTCATGTACACTGCATGCTTATTTTTGTCAGTTTCATCACTAACATCCTCATATGACTGCAGCCTCATCCTAGTCTCCCCCTTGCGACTTTAAGCTTTTAAAGTCATGCGACACCTTGCTGAGCTTTGGGCCATTTTCCTGCGACCATTGTTTATCACGATCCTTCTCAGACCTTAGAAATTTCTCAAACCTCATGAAATCTTCCCCAGAAATACCCTCCTGAACCTGTAGGGGGCCTAATTCTGCTGTATCTTTTACCTCTCCTGTGTCAATCATACCATTCCCTATCTCTTTACAATTTTCAGGGTTTGCTACAACCAGATCAACTTGACCAAGATCTTCAGGTCTACCATTATTTTTGTTGTCACCCATGGTAACCAAACCCTTACAAATTGACAATGAGCTGCATTTTTCATCACGGTCAGAAATATCAATGCATCTGTCATATTTCATTTCACGCATGTTCGGCAGGGCAGTGTCTGAAGAGGAACTGCATCCAGCGGAGTGGTTGTCCATGGCAGCTTCACTATCCACTAACTCCACTGGCAGGAGATCCTCTGCCAACAACTGTCCTGACTCCTGGCCATCATCCCATAAAACATTTGGATCTGTGGCTACAATCACTTAATTTATTGCTGTGCCATCTGGCACTTCCACCAACACCAGCTCATTTGACACGGCATTATCCATTACCACATCATTGGGCCCTTTGTGGATCACAGACATGACCTCTTCTGTGCGTTCGCCCTTACTTGGCATTTCCTTCTCATGAGCATCATCTGCAGTAGCAAGTGCATCCTTGCATACAAGTTGCTCTGCAGGTCATTCATCTGGCACTGCAGAATTCATGTCTGCTCCACTTTTACCAACAGAGGCTTTTCCAACAAAGCCAACAGGCTTTTTGTCCACCTGTCCCAGTCTGTTATCTCTGTGCTCCCAGAGGTACCATGCAGTACAGCTCCTACTACACAAGGAGACCCAGAGGGACAGAGTGGTTCAGCAACAGACACATTGCACATATCACTTTGGTTCAAATAAGACTTTGGCACTACATTTTAACCATAGCAGACTGCAATACCACACCTTCACCACCTTGCTCTGGTGGCGCTTCATAAAACGCATTAGAGCTTTGATACCCGTCGTTGCCAGACTGCATTAACCCATTTCCACCATGAGTGTTTTCAAACATTTCAGTTTTAACATTTAACATCCTGTCATCACTATGTTCAGGTACCCTCTTATCCCTCAGAGCAGCACCCAAGCTGTCCCAGGCAACCTCCGGCTCCAAAACGCAGAGCTCCCTGGGGGTTTCTAGGGACACCTCTGTGGCCTTCTTCACAGTTGCTAGGGGAGATAGCACATCTTTAACCGCATTCACAGCAAGGTTATCTCTAGTGAGCTGCACTAGCCCATTAGCAACTGGACCATTTACTTTAGCCAACACAATATTAGCAGTTTTACCCATCATATTGTCACATTCAAGTTTACCACTTGCCTCCCCACTGGACAGGCACTGCAGCGAGGCAAGTCCTTTTCCAAACAGACAGTGGATCTCCCATTTGGGGTCACTTCCACTCCAGTGTGAACAGTCACATATTCAGTCTCTTCTATGCATTTACCAGCACCAGTGTTTTTCAATATCAACCCAGCGGTTCCAGCCATTATTTCATTAAAGACAGTCTTACCCACCGCAGTAGTAGGGGTCACCATCTTCATTTAAGTACGTTGTCTCATAAACCAGTCCTCTGCTGCACTTTTACTGGCCCACTCTCCCTGGTGGCCACCAGATGAAATTACAGCAGGCATCTCCAACTGTTTAGCACCCCCTGCCGACACAACAGGAAAATCCTCGTTGCCAGGGGTGACTGCAAACATATTTGCACAGGAATCTGGGCCTGGACCTTTGCTCAGGAACACCATTTCCAGTGGTATCCCATAACCTAGGGCAAAAAAACACGTCATGCCCCAGATGTCCACATTCTAGGCATGGTACTGGATGATTTTCTTTCAGGTAACCTTCCTCCTGGTAATTTTGAAATGCATACGCATCTTTAGGTGGATGCTTAGCTACATATGCCCTGTAGCTCCTCCTTTCCTTTGACAATCTTTCTCCCGTTGCCATGGGAGACCGCACTCTCCCAGCAGATCTTTGCTGATTCTCCAAAACTCTTTAATGCATTGTGGCTTTCAACTTGCCACGACTCTCTGCAGGCAATACTTTTCTCATATGGTCTGCAGACTTGACATCACAGCCGTTGCTATGGGCAACCACATACCTCTCCAACTTCCGGTCAGGCTGTCGGTCCATGATGCGATGGAACTCTCCTCTAAAAAGGATTTCCTCTTTAAACTTGCGGTAGTCATCCTGGTCACCGTCCATCAAATGGTAAACCGACCGGAACTCTATTCGTAATAAGGTTTGCAGCAGTTTTGGCAACCAGTTCCTAGGCCATTTTCTCTTTACAGCAACTTTTTCAAATCTTACAAGGAAGTCCCCAACCTCCTCTGTAGGCAGCATGGGTTGCATATAGTCAGAGGCCAAGATCTGAGCCCCTTGCACTGCGCCACACTTTTTGCGATTCCGCTTTAACCATTCATTCACTGTCTCACACATCACTGGCCCCTTTTGACTGTCCCTCCAAGGTGGAGACATCTTCTCAGGCCACGCTGAGCTCACTTCCCCTTTAATTTGATTTAACATGAACTTCTTGTGTTTTGACTGCCTCATCCTTGCAGTCACATGCACAGCAGCTTGTTACACAGTTCACAGCATAAAAAAAAAAAAAATTCTCACAGGTGCACTACCTGCACACAATGCAACACAGTCAATTGAACTCATGCGCAATGCAGTTTGCCTGGCTGCCACACACAGCTAGCAGCAGTTCCTGAAATGACTTACTACTGGCGCAGAGACCGAATTTCACCGTCTGTATGCCCGCATTCGAACACCACTTGTAACATTGGGGGATGTTTTAGCTTAAGGGTAGAGCTTACCAGTGAGCTGAGTCCATGCCAGATATGCAGTTTTAAGGGCTTGTAGGCCCACTTTTATTAAAGAAAGAAAATGTCCATAAAACAGAAGAGTTGCCCACACAGGGGTTTCAGCTTTCCACAGCAACAATGCAAGTCAAACCAAAAATACCAAGCCACCTGGCTCTCTTTAACAGCACGGCTGCTCAGACTTGTGCTTCAGCCCTCTCGGCTCTTTAACAGAGTTCCTGTACACCCAGTACCTCAGCACTCTTTTCCGGCTTCCTTTTCCAGCCCACAGGCTTGGACCCTCTGTCTGCTCTCACAGACAGACCTGTGCAAACATGCACACTTCTCCCTTGCTTGCCTGGACTCCTCGGGAGGGTGGAGCTCAGAACCATGGTCAGGTGTGTACAAATAGACCAGCACACACACCTGACCAGTCAGTATGCTGGTGGATCTCAAGATCTGGACCCAGGACTGGGGATTTCATCCCACCCGGATCACTACAAAATCCCCGGGCTCCAGATCCCAAAACGGATTTTAGTAAACAATGAGGAAACTGAAAAGCCAGTTTCCTCCCAAATAAGAAAATAAACTGGAGCCCCTCAACCTGCCTGGTTGAGAATCCTCCGTCCAAACACTGGTGGGGTACCTCACTACCACAATATATATATATATTAGACTGACTGTATATATATATATATATATATATATATATATATATATATATATATATAAAAATACACTGCAGCTAACTGAATCGCCTGCCTGCTCATTCTAAATGAAATGACACTCTGTCTCGGTCAATGCCAGCAACACACTACACATGGTCAACGTGCAGGCGGCCTTATATAGTGTGAGGCGTGGACTTAAAGCGGAGCTCCACCCGATTTTAACATAATATCTCAAGCTGATTAAAGTGGAAGTAAACCCCCCTATCGTTGTCAGCCAAGGAAGCTGCCATTTTTGCCTCTGTTTAATCTTCAACTGCCACAGTGCTGCACATGTGATCCGTTATGACACCAGCCATTGGATGGTTTGACTGTTTGGTTGAGAGCACAGCCAATGTGCAGTTAGCATTTTTTTTTTTTTGTTAAATCGATGGGTTTACTTCCGCTTTAAATACATGTCATCATTCAAAAACAGAAAGTTTTTTTTTTTTCAGCCTTACCTTTTTTTTTTCTTGTCATGTTGTCTATTTCCTGTCTATGGTGATCGCGGATTTGGGCGGGGATAGTGCGGATATGGCCGGGGATAGTGCGGATAGTTCGTAATATCCGCAATCCGCACTGTCTCCTGGGAGCTTGTGTCATAGTTCCCAGGAGTCAGTGCGGTGGCCTGCTGATGCGAGTTATTGCGTGATTTCACGCAATAAGCCACCTTGGCTTTTGACGCATGCTTCATTAGACAAGGAATCTGGAAGCTGTACCGCTGGGAGGGGAGACACCTGCCCTTGGAGGATCCTGATTGATGGGATACATGCACTAAAGACCAGGAATCTGGTAAGCCTCCATTCATACTTTATGATATCTTGATGGGAACTGCGTGGTCAACTTTATGCACCTTTATCACGTTTATAAGTTGATCTTGGGAGATTATCCAACACTATTTGTAGTTTTGGACTTTGATTTTCTTGCACTAATCCCATGCGATTTTTTGTATTATTAATTGTTCACTCATGTCTTTGCACACTCATGCTTTTTTATGTGCATATCATTATATGCACATGGAATAATTTATCACATCTATTTTTCATATTATTTGCTGTTTTGGATTTTTATGCACTTATTCTATGCGATTTTTCATGCATTACTAATTGTTCACTCATGTCATTGCATGCTCATGTTTTTTTATGTGCACACTATCATTGTATGCACATGTATTAATTTAACACAATTTTTTGTTACATTTGATTAATTTCAGGTGTCCCAACTTAGTTTGTCACTGTACACTTTCACTATCTTAGATATAGTTATATATTTATTTATTTTGAGCGCTGCACTTTCTGCTCCTATTCTTTAGGGTCGTCTTGTGTGTTTGGGGTCGTTATCATGTTGGAATACCATAGTTGCCAACAGTCCCGACTTTCCCGGGACAAGGTCGATTTTGGGACCCTCGTCCCGATTTAAGCTTGTCCCGATAGTTTTCCCGGGATTTTGGTTTTGTCCTGAAAAAATCGGGAATGTTTTTGGCAAAAACGGCAATGGCTACACAAAAATGTCCGCCGTCGCCTCCACGAGTGTTGTTTCCCCTTGAGTTCAGTTCAGAGGAGAGGGGCAGCCAATCGGCTTCTCTCTTCAGTGTACAAATAGAAAATTCTATTGTACACTGAAGCCTATTGGCTACAGGGATTGGTGGCCCCTCCCCGCTCTCCACTGAACACAAGGAAATGTTCAGTCTCCACACGCCGCCGCCTGCTTCCCCCTCCCCCCGTGTCACCACCATACCTGTTCCCCCCCTCCCCGTGTCACCACCATACATGCACCCCCCTCCCCCCATGTCACCACCATACCTGCTTCCTCCCCCCCCGTGTCACCACCATACATGCTTCCCCCTCCCCTATCACCACCATACCTGCCACCCCTCTCCCATGTCATCTCACCATACCTGTTCCCCCCATGTCACCACCATACCTGCCCCCTTTCCTCCCCATGTCAACACCATGCCTGCACCCGCCTCCCCCATGTCAACACCATGCCTGCACCCCCCTCCCCCCATGCCAGCACCCCCTCCGGCCTAGTCACCACCATGCCTGCCCCCCCTCTGGCCTTGTCACCACCATGCCTGCACCCCCTCTGGCCTAGTCACCACCATGCCTGCACCCCCTCCGGCCTAGACACTACCATGCCTCCACCCTTTCCCAAGTCAGCCTGTAACACCCCAAGTCACCATGCCTCCACCCACACACCTCTCCCCCCTTGTCACCACTCTTGAGGAGATGTAGCTAGACTGCAGCCAACACTCCATCTGCAGCCAACACTCCGCTGGGGGCACTGGTTTGAGGCACTCTGCTGGGGACAGCTGATGTAAGAGGCAATCCACTGGGGACACTTGATGTAAGAGGCACTCCACTGGGGACACCTGATGTAAGAGGCACTCCACTGGGGACACCTGATGTAAGAGGCACTCCGCTGGGGACACCTGATGTAAGAGGCACTCTGCTGGTGACACCTAAAGTAAGAGGCACTCCGCTGGGGACACCTGATGTAAGAGGCACTCCGCTGGGGACACCTGATGTAAGAGATACTGTCCTGGGGACACCTGATGGAAGGAGGCACTCCGCTGGGGACACCTGATGTAAGAGGCACTCCGCTGGGGACACCTAAAGTAAGAGGCACTCCGCTGGGGACACCTGATGTAAGAGGTACTCCGCTGGGGACACCTAAAGTAAGAGGCACTCCGCTGGGAACACCTGATGTAAGAGATACTGTCCTGGGGACACCTGATGGAAGGAGGCACTCCGCTTGGGACACCTGATGTACGAGGCACTCTGCTGGGGGCACCTGATGTAAGGACGGACACTGCTGGGGGCACTTGATGGAAGGACGGACTCTGCTGGGGGCACCTGATGGCATCTGGTGGCAGGCGACACGCTCAGGGGTCCCACTGATTCTACATTATGGTGAGTTGAATGATTTAATTTTATATTACAATGTAATAATAGAAATAATGCACTTCAATCATCCTGACACCAGAACTGTAGCTCCCCAGTGCCAGCAGCACTCATGCAGCCCCAGACCATGACACTCACACCACCATGCTTGACTGTAGGCAAGACACACTTGTCTTTGTACTCCTCACCTGGTTGCTGCCACACACGCTTGACACCATCTGAGCCAAATAAGTTTATCTTGGTCTCATCAGACCACAGGACATGGTTCCATTAATCCATGTCCTTTCTTTTTTAAAGGTATAATTTTATTGTTTACGTACAAACAATCAAATAGGTACACAGATGCATATGTAGCATTATTGGAGCAGTGCCCAATCGTCGATGAAGTACAGCTACATAGTATCCAGTTAGTGCGTACAGATTAATAGAGTCTCATTGTTACCTTCTAAGTTCCATTATGATGACAAAGAGTCAGCTAATATTTTTCAAGAACTCAAGGAGCAGGTGGTATAGTACAATCTTAACTAACTCAGGGCTTCCAAATCTTATGAAATTTTTTTGGGCAACCTCTGGCTTCATAATTCAATTTTTTTAAAGTTATAGCTTGATTGACTATAGTAAGCCAGAAGGCTATAGTAGGTGGGGATTGGGATTTCCAATGCATAGTGATCGTTTTCTTTGCATCGAACAGGATAATTCAAAGAAAGGTTTGCACATTCTTAGATAAACCGTCATCATCTATATATCCTAGCAAGCATCTCAAGGGGTTACAGATATAAGGCAACTGAGTGAGGGAGCTGATAAGGTCCGTGACCCCCGATCAGAAATTCCTAATCCTAAAAAATGTGCCATCAGCCATGCCACATCGGGAACATGTTGCAGAGGGTAGTTTCTTTAATCTATAGAGTAAACAAGGAGTAAAGTAGGATCTGAATAATAATTTGGTTTTATTACCTTTATCTCGGGAAGAGATGACAGATGATACCTGGAGGGCAAGCACTTCTCGTCAAACATCTTCCGTCAGCTCCAGTATGTCAAAGCATCCAATAGAGTAGGGAGTGACAACTAGGGATCCGCCAAATATATCAGCATGTTGTCTGCATATAAGGACACCTTTTTTTCCAGGCCCCCAATCCTCAGTCCCATCACCACCACAATAGATCTGATCAGCGTTGCCAGTGGCTCTAACACCAATGCAAATAGTAGTGGCAACAGAGGGCACCCCTGTCTGGTGCCTCTGCGTATCATGAAGGGGTCAGAAATAGTTGTATTCAGTCTCAATCTAGCTGTAGGTTTGTGATATAATAATTGAATCCATTTAATAAATGTGCTACTGAATCCAAATTTTGCCAAGACTTCCTGTAGATATGGCCATTCGACCAAATCAAAGGCTTTATAAGCACCCAGGGCTAAAACATCCCTGGAGCCCATTGAGTCATGAGGGGCCTGCATGTTGGCAAAGTGCTGTCGTAATTTAATTGAAGTAGACCTTTCCGGGGGATAAATCCTTTCTGATCCACTCCAATAACAGCAGTAATGACCATATTTAATCTCTGGGCAAGTACTTTGGCTAAAATTTTTAGTTCCGAGTTAATTAGTTCGGTATGATTTGCAGAGAAGAAGGCCCTTGTGAGGTTTGGGCATAAGGACAATTAGCGCCTCAGACCAGACATATGCACTGACAAAAAATGTGTTAATTTTCAGTTCGTTTCATCCGTTTTTTTGGAAATTCGGAAATTTCTGAATTTTCGAATTTGCGATTTTCTGAATTTTCGAATTTCTGAATTTTCGAATTTCTGAATTTTTGAATTCCGAATTTCCGAATTTTTGCATTTCCAAAATCAGAAAATTTGAAAATCAGAAAAAAAGAAAGAAAATCTGTAAAATTCTAAATAATAACTAACTAATAATAACTAACTATTAAATTATAGGTATTGGAATTTCCTTTCAAATTTGGCTGTTTGTGAATGTAACAAATACAAATTTTTCTGAGGGTATGAATTATCCAAAATAACAAATGGAATGGAACAAATTAATAATAAATAATAATAATAAAAGGGTTTATTATTATTATTGTTATTTATTATTATTAGATCGTCAAGTTCCATTTGTTTAGATACGGCATTCGTTATTTCAGGTAATTCATAACTTCAGATACATTTTTATTTTACACAAACAGCCAAATTTGAAAGGAAATTCCAATACCTAGAATTTAATATTTATTATTGGTTAGTTATTATTTCAGATTTTCATTCTTTTGAATGTTCAGATTTTCATTCTTTTGAATGTTCAGATTTTCATTCTTTTGAATGTTCAGATTTTCATGGTATAGTTATATACCCTGAGTAGATGTGGGACCAGTAGCTCTCTAAATTGCGTATACCATTCTATAGGGAATCCTTCCAATCCTGGTGTCTTATTTCTAGCAAAGGACTTGATGGCATCTCCTATTAAATCGTACGTTAAAGGGGCATTTAGCAATAAAACCTGAGAATCAAGCAATTTTGGAAGTGAGAAATCTTGCAAATAATCGTCTAATTCCACAGTAGTAAAGTGGGCCTGGGTGGAGTAGAGAGTAGAGTAAAATTTAACAAAAGCCTCCACTACCTCCTTCGTCTGTTCCACTATTATGCCCTCAGAGTTCTTGATTCTAGGAATGTTGCATGGCTGATATTTAGGCCTAGACAGGTAAGCTAGCAGGCGACTATTTTTGTCGCCACATTCGAAGAGTCGTTGATTTTTATACAACAGTTTTTTCTGGGTTCGTTCAAGTAATACCATGTCTAACTCTCTGGCCTTTTGTCTCCAGACAGTGTGTGTCTTGGGCGCAGGGGACGCTGAGTAGGCAGCCTCTGCCACTCGAAGCTCCCCCACCACATCCACTAGTCTGGAATGAGACGCCTTGCGGGCCTGCCCTATTGCAGCAGCAAAAGAGCCACGCATGGTAGCCTTGAAGGCACCCCAGACCACAGGGATTGATGCACTCTGTGTATTGGTGGCCCAGTATGGGTTCATATCAGCCGTTCCCCAGTCTGTGACAGCCTGGTCCGCCAGCCATAGTGGGCTCAGTCGCCACACATGAAAGGAGGGCGGCACACCTAGAGCAAGGTCCACCAACAGGGGAGAGTGATCAGACACTGCCCTAGGGAGGTATCTGATGTCACTCACCATGCTAAGTAAATCAATACGTGATAATGTACCATGAGAATCAGATTGACAGGAGTATTCCCTCACATCTGCATGTTTCCATCTCCGGGCTTTTACTAGGTCATATTGGGTCAAATAAGTGCCTAAGGGAGTGGGGGGTACAGTCAGTGGCGATGCGTCCATAAAGGGTGCAGGAGCACCGCCCCCTCTCTCCTGGCACTGCCCTATCACCATAGATAGAGTCATGCATGTTGTAATGTGTTGGCCGATTTATGTGGGATTTTATATTATTATTATATATATGTGCACATACAGTACATATACATTATATATATGTACTGTATTACACACACAATATAGGATTGACCAGGCCAAATATCAGTTGACATTGTTATCTGTTAACCTAATTATACATATCAAAGGAGAAGTGGCCAAACAAGAATTACTCCACATATCAAAGGGGAACAGATAATGAATGAATGGGCTATGTTCAAGAATATAGATTGGGGATTCAAGTCTATTCTACACCTCAAAAGGGTAATCAGTAGTCACACATATCAAAGGGGACTTGTTGATGTTGATATGCAAGAATGCAAATTAGGGCAGCCTTTGACTCCAGCTGAATATAACCTTGGATTCAGTCTAAGAAAAACCATCTCAGAGAAGGGTCTGTGATTATGAAGGCATAGGTCTAAGAGAAAATATTCGTTGTCATGGTACCCTGTTGGATTTTGTCATCTGTAAGACTGTTCTGTTTTGGAAGCCAATAAAGTGCGCCTCTCTGGAAGAATTGGGTTGCTGCGGAGAAGTACTTTTTAATAACTACATACCATATACAAACTACATATTAGATCACTACAATGCATTGCTTGATTCTATCTATGGTCGCCGCTGAAAGCCCCTATTCAGGTGTCCGGCCCCTTTTCGGGCACCGGGCACATGAATGACAGCGGTGGGGGTGTTTTTTGGAAGCACCTGATTAGAGCCGTAGGCTCTGAACAGCGGGCACAATGCTGTGCTTAAATTGAGTAAGAAATTCTTTTTTTATATATTTTTTGGGGGACATTTATTATAGCAAAAAGTAAAAAATATAGCTTTTTTTCAAAATGTCCGGTCTTTTTTTGTTTATAGTGCAAAAAAAAAAACTGCAGAGGTGATCAAATACCATCAAAAGAAAGCTCTATTTGTGTTAAAAAAAAAACATTTTGTTTGGGTACAGCATTGCACGACTGCGCAATTGTCAGTTAAAGCGCTGCTGTGGCGTATCGCATAAAACGCTTTGGTCATTAAGGGGGTAAAATCTTCTGGGGCTGAAGTGGTTAATATACACTTGTTGTTTTTTTTGTTTTTTTTTTTACCAAAGACATTTAGCAGAATACATTTTGGTCTAAATTTATGAAGAAGTTAGATTTTTTTTTTATTGGATATGTTTTATAACAGTAGACAATATTGTCTTTGTTTTTCTTTTCAAAATTTGTGGTCTTTGTTCATTTATAAAATTAAAAACCCAGTGGTGATAAAATATCACCAAAAGAAAGCTCAATTTATGTGAAAAAAAGATATCAATTTAATTTGCATATAGTGCTGCATAACCACGCAATTGGCAGGTAAAGTAGCGCAGTGCTGAATAGCAAAAAACGGCCTGGTAATGAAGGGGGTACAACCTTCCAGAGGTCAAATGGTTAATTCTTGTTAATGACTTTTGTTGGGTATGCAGTAGTGAGGCCAAACTTTATTTTCTGTAAAAGACCAAACTGTACAGTAAAAGTGTCAGTTAGAGGGTTGGGACAAACTATTTACCACTGACGGGATATTTACAATGGTCATTGTTTATTCAGTTATGTAAAACCTTTATCTCTAAAAAGTGTTAGCTGGAGCTTAGCTTTAATTTGTTAGTCAAGTCCATCTAAATCTGCTTGTGTGGAGATGCCTTGGGTTAGACAGTGTGTTACTTGTAGGATCACCAGGTGAAAGTAAAAGAATACATGCTAAATGAGGTGAAAGTAAAAACTAATGTAGCCACCACATTTAGGATAAGTTCACCTTTTGGGGATAAAATAATAAATGTTCAAAGTTTGGCAGGAAAAAAAAGTGTATTTATAATATTTCCCTAAAGAGCCTGAAAATCATTGTACACGTGATCAGTGGATAAGGGGTGCAATGCCCGACTCCTGCAGACAAGCCCAGCAGGGCTTAGAAATGAACTGCAAGGCAGCTTATCAGCGACCTTGCAGTCCATTCAAAACTACAAGCCGCAATGGCTGATGGTAGTTGTGGTTCGTGCACTCACAGGAAACTGTGAATGAATGAAGCAGCCATGTGGGCGGAGCTCTACATGATCATGTTATTTTAAAATAGTGACAGCAGGGACAGGGAGAAGTTCCTCTGCTCGCTGTCACATGCAGAAGGAGAAGAGACTATAGCTGCAGCTGCTGAAACATGTTACATATTCCACTGGTATTTAGGGTAGAACATGTAACATGTTCTAAAAGTGAACTTATCCTTTAAAAAGGAATGTCATGTATGGTATATTTTTACATAGTTACCTTGCACCAATGTAAAAAAATACTGTATATACTGTACAGTGGAACCTTGGATTACGAGCATAATTCGTTCCAGAAGAATGCTTGTAATCCAAAGCACTCATATATCAAAGCAAATTTCCCATTAGAAGTCAATGCAAACTCAGATAAATCGTTCCACAGTGACTTCTATGGTATGCAGTACCGCATGTGGCTAGAGGTGTGGGGGGGGGGGGGGCGCCAGAGATACTCTGAAACACTCAGAAACCGCTCAGAGCTGCTCGGATGCATTCAGAAACACTCTGAGAGGCTCGGAAACACTCGGGAACGGAGTGTTTCCAATCGTTTCCGAGTGGCTCCGAGTCCATCCGAGTGCATCCGAGTGGCTCCGAATGTCACCGACGCCCCCGAACCTCTGGCCAAATGCGGTACTGCACACCGCAGAGACTTGAATCCTGCTTGTTTTGCGAGACAGCGCTCGCAAACCGAGTCAGGATTTTTAAAAAATAATAGCTCGTATTGCGAGACGCTCGTTAACCTCGTTACTCGCAATCCAAGGTATTACTGTATATACATATTTACAGTATATACTATACTTGGCCAATTCCCCAGGAAGATGGAAGTCGCTGAAGTAGACACCGCTACTCCATTGATCGCCACTTGCTTTCAGGTTGCAGGCTGCTCAGCATGCATGCCACTGAGAAAATGCCAATCAGAGAACACTGGACCAGTGTAACTATGTAAAAATATACCATACCTGCAATTCATCTTTAAGGATTGGTAAGCTGCAATATATTACACTTTTGTTTTTGGGTTTAATACCGCTTTAAGTATTTCTGCATTGTGCAAGACCGGTGGTTAGTTTCATAATTTCAAGTCCCAGATCCACACTTGATTAGCTCTTGATATTTTAGATCTAAACACTGACGAGTCACAAACTAAACAGCAGGTTAAACAGCAACTTTTCCTGACAAAATTCCAAGTTCCTCGACAAGATAAAGGGCAGCTATCAAGGTTACCAACATGATCTATTAAAAAGAGCATTTTGTGTTTTGTGTTCGATCATCTATAGCAATGTTGCCACGCAGCCTTGCTGTCTTTTTGTTCTTTTTGGGTGCTCTTAGTAAATGCAATGGGGGCAGGCTGCTTGTTGTTCCCATGGATGGCAGTCACTGGCTCAGCATGCGTCCACTGGTAGCAAAGCTGGGTCAAAATGGGCATCATGTTGTGGTGGTCATGCCTGAAAGCAGCTTGTCAATGAGAAAGTCTGATCTATACAATATAACGACATTCCCTGTCCCATACACCACTGAAGAGATTGATGCAATACTTCAGAAAATGGCCAGTGAACACTTTACTGCTCCCAATTATTTTCCTGGGACTGCTATTACAATGCTCAACAGCATGATGGTTGTATTTAACATGTTCTACAACATGTGTGAGAGAATGTTACTTAATGAAGACTTAATACGTGAACTTCAGGAAGAAAAGTTTGATGTTGTCCTTACCGATCCATTTTTACTGTGCGGAGTGATACTAGCGGAACATCTTGACCTGCCCTCTGTGAATTTCTTAAGAGGGTTGCCCTGCTCTTTTGACTATGTAAGTGCACAGTGTGAAACTCCACGTTCCTATGTACCAAGATTGTTCAGTAAGAATGAAGACAAGATGACCTTTATGGAACGTGTGAAAAATGTCATGATCAATGTGCTTGAACCGAATTATTGTGGGCCAATGTATGAACAATATGTGCAGCTGGCATCAAAGATCCTCAAAAGAGAAATGACCCCTGTGCAATTTCTAAGTAGAAGCTCTGTATGGCTCTTGAGATATGATTTTGTTTTTGAGTATCCGAGACCTATTATGCCTAACATGGTATTCATTGGAGGAATCCATTGCAAGGAAGGGAAGGTTCTGCCTAAAGTAAGTGTACTTTAGATATTTTTATGTGTTTTTACATCATTGTTTCCAAAACTATAAGCAAAATGTTTTTTTCGTTTTGGATAGAGTGGAGAGGGATTATTACACCAGGTTTTTACTGCTGTCTGTGCCCCCTGTAGGGAGATTCGCCCCCTCTATTTGTACTATTTATCTGTCATGTACCTGGTGGAGATTAAGCTGAAGAGGGGAATTTTCCTTAATACCACTACTTACTATAGCTGTCAGGTGGTTAATGGTATTCTAAAGAGCAAACGTCAAATTTACAGTAGATATATGCCCATTCTTACAACAATAGACAGTCTCTTGATGACTTTCAGTTGCAATTTGTTCTTCATTTCACTCCTCTCAATATTTGTTCAGAATAAAATAATTCATTTTTTTAACAGGATAAAGGCAAATGGAATGATTTGCTGTAATGACAAATTCTCAGGAGTTATTCTGTAATGAATATTGATCCCTCTCTGTCCCTTACATTAACCATTTTTGTCATAGTGTTGCAACCAATTGGCACATGATAAATGAAAAACAATAATTCTTATAGCATGAAGTACATAATTATTATTATTTAAGTTTTGGTATCTTTCAGTACCCGACAGACCCAGCAATTAGTCTCCACCTGTTGTAAGCTGCTGCGGTTTTCCCCATGCCAAGTGTTTGTTCTCTGTGTCTTTTATGCCTGCTCCTGACCCAGGCTTTGTACCTCTTATCCTGACCCAGTATGTCTTGTACCTGCCACCTGGTCACCACTGATGTAACTAACTGAATTAAAGTAAACAGCGTTACTTAACGCCGTTACTTTAGAGGGTAACGAGTAATCTAACTGTTTACTCTTCCCCTCATGGTAACGCCTTTCCCATTACTTGGGCGGCGTTACCACAATTACCCGCCGCAATCCACGGAGCACTCCGGCCTAGCTCCGGAGCGGCGGCCATCTTGGTGCACCCGTCGGCCGCGGATTCGGCCTAGCTCCGGAACGGCGGCCATCTTGGTGCACCCGTCGCGGTTTGCAATGTGATTGCTCCGTCAAATGATGAAGCCATCACTTGTAAACAAACCGGCGTCAAGGTGACGCTGGTTCCTCTCTTCCCTCCCCTCTCCCCTCTGTGCACCACAGTTATACTTAGTGAAAATATATCTAAAACTTTTTTCTTAAAGTTGAAAAGTTTTGCGAATGGCACAAATAAAATTTTTCACAAAGTCTGCTGCTTCAGTATTTTTTAATCTTTTTGTCAGATGTTATGGTATACTGAAGTATAATTACAAGCAATTCATACGTGGCAAAGGCTTTTATTGAAAATTACATTAAAGTGTGTGTAAACCCGAATTATGAAATTTGACCACATACATCTGCAGATTTTACTTATCTCTCTCCAAAGCACTAAGTCCTGTGACTTTCTGCTGCTCTGTTCATCTGTTATCAGCATGATAACTTCTGACAAGTTCTCCGACACATAAAATAAAAGCAGCTGGAAATTTGTGTCAAGAAAAGTGCTATAAATAGATTAGCAGAGAGCTGGTCTAATCACAGCACAGCTCTGCAAGTATCTTCCTTGCTCTGCCTATGTGGAGGGGGGGGGGGGTGTCTTTCCTCCAATCAGCTGTCACACAGTGTAAGCCAAGACTATACTCCCACTGCTGAAACAGGAAGAACAAAGTCTAACATGATGTTCACTTTCTAAAGAATATAGCAAGCTGAAGACAGCAGATATACATGTGAAAATTATATAGGGAAATTTGTTTCATCCGTGTGTATAATCTGAGGCTGTTCACTGGGTATATGTGATGGTTTGCATGCATTTTAAGTTTATGCAAAGAGTCAATGTTTGCAGTGTTGACCCTTCTTTTTCAAGACCTCTGCAATCGCCCTGGCATACTGTCAATCAACTTCTGGGCCACATCCTGCCTGATGGCAGCCCATTCTTGCATAATCAATGCTTGGAGTTTGTCAGAATTTCTGGGGCTTTTTTTGTTCACCCGCCTCTTGAGAATTGACTACAAGTTCTCAATGGGATTAAGATCTGGGGGGGTTTCCCATCCATGGACCCAACATTTAGATGTTTTGTTCACCAAGTCACTTAGTTATCACTTTTGTCTTATGGCAAGGTGCTCCATCATACTGGAAAAGGCATTGTTCGTCACCAAACTGTTCTTGGATGGTTGGGAGAAGTTTCTCTCTGAGGATGTTTTTGTACCATTCTTTATTCATGGCTGTGTTCTTAGGCAAAATTGTGAGTGAGCCCACTCCCTTGGCTGAGAAGCAACCCCACAAATGGTCTCAGGATGCTTTACTGTTGGCATGACACAGGACTGATGGTAGCGCTCACCTTTTCTTCTCTGGACAAGGTTTTTTTTAGGAAAGAGGATTCATCAGAGAAAATTACTTTACTGCAGTCCTCAGTACCCTTTACAGAATATCAGTCTGTCCTGTCCCTGATGTTTTTCCTGTTTTTCCTCCCCTTCTTGACACCAGGCCATCCTCAAAAAGTCTTTGCCTCACTGTGCGTGCAGATGCACTCACACTTGCCTGCTGCCATTCCTGAACAAGCCCTGCACTGGTCGTTCCCTGATCCTGCAGCTGAATCAACTGTAGGAGATGGTCCTGGCGCTTGCTGGACTTTCTTGGGCGCCCTGAAGCCTTCTTCACAAATGCAGTGGAAATTTTTTTTATGGAATTAAAGGGGTGTTTTAGGTGAAATTTTTTTTTTTTTAAAGTCAGCAGCTAAAAAAAAAGTAGCTGCTGACTTTTTATAAGTACACTTACCCACCCAGGGCACCGACATGTCCCTCGGCGCTCCGATCCCAGCGCCGCCATCCTCACTAAGGGGAACAGGCAGTGGAGCCTTACGGCTTCACTGCCCGTTTTCCTACTGCGCATGTGTGAGTCGCGCGGCACTTTGTGAATGGGACGCTGTGTTAGGGAACACACAGTTCCCAGAACACAGCAGGCCCCATTACCCAGAAGACAACGTGGAGGAGGACAGAAGACCAAAGATCAACGAAGATCACCGTGGAGTAGGAAGGAGGCAGATTAGGAAGACTGCCTAGCAACAGGGATTTCGGATAAGGTAAAAAAAATTTTTTTTTTTTCAAATGTTTTCTTTTTTCTTTTTTAAAGAATATTAATGCTCTTTTTTTTTTATTTAGGGTGGCCCTCCACTTTAAGTTAATTTTCATGGCAAAGGGG
Source organism: Lithobates sylvaticus (assembly GCA_028564925.1). Lineage (NCBI taxonomy): Eukaryota > Metazoa > Chordata > Amphibia > Anura > Ranidae > Lithobates > Lithobates sylvaticus. The sequence goes on from CM053031.1 coordinate 88,738,906, forward strand.
GATTTTGCAATTAATTGCAATTTATCTGATCACTCTTCATAACATTCTGGAGTATATGCAAATTTCCATCATAAAAACTGAGGCAGTAAATTTTGTGAAATTTAATATTTGTGTCATTCTCAAAACGTTTGTACATGGCTGTACACTTTAATTAAAAAAATTTACATGGGGAAGAGCTAATACATAGGGTTATCTGAGATTTTTCTACTGCAAGCTTTAAATAACAAAGCCCTACTAATACTACTAGTACAACAATATTTGAACAAATATTCACTTCTGATTAAGGCCAGGTTCACATATATGCGAATTGGATGTGAGTAAGTTTGCGTGACAGGCAAGTGTGAACGTCTCTCAATGTAGCCAGTTCACACAAGCATGGGGCGGCCATGGCCTGCATTCAAAAAGAGTCCTGTGGGTGTTTGGGTCCGATTCAGGTGCAAATTAAAAAATTCAGACCTAAATCGCAACTGAACCAGTGAACAGACATGCACCGGACCCCAGGCATGAACCTGCAGCCGCACATATGTGAACCCGGCCTTAAAAAAGATTGTGTTGTGTTCTTGTTTACTATTAGAGATTTATTTTCCCATTATGTAAGCTACACACTAATGAAATTTAATTAAAACTGGGTTCACACTATAAAAAAAATCAGGCGAATGATCGTCTGGTTTTCACAGCAAGTCGAACCCGAGGAAGATATTAATTGTATGACAATTCTCGATTGACAAAGGCCTTTTTTTTTTTTTTTAAATCGTTAGTGCTGTTAGAAAAATGTTGCTGCTTGTCCCTTCGGAAATTTTTGTTTGGAAAGTCTAAATCGGATTAAAACTTTTGTACACACTATCAGTAAAATCGAACGATCGTACAAAATTTTTCTTATAGTGTGCACCCAGCTTAAAAGTAGTATCATCAGACTGCAAAGGCACAAATGATTCTGTAGTTTGTGTATGTTATATATAGTTCAGGACATTTATGTTAGTGTACAAATGCAAAATTAGCAAATTGTACTTGGTTTCACATTATACTTCTAAAATGCTATTTGGCATGTTCCTACAAACTGTAAATATGACCAAATGTCATGTGTTCTTGGATGTTATTTTGAGTGAGACAAAGTTCATTGTGACTTTAATGCCATGTTTTATATGCAAGTGTGGTAGATATATGCAGATGAATATAAGGAGGAACTTATCTGTATCTGAGCTACACAAACTGAAAACGCCATTTAATTCATTTTTAATATTTAAAGCAAACTCACCCGTCAATCAATGTCCCCACCATGCTTTATTTTGTTGACAAATCGTGTTGAACCCTCTAATATTCTAGCTTTGGCCATCTTGAGTAAGGGCAGATGATACATGTAGCATTTCATTTCTGCCCTTAATCTGCCCCTAATCCATCTGCCCTTAGCTCAGACATGTAGGCAGGAGGGGATGCTGAGGTGAGAAATCCCCTCCTGCCCTTCTCCAGACGTAAAAACAAGAAAATATAATATACTGTCGTACGATTATACATAGTTACTGTTCCGCTTTAAACTGATTGTGGTATATTTCACATCATAATTTCTACGAAGTTCTACAGCATGAGTTTGTTTTAATTCTTTAGGCTATGGCTGATGTTTTTAAGAATTTTGTACTTTTTAGATGCTGGTAAACTGCTGTTAGGCTTCTCGGCAGCACACGTGCATTTTAACTCTCTGGAGCTAGGCTGTGTGTGGGTGGTGCCCAATAGCCTTTGCAAACCCTTTAACATTGGCTATTTGGGGGTTCCAATTTGCAGATGGCCCTCTACTCACTCTTTCCCCTATAGAAGCCCCTAAATGCAAGCCAGCCTGGCTTGACCAGGATTCCATGGCTTATCCGACCCTGCGTCTGCTGCTAGGGTCCCTCCATTCCTGAAGTGCACAGGAAAGTTCCAGGGGATGTTTTCCCTAATAAGGAATAACACAATATCCAGAGTGATGAATATATTTTGTAATGTTTTACTGCAGGGGTGTCCAACCTTTTAACCTTCCTGGGGCACCTAGAAGAAGAGGAATTGTCTTGGGCCACACATACTAAATTTTTTATATTATAAAGTAAAAGAGGGCAACATAAAACTAGTGCGATATTTGAAACTGTTTTTGATAAACTAGCACATCAATATCTGGTATGATAAATGTAGTAGCAATTCTCAATGAATTCTCAAAGTGCTTATCAGATATTTTGGTTCTAATTTTGCCCTTCGTATGGTTCATCCTTGAAAATAGTTGCACACATATATACAGTACCTTGAAGAAGTATACATACCCCTTAAATTTTCCACATTTTGTCTTGTTACAACCAAAAACGGAAATGTATTTTATTGGGATTTTATGTGATAGACCAACACAAAGTGGCACATAATTGTGAAGTGGAAGGAAAATGATAAATGGTTTTCATTTTTTTTTACAAATAAATATATGAAAAGTGTGGCGTGCATTTGTATTCAGCCCCCTTTACTCTGATAACAAAAATCTAGTGGAACCAATTGCCTTCAAAAGTTACCTAATTAGTAAGTAGAGTCTACCTGTGTGTAATTTAATCTCAGTATAAATACAGAGGTTTGTGGAGAACCTTAGTGAACAAACAGCATCATGAAGGCCAAGAACACACTAGACAGGTCAGGGATAAAGTTGTAGAGAAGTTTAAAGCAGGGTTAGGTTATAAAAAAAATATCCTAAGCTTTGAATATCTCATGGAGCACTGTTCAATCCATCATCAGAAAATGCAAAGTGTATGGCACAACTGCAAACCTACCAAGACATGGCCATCCACCTAAACTGACAGATCGGGCAAGGAGAGCATTAATCAGAGAAGCAGCCAAGAGGCCCATGGTATCTCTGGAGCAGCTGCAGAGATCCACAGCTCAGGTGGGAGAATCTGTCCACAGGACAACTATAATGCCCCGTACACACGGTCGGATATTCCGATGGAAAAAGTCCAAACGTATTATGTTGTCGTAAATCCGATCAGACTTTTTCCGATCGTGTGTAGAGAACAAACGCACAAAGTGCCACGCATGCTCAGAAGAAATTTGGAGACAAAAGCTATTGGCTACTGGGCTCTACGTAGTCCCGTCGTACGTTTTATACGTCACCTCGTTCGAAATAATCGGAATTTCCAACAACTTTGTCCGACCGCGTGTGTGCAAGTTTCGGACAAAATCCGTCTGAAAAAATCCAACGGATGACCGTGTGCACGGGGCATTAGTCGTGCACTCCACAAATCTGCCCTTTATGGAAGAGTGGCAAGAAAAAAGCCATTGTTGAAATAAAGCCATAAGAGGTCCCGTATGCAGTTTGTGAGAAGCCATGTGGGGGACACAGCAAACATGTGGAAGAAGGTGCTCTAGTCAGATGAGACCAAAATTTAACTTTTTGGCCTAAAAGCAAAACGCTATGTGTGGTGGAAAACTAACACTGCTCATCACCCTGAACACACTGTCCCTACCGTGAAACATGGTGGTGGCAGCATCATGTTGTAGGGATGCTTTTCTTCAGAAGGGACAGGTAAGCTGGTCAGAGTTGATGGGAAGATGGATGGAGCTAAATACAGGGCAATCTTTGAAGAAAATGTGTAATGCCGCGTACACACGATCGGACCATAGTCGCCGAACAATTCGCCCGTGTGTGGGCTCCGGCGGACTTTTTCTTCCCAAAAGTCCCGCGGACTTAGAAAGAAGTCTTGACTCAAAATTATGACTGCTGAGTCCGGCGGACAATCCGCCCGTCTGTGTGCTAGTCCGCCGGTATTTTAAAATGAACAGACTTGCCCACACACGGAATGAAGTCCGTTCATTTTGAAAATGACTCCAGGTAGACAGAACCTTGCTAGCCCCATCGCCTGGTATGGATTTAAAGGGGAACCCCTACTTTCTTGTTAAAAAAAAAAGGGGAACCCCTACGCCGAAAAAACTTTGTGGGGGTCCCCCCAAAGTCCATACCAGACTCTTATCCAAGCACGCAGCCCGTCCAGTCAGGAAAGGGGGAGGGGACGAGCAAACAACCCCCCTCTCCTGCACCTTGTCCCCATGTTGACGCTCTCTCCAGTCGCAATGGCAGGGACGCGTTGCGTGTCAACTTATATAGGGGTAAGGGGCGGGGTCACCTGGTGATGTCACATGGTGACCTCGCCCTTATGATGTCACAGTCCCATCATCCCCCGGGACTGTGACATCATAAGGGGTGGGGTCACCATGAGACATCACCCGGTGACCGCTCCTTACCCCTATATAAGTCGCCACGCAATATACGTCATTTTATTGTGTTTTATTGTGTTTATCTGCACTAAAATTCATTAAAGTGCACTTTTCCCCAAAAATTTGTGTTTGAAAAACTGCTGTGCAAATATCGTGTGACATACTGTAAATTGCAACAACTAGCATTTTTTCCCTCACAGACCTTTGCTTTCAGAAAATATACAGGGATTTCAAGGGGAACCCCACGCCAACATTTAAAAAATAGTGTGGGGTCCCCCCAAAATCCATACCAGACCCTTAACCCTTATCCGAGCATGCAGCCTGGCAGGTCAAGAAAAGTCAAAGATGAGCGAGCACCCCCCCTCCTGAACCATACTAGGCCACATGCCCTCAACATGGGGGGGTGGGCTCTGCGCCCGCCCCACCCCAAAGCACTTTGTTGATGGGGACAAGGGCCTCTTCCAGACAACCCTGGGCTGTGGTTGCCCGCCCCTTTTACTAACCTGCCAGGCTGCATGCTCGGATAAGGGTCTAGTATAGATTTTGGGGGGACCCTACACCATTTTTTTGTTAAATTTTGGCATGGAGTTCCTTTTAAAATCTATACCAAATCCAAAGGGCCTGGTATGGATTTTGGGGGGATCCCATACTGTTTTTTCCCTTAATTCTGTCATAGGGTTCCCCTTAACCACTTCAATACAGGGCACTTTCACCCCCTTACTACCTATACCAATTTTCATCTTTCAGTGCTCTCACAATTTGAATGACAATTACTCATACCACACTGTACCTAAACAAAATTGTTATCATTTTTTTTTCACACAAATAGAGCTTTCTTTTGGTGCCATTTAATCACCACTGGGGTTTTCATTTTTTGCAGTATAAGTAAAAAAAGAGTGGGAAAAAAAACTAACTTTTTTTTAGTTTCTAGTATAAATTATTGCAAATAAGTACTTTTTGTTCATACATTTGGGCCAAAATTTATACTGCTACATGTCTCTGGTAAAAATAACCCAAATTAGTGGATATTATTTAGTCTGTGTGAAAGTTATAGAGACTACAAGATATGGTGCAAATCATAAAAATTTTTATCACACCTGATGTACTGACGGCCTATCTCATTTCTTGAGGCCCTGAAATGTCAGGACAGTACAAATACCCCCAAATTTTGAAAACTAGACAGTCCAAGGTATTTAGTAAGAGGCGTGGTGAATTTTTTGAAGTTGTAATTTTTTCCCACAATTCTTGGAAAAATTAAGAAATTATTTTTTTTTTTACACAAAATTGTCATAATTACAAGTTATTTCTCGCACACAGCATATGCATTCTTCCAATTAAACCCCAAAATACATTCTACTACTCCTCCTGAGTATGGTGATACCACATGGCTGAGACTTTTTCACAGCCTGGTCACATAGAGAGGTCTACACTGTGTTATATACACAGCACTACACTGTATTATATACATGGCACTATACTGTGTTATATACACACACTACACTGTGTTATGTACACCGCACTACACTGTATTATATACACTGCACTACACTGTGTTATATACATTGCACTACACTGTGTTATATACATTGCACTGCACTGAGTTATATACACCGCACTACACTGTGTTATATATATCGCACTACACTGTGTTATATACACTGCCCTACACTGTATTATATACACACCACTACACTATATTATATACACTGCACTACACTGTGCTATATACACCACACTACACTGTGTTATATCCATTACACTGTGTTATATACACTAATCTGACTGACCGCACAATACACTAACTAACCTGCCTAATCTCCACTAATACACAGCACTATGCACGGCTGCCATATAAGCAGCCTTATATAGTGTGGGGGCATGGACTTAGCCCCTGAGCCATGATTGGGCAAAGGCACCCTGCCTTTGGCCAATCATGGCCCTCACAGTACATTGTGCTGTGATTGGCCAAAGCATACAGGTCAGGTGCTTGCTTTGGCCAATTAGCAGCAATCAATGCACTGCGATCTATCACTTTGATTGGATGGTGTTTTTTAGGGACACTGACTGGTAACAATGAGTTAAAATGTTTTTTTACATTGTTTTTACATACTGTCCCCCCAGCAGTACAGTGTCATCATAGTGAAACTGCATTACTCTGTGGGAGGGTTATCAGGATTTTTTTTTTTTTTTTTAAACAGTGATTGATGATGGCTGTACAAACAATAATTTCTCACTCTCTCTGGCTAAATTCCTGCAGCCATTGAGAAATACTGTCATAGCTGTGATTGGTCACAGCTACCACTAGGTACAGTGCTGCTGTGAGTGGCCTTGTACAACGTGATCTCTTTGACCCATCACAGAGATCTCACAGTAATAAACTATGATGATGGGAAATGGCATTGCTTACTACTAGCTGTGATCAGTGATTGGCTACATTGGTTACATAGTACCAGGGCAGCCCACAGCGGCCAGGTACAATAACCAGTGTACTGGACAGTGGGCACAGGTTGCGCCGCTGCATGCTCCCAGGGATTGGATGTGGGGGATATATGGGTACAATTGCCCGTTTATGTACTATTGTTTTATATCCAATTTATTTAATATTCATTTTCAAGTTCTTTTCTTTAATATATAGCAAAACAACATGTGAAGATCAACCCTATTTTAATTTCAGTTTATATTATATTATACATTAAAGTCTTGAAGGCGCCAAAATATGTACTGTACATCAATTTAACATTTTGTCCTTTAAAGTTAAAAAAATATACAGATAAACTTTCTAAACTCAGTGTTCAAGTATTTTGCACAGTGATGTAATGAAGACTGTTAAAGATTAAATAACAAATGCTTAAAAGCAGCTTACACATCAGCTGATTTTCAGAAGACATGGCCAAAATGTTTTACTATGTACAAGTCACGGCTGTCCTTATTTTCTTTTCTTTTGGATATGTAACATTTGTTGAGCCTGGTAACGTGCTTGTAGTACCTGTTGAAGGCAGCCATTGGCTTAGCATGCGTGCAGTTGTGGATATGTTGGGGCAAAAAGGACACCAGATTTTTATAATAGCGCCAGACTTCAATATCCATATTCAAGCCTCTGAAGGTTATGAGATCAGATTCTACCCTGTGTCATATTCCCGTGAAGATCTACAGAGTCATTTTAAAACTTTTTCAGCTGAAGTTTTCACAGAAAGACCTCTTCTGCAGAAGATTCTGAAGATGAATGAGAGGATGAAACAAGGAGCAGCCCTAATGTTTGATACTTGTGTTAGACTACTGAACAACAAAGAGTTAATACGGACCTTAGAGGAGACCACTTTTGATGTTGTTTTCACAGATCCCGTGCTTCCATGTGGCCAGATCCTTGCAGAGCATCTTGCAGTACCCTCTGTGTACTTTTTGCGTTCCATATTCTGTCACAAAGATGCAATAGCTTCTCAGTGTCCAATACCACTGTCTTATGTACCACGGCAGTTATCAGGCCTTACTGATCATATGACTTTCCCTCAACGACTGCAGAACTTCTTTTATGAAATAGTTTCACATTTTCTGTGTGATGTACTTTACTCTCCATACCAGCAACTGGCTTCTGAGTTCCTTCAAAGAGAGGTCAGTTTACACGAAATTTTAGGTCATGCATCCATCTGGCTAATGAGACTTGATTTTGCTTTTGATTATCCAAAGCCGGTGATGCCCAATATTGTCTTTATAGGGGGAATTAACTGCGTTCAAAGAAAACCTCTAAATCAGGTGAGAATTCTAAGTATTTGATGTGCTAGTATTTATTATGGATTTATACTGTATTTGTATTTGGTTACCAGGTCCCCGGACACATATCCTCTCCAGGCAAAGTCTTGGAGGCAACTACCCTTTTAGAAGAGCTCCTTGAATATTTATCTCCCTCCCTAGCACACAGTACTGGAATAAAGCATATCATTGTTTCTTCTATCTACTGGAGGACACCTGCTAGACAAAAGTAAACAATATGCAGACTTTAGGGCAAATCCAACAAATGCAGAAAACAATAGCAACCAGAGCTCAGGTTGGCTATAAGCTTAGTAGTTTCTCACTAAATTGACCCTAGTGGCACGCTAACTTTGTCAAAGCTACTCCACACCTCTTTTCAGGCAATATTCTTCCTTTTGAAATCTCAGAAGGAGTGGTAGGGAAAGGAGTGGTAGTGAGGGGGAATGAGTCCCTGATTCAGTTGTTTTTAAGGGTTCATTCACACTGCAAAGTCTATGTTGAGTGTAGGTAAATGCATGTGCATTGATGTGTGTTGGCATGCTGTGTTGAGTTGCATTTTAACATGAAAAGTTCTCTGCACATCATGGAGCATGCAAAGGGTCTATGGAATGGCTGAAATGTCAAACTTGTGCTGACTTGCTGTCTTCGTTGAGGCATGTCGCGCTGCACTGCTAAGCGTTAACATGTCTTGCATTATGCTGAGAAAAAGTGGAGCTTGCTATACTTTTTTCCACTGCAAACCAGTGTATATCAGCACAATGCACCAGTGTGAACTGCTCCCATTCACATATCTAATTTTTACAGGTCCTTGCATTGACATTCATTGAAAAAAATGTGTCAACGCATATGGTGTGAATTGACCCTGAATGTCAGCTTGAGCTATTCAACTTTTAAACATTAGACTCTCTACAACAGGCGGTAAGAAGAGAATTGAAAATCTGTAAAGGGTCTTGAAGAACCCTGTCTTTGCAGGTATTTACTGTATATAAGCCAATTAACCACTTCACTGCCGGAAGATTAGGCTGCTCAATGACCAGAGCACTTTTTACAATTTAACTGGTAATTGCGCGGTCATGCAATGTTGTACCCAAACGCAATTTGTGCCCTTTTTTTGCCCCACAGATAGAGCTTTTTTTTAATGGTATTTGATTGCCTCTGCCATTTTTATTTTTTGCGATATAAATGGAAAAATACATATTTTCTACTTTTATTTATACGAAAAATCCAATAAACTCAATTTTAGTCATACACTTAGGCCAAAATGTATTCAGCCACAATGTCAATAAGCGTATATTTATTGGTTTGCGCAAAAGTTATAGCGTCTAAAATTTAAAATTGCACAAAGTTGTCACTAAATTATATATTTCTTAAACATTCCATGGGCATATGTGGAATTACACCCCAAAATACGTTCTGCTGCTTCTCCTAAGTACGGGGATACCACATGTGTGAGACTTGTTGGGAGCCTAGCCGTGTACAGGACCCCGAAATCCAAGCACTGCCTTCAGGCTTTCTAAGGGCGTAAATTTTTGATTTCACTCCTCATTACCTATCACAGTTTTGAAGGCCATAAAATGCCAAGATAGCACAAAACCCCCCCAAATGACACCATTTTGGAAAATAGACACCCCAAGCTATTTGCTGAGAGGCATGTTGAGTCCATGGAATATTTTATATTTTGCCACAAGTTGTGGGAAAATTAAAATGTTTTTTTTTTTTTTTTGCACAAAGTTGTCACCAAATGATATATTGCTCAAACATGCTATGGTTATATATGGAATTACACCCCCAAAATACATTCTGCTGCTTCTCCTGAGTACAGGGATACCACATGTGTGAGACTTTTTTGGAGCTTAGCCATGTACAGGACCCTGAAAACTAATCACCGCCTTCAGGCTTTCTAAGGGCGTAAAATTGTGATTTTACTCCTCACTACCTATCACAGTTACGGAGGTCCTGGTTTTGTGCTATATTGACATTTCATGGCCTCCAAAACTGTGATAGGTAATGAGGAAGTGAAATGCCCATTTTACACCCTTAGAAAGCCTGAAGGCGGTGCTTGGTTTTCGGGGTCCTGTACACGGCTAGGCTCCCAAAAAGTCTCACACATGTGGTATCCCCTTACTCAGGAGAAGCTGTAGAATGTAGAATGGTAAGTCTGGAGCACGGCAGTACGGAGACTCTATGGGACAAAGCAACAGTCACAAGGTTTCTCGGGAGGAGCATGGACCTGAGCAGCAAGAATTTTGTCACCCAAAGGAGAAGTGAGAATGGTGCGAACCGTAGCCAGAATACAATCAGGAGGAATCACAGGAACTGGAACCGACTCCAACCTCGGAAGTGGAGGAAAATTGTTGTGACATGGCGTCAGCACTTACATTCTTAGAATGAGACAATGTAATTGAAACTTGACAAGAAAAGAGCCCATCGCGGCCTTCTGGGAGAGAGGCATTTAGCCTCAGACAAGAATGTGAGATTCTTATGGTCAGTAAGAATGTGTCACATACCTGGTGGTTTTGAGCCTGAATTGCAGAGATAGACCTCCCCTACAGCTCCCACCCACGGCCCCCGGGAATGGGAACAGAGGGCACAGGAGTAAGGAGTGGTATGGGTGCCTGGCAGGATCAACAGTCAGTGTCAGAAGTCCAGGAACCACTTGCAGAAGCAGGAGACTGGAACTAGAGAGCAGACTGGAACCGAAGTGCTGGACTGGAAGCAGGAACAACAGCAGGCAGATGGGCTGGAAACTGGAGTGCTGGACTGGAACCAGGAATCAGCAGCTGGCAGAATCACCAAAGAGAGGTCAGGCAGGCCGGTGGTCAGGTATCAGGCGGGCAGCAGGGGTACCAGGGATCAGGTAGGAGATTAGTCAGGCAGGCCAGTGGTCAGATATCAGGCGGACAGCAGAGGTACCAGGGATCAGGCAGGAGAATAGTCATACAGGCCGATGGTCAGGTGCGTGGTAAGTCTCTGGAATAGACTGACGTATTCCGGCTCCTGTGTCTAGGCATAGCAAGGTAGACGGCTTATGAGAGTCTCGTGAACCACAGAATTGCTGGCAGTAGGGAGAGGAGAAGGTGATCTCTCCTGTGGCCAAGTTGATGTCAGGGTTATGCGCCTGTAACCAAGGCATGCCGAGGATTACAGAGAACAAGGGGGAAGAAATGATGTCCATGCGCAAAAGTTCTTGGTGAGAGTTAGAGATGGTAACAGGTATGGGAGTGGTTTCTTGAATTACAGGTCCAGACTTTAAGGCAGACCCATCAGCCAGGTGGATAGAAAGTCCATGGGTCTTGGGAAGCAGAGGGATCTGGTGTTTGGCAGATAAGGATGCATCCATGAAACAGCTACAGGAGTCAATAATGGCGGGGATTGGCAGAGTCTTTCCTGGTAGCTGCAATGAGACAGAGAGGGCAAGATGAGATGGGGTGGGTCTTGACCGAAGGGGTGACATAATCAGTAGATAGGAAGAGACACTTACAGAGTTTAAGATGACAGTTCCTGACATAGTGTCCAGGCTCCCCACAGTATAAGCACAGATTATTCATCCAACGGAGTTGATGCTCCTCCTGGGTAAGGGGTGGACGAAGGACCCCCCAACATGGGTTCGGGTGTGTCGAGCGTGGAGGTGGGCGGTGCCGGTGGTAGATGACTTGGAACTCTTGGAAGCATCCAGGTTGGACGAGAAAATCCGGTAGCCCTCTCTGCCCTGCGTTCCCTTAAACGTCGATCGATCTGGATGGTCAAATTGATCAATGCATTCAGAGTCTGAGGTATGCCGACTCTAGCTAACTCATCTTTCAGAGGATCGGAAAGACCCATGCAGAATTGATAGCGGAGAGGGGCATCATTCCAATTTGTATCCGCGCTCCACCATCTAAACTAGGCAACATAGTCCTCCGACTGCCCTGCGTCCCTGCTGAAGGGTACGCAGTTCGGCTTCTGCTGTTGCTGAAAGCTGGGGATCCTCGTATAACTGGGCCATTGCATCGAAGAAGGTGGTGAGGTTGGTCAGCGACTCATCCTTCTGTTCCTGAAGGCAATGAGCCCAGGTTTGGGGATCGCCTGTGAGCAAGGAGACCACGAAGCCCACCTTGGTGACCTCCAGGGAAAAGGTGCGTGGTTGAAGGGCGAAATACAGTTCGCAGGAGTTACAGAAAGCCCTAAATTTGCTTCGGTCTCTGGAGATTTTTTCAGGCGTCAGAACTCTGGGCTCCGGAGGGAGCATCACCACTGTTGGAGAAGACCCAGTTGAAGAAGTGGAAGCATGGGGGGTCCCTTGGACTCCGGTAGGGTTAGACAGGACTAACACCCGTTCTTCCAGCCAGGTGTACCTTTGTTGAAGGTTCTTGACTGCTTCGGTCAATCCTGCCAGGTGTAGGCATAGTTCCTCCATGGTAAAGGCTCCCTGCTCAGGCTCAGACATGGCTGTCTGCTACTGTCACGTACCTGTCTTTATTCAACCTTACTAACTATGTAACTATGAAACTATGATAAAAGGTAACGTAGGATCAAGATGTGTCAAAACAGGAGCAGAAACAAAGGCAGTCTTGAGACTCCCAAAGACCTTAACAGACTCCGGAAACCAACTTTGTGGGTTACTGTCCTTTCTGGTCATAACAGTTAGGGGCTTAACCAGAGATGAGAAGTTACGAATAAACTTCCGATAATAGTTGGCAAAGCCAAGAAAATGCTGCAGAGGACGTAAACCCTCGGGTCGGGCCACTGTAGGACTGCTGAAAGTTTCTCGGGGTCCATCGAAAAACTAGCAGTGGAAATGACATAACCCAGGAATTTAACCTGTTCACGATGGAACTCGCACTTCTCCAATTTACAATAAAGATTGTTGTCTCTTAGTTTCTGAAGCACATGACAGACATCTGTGTGGTGGCTCTCTAGGGACTTGGAAAATATAAGGATATCATTGAGATTAACCACCACACATAACTGCAACAAATCTCGGAGGACATCGTTAATGAATTCCTGGAAAACTGCTGGGGCATTACAAAGGCCAAAAGGCATTATGAGGTATTCTGGTATTAAATGCAGTTTTCCACTCGTCGCCATCCTTAATCCTCACAAGATTGTATGCCCCTCTCAAATCAAGCTTTGTGAAAACCATTGCTCCCTTGAGGCCGTCAAATAACTCCGTAATCAACGGAATCGGATAGGCATTCTTAATCGTGCAACGATTGAGACCCCTATAATCAACACAAGGTCTCAGTTCACCACTCTTCTTTTTTACGAAGAAGAAACCAGCACCAGCAGGGGATGAGTATTTGCAGATGAAATCTCGAGAAAGTGCATCTGCAACATACTCCTCCATGGCCTTATCCTCCAAGACCGACAAAGGGTAAACCCAGCCACTAGGGGGTATGGCACCAGGTTGAAGGTCAATTGCGCAATCATAAGGCCGGTGTGGAGGCAAACTACCGGCTTGACACTTGTCAAAGACATCGCTACTCCTCTGGCAGGGAGGAGAGTGAAGAGGTGCACTGCATTGTGGTGACTAGGAGAGAACCTCAGCACGGAGCCAATAAAAAGAGGGGTTGTGCTTCTGTAACCAAGGATAACCAATAACCAGCGGAAAGTTAGGTGATGAAATAACTTGGAATTGTATTATCTCATGGTGAAGAGCCCCTACGGCCATGGACAACGGAACTGTCTCATGAGTCACATGGGCAGGCTGTAGGGGTCTCCCGTCAAGAGCCTCAATGGCAAGTGGAGTGTCACGCAGCTGCAGCGGAATCGAGTGCTCCGATACAAAGGCAGCATCAATGAACAGGCCTGTAGCCCCAGAGTAGAGCCTGTATCTCGATAAATGACTCAGCCCAAGAAAGGTTGATCGAAACCAGGGGCTTATCCTTCTGGATAACTAGGGACAAAACAACGCCAAGGTCTGTCCGTGACAGGACCTCAAGGTTCGGGCGTTTCTTGGATGGGTAGGACAAGACTTCAAAAAGTGACCTGCCTGGCCACAATAAAAGCATAATCTCTCCCTCCTCCTAAAGGTTCTCTCAGAGAGACACGTGAAGCCCAAGTGCATGGGTTCATCTTCTCTGACCGACTTGGTACCAGGAGGCATGGGAGGTGAGGGAGGCACGGGTGGGACTGTAAACCTCAGAGGCAAATGTACAGGGGGCTTATGCAGCTTATAAGTCAATGAGGATGACAAACGTGATCAACTTCTCCAGCTCAATGGGTGTATCTCGAGCTGCTATCTCATCCTTGATGGAATCCAAGAGACCATGAGAAAAAGCAGCCACAAGGGCCTCCTTGGTCCAAGCAACTTTTGCTGCCAGAGTACGGAATTCAATGGCGTAGTCGGCATCAGTTCTCGTACTCTGTTTGATGGACATGAGGCACTTGGCAGCGTGCAGGAATGTCAAATACCCTTTTAAAGGAGGCCACAAACTCAGGGTAACTCAAAACAACAGGTTTTTGCATCTCCCATAGAGGGTTTGCCCAGCCCAAGGCTCTCTCAGAAAGCAAAGATATCACGAAACCTACTTTGCTTCTGTCCGTGGGAAACGCCTGGGGCAGCATCTCAAAGTATATCTCAACCTGTTTGAGGAACCATCTGCATTGAACTGGATCGCCCCCAAATCGCTGGGGGAGCGCAGCAAAGTCAGACATACCTCTTATAGAGGTAATACTTGAGGCAGGTACCTGCACAGAGACTGGCGCAGCAGCAGGTATGGCCTGCAACTCAGGTTGTACCATCCAATCTGGAAAAAATATTACCAAGTGGATTGACTGTATCTTTTGAATTCATGACCTTCGCCTACTGTCAGAAACCATGAAATCAAACCGAGACAGAAGTACAGTTAAATCACACTTGTTTAATAATAAAAGTAAATAGAACAAAACGTAGTCAAAACATAGCCAGAGTTCAGGAAATGGAATGGATAGTCAGACAAGCCAAACGTCAGGGAAATAGAGATGAGCATAGTAAAACAGCAAGCGGGATCTAGAGCTGGGGATGCTGGGGATGTCAGCCAAGCAAGTCTTTTAACAGGAATGAAGGAGAGCATCTCTGTGATGTTGACTAAGGCAAAGGCAGAGATCCTCTGGGCTGGATGGCTTAAGTAGACAGGACTGATGAGCAGGATATCATCAACAGCTGAGTAACTGTGGAGAGATAGGGGCTGGCAATTAGCCGACAGTTAGCAATTAGCCGACAGCTGAGCGGCCAGCTCAGAGAAGGAAGGGCTGAGCCCAGCCCTGACAGGCCATTTCCCAACAATTCTGGTGGCCTAGTCTACGTGCTGATGTAGCCGCCTTCGTAGCTGCTTGTTCCGTTTGTGCTCAGAGTAAGACACAACGACACATTCAAGTGGGCCTCCTACAACCCATACCCAATGGAGAGAGGCATTGGACCCACCTGTCTATCGATTTCATTGTGGAGTTACCCAAACCTCAGGGCAACACAGTTATCCTTATGGTGGTATATCGGTTCTCGAAGATGTCTCATTGTATTCCCCTTAAAAAGTTGCCCACATCTAAGGAACTGGACTTCCATTTTTGCTACCCAAGGTGATTATCTCAGGCATGGGTAGTCAGTTTGTGTCCCGGTTCTGGAGAGCCTTTTGTGCACAGTTGGGAATTCAGCTTTCTTTCTCCTCTGCGTATCACCCACTGTCTAATGGGGCCGCAGAACGAGACAGTCCTTGGAGCAGTTTCTACGTTGCTATATTTCTGACCATCATAACAATTGGTCAGACCTCCTACCTTGGGCTGAGTTTACTCACAATAGTGCCTTGAATTCTGCTTTCCAACCTTCCATGTTGCCTGACTCATTTATTCCGCAGAGCATTCCTGCATTAGAGGAGCATCTCTGTGGTCATCTCCGTGGAACATCTCCGCTTTACCACCTCGTGCCAAATCTTCACCCAGTATAGGTTGAGAACCATGAGGAGTATGAAGTACAGTCCATTGTTGACTCCTGTAGGTTCCGTGGGCACATACAGTACCTATTGCCCCTGTCCTCCTCCGTGCTTTCCATAGACATTTTCCCCTCCAACCTGGTGGTCCTCCGAGGGGGAGGGGTCATTGAGGAGGGGGTACTGTCAGGGCTAAGCTCAGCCCTTCCTTATCAGAACAGGCCACTCAGCTGTCGATTAATTGTCAGCTCCAATCTTTTCCACAGTGACTCACCTGATGATGATATCCTGTTTGTCAGTCCTGCTGGTTACTTAAGCTGTTCAGTTCAGTCCCTCTCTGCCTTTGCCTTGGTCAACACATCCAGAAACTCTCTCCTGTGAACCTGTTGAAGACTTGCTTGGCTGACGTCCCTTCTGGTTTCTGATCCTGCTTGCTGTTCCACTATGCTGATTCTCCAGTTTCCTGATTTCCCCGGCCTGTCCTGAAGTACGTTGATCTCTGGCACCCTGTCGTCCTGGCTTGTCGGACTATCCGTTTACCGAACTCTGACTATGACTTGACTACGTTGCTCGGTTTTTATTATTAAACATGTTTGATTTTAAGTGCACTTCTGTCTCAGTAGCAATATGAATTTTGGCCCAAATTTATGAAGAAAAATTACGTATTTTCAAAATTTCACGATAGAAATAAAAAAAAAAGTGTTTTTTTTTTTTCAAAATTTTCTGTCTTTTTTCGCTTATATCACAAAAAATAAAAAAACTCAGCGACAATTAACCTCCTCGTATCCACGCTCCTGAAAAGATTAAAACGTTCTGGGACCAAATGGGGTTTTATGCATGCAGAAAATGCAAAGCATGCAGGCAGGTCTCCACGCATTTAAGAGGTTTGACGTCATTTACGTCTACAACTAATGGAAAAGAATTCCAAATAAAGGAATTTATTTTGTGTGCGTCCACACGTCATTTATGCCCTCGAATGTCCGTGCGGCCTCATGTATATTGGGCGCACCAAACGCACTCTGGCTAAAAGAGTATCTGAGCATATTTATAACATTAGCATCGGATACAAGGAACACAGCGTATCCTTGCATTTTCGGGATGCACATGACAGGAACCCCACAGGTCTCAAGTTCTGGGGGATCGATAAAATGCATCCCAGATGGAGAGGAGCTAATATGGTGAGGGAGATATCACGTCGCGAGACTCAATGGATATATTCAACTAGTACCCTTAGCCCCAAGGGCCTCAATATTGAGCTTGATCTCAATTGTTATATCAGTAATTATTAATTTGAGTATTGAGTCTGTGTTCCTGTAGAATGTGTATTTAGAACCCTGTATAGCCAGCGTAAATTTGCTGGTGTGACGATTGCTGGGCCTTGTGGTTCACATTCTGTTCTGTTTTATCTGGATATTTGGGGGATGCCGCCTAACATTATTATATATATATATATATATATATATATATATTTTTTTTTTTTTTGTATCTCTTGACTAATAGACACTATTATGTGTGGTGAAACTGAATGTTGATTCATCAGTTGAGGACTAATAGTGTTTAAATTTAAATTTAATTGTAAATTAATTTTGCTTAAATTCTTCTACTTAATATCGTGAAGTCACTTGTCAGTAATTTTGTGGATTGTAAATGGGCATATTCTATGACTTCTGTCATGTCCACCTGTCATGCATATTCTTTTTATTTTTAAGTTTAAGTGTAATTCGATTAATTGATGTTCCTTTTTAACTGCTATTAATGTAATGCTATCTTTTACGGATGTAGGCCAGATGTGACTTTGAGAGGCAGTTAGTAGTCACTATGTGTTCTGCATATTTTAAATCTATTTTGGACCTCTTGTAGGTTGGAAGTCAGTCTTTTTACTGATTTCCTTTGTTTATATATTTTTTATATATATTCGGCTATATATATTCTTTTTACTAATAAAGGGTTAATGGGGACTTATAAGCTGATTTTATCTTGTTTAAGCCTCTCAGGACCTTTAATTGGTCCAGTAGCATAGTGCAGGAATTAGACTGAAAGATGTCTTAAAACTGCCTACATGGAGGAGCAACTCGGGCTGCATCTGTTGCGTGATTACGTAGCAGGTTGGTATAGCAACCCCTGTTGTTAATATAAACATAGCCGCCATTCCGTTGCCGATGGGCGGGATGCTTGATGACGTAATTGATCACCTGATTGGTCAGTTCTGCCTTCTATGGCTATTTAATACAAGCCTTCACATAGCGTGGCCACGCCCTCTGAAGACGTAACCACGAAACGCGTCAGAGTGTGGCCACGCAAACGACAAACTTACAGACCAGCAGGCTCGTCCCGGGTCTCATCCAGCTGTCCGCACCCTCACGGCACCGATCGTTGGTGAGGTAGAGTCCTAGCAGGTCTGTATGGAGTAATTTTGCTGACATGCTTGTTGTATTGATTTTAATGTAAGTGCGATCTATAGAGGGGCTTTTGTTTGCGCCTAATAAAAGGTATAACACTATGTTAGTTGTTTGTATTCTTTTATGGTGACGCCCCCTTTATGTGACCGGAGGAGTGGTAATTCGATGAGGTGTATGCAGTGAGATCCAGTTTAAGGCTACAATTTGGTTTGGCTCTGGTAAGCATCCATCTACTGGGGTGAGCACAGGGTGCAATCGGTGCTGGTGTAGGACTGAATCGGCTGTGGTTTATTCTGTCCCTGTGGTGGATCCCTCTTCACATCTGTTTACACTTCCCTACTGTCGCTGGCTGCATGTTCAATCCATTTGTTTTTGGACACTGATGGACTGTTATAGCTTTTAACACGATTTTAATAAGATTTTTTTACCTGTGTTTATATGCATATAGGTAAAAACTATTGCAGCAGTAGCTTGTTTCATGCATTTGTTTTCTTACACTCTGACAGGTGAATGATAATTATCACTATCATCACTGTTCTGACCTACTTTTATTTTATTTATTTTTTTATTTTTTATTTTAATTATCATCTTGATTTTCTTATTATTATTTTATTATATATATATTTTTTTGCAGTCTGGGCGCTGTTAATATTTAGTTCACATGAATTGAATATCATTTATCTCGTATCCACGCTATAGCTGAATGACGGCTACAGCGCGGATCTACTTTGCAGGGGCACCGTCATATGACGTTGTCCCCTTTCGTCCCCTTTCAGTGCTTCCCGCGCACCCTCACGTGTGCGCATTGGGGAAAATTTGTGATGGCCGTGTCCCTTGGACACAGCCAATCACAGATCGTGGTAAATGGCCATTCATAACGGCCATTTACCGCGCAATCGGTGTGTCCAATGAGAGATAGTCTCAAATGTAAACATATGAGATTATCTCTCATTGACCACGTGTGAGGAGGGAGAGTGACCTGTGCTGAATCGTGAGTGATTCTACTATACACCAGCATATACAGTGCCAACACCAGTGCCCAAATAGTGCCCAATTAGTCCCAATCAGTGTCGCAGTGTCAGTGTCACAGTGCCCATCTGTGCCATCAGTCTGTGCCATCAGTGCCCATCTGTGTCATCAGTGCTCATATGTGCCGCCTCATCAGTGGACATCTGTCCCGCCTCATCAGTGCACATCTGTGTCATCAGTGCCCATCTGTGCCGCCTCATCAGTGCACATCTGTGCCGCCTCATCAGTGCCCATCTGTGCCATCAGTGCCCATGTGTGCTGCCTCATCAGTGCACATCTGTGCCATCAATCAGTGCCCATCTGTGCCGCTTCATCAGTGCCCATCTATGCCGCCTCATCAGTGCCCTGTTCATTCAAAGTGTGAGAGCACTGAAAGCTGGGCAGGAGGGGGGTTTAAGTGCACAGTAGGCAAGTGGTTAAATACCTGTGAGAAAAAAATTATAAACATTTTGTTTGGATACAGTGTAGCATGAGTAATTGTCATTCAAAGTGTGAGAGCACTGAAAGCTGAAAATTGGTCTGGGCAGGAAGAAGGGGCATTGCTTGGTCTACAAAAGATCTGGGGCTAGAGCCCATAGTGAAGTAAATAAAGTCACACACTTGGGTGGGCATACACATGTATATAATATACATGTGTGTGTGTATATATATATATATGTATATTTATAAATATCGTTACGTATCTGAGCGCGGATCCCCCTTACATCAGAGTCCCCAGAGAGCCCCCCTACATCAGACTCTCCAGAGAGCCCCTTCCTTACATCAGGGTCCCCAGAGAGCCTCCCCATACGCCAGGGTCCCCAGAGAGCCCCCCTTACATCAGGGTCCCCAGAGAGCCTCTCCATACATCAGGGTCCCCAGAGAGCCTCCCCATACATCAGGGTCTCCAGAGAGCCCCCCCCCCATACATCAGGGTCCCCAGAGAGCCTCTCCATACATCAGGGTCCCCAGAGAGCCTCCCTTACACCAGGGTCCCCAGAGAGCCCCCCATACATCAGGGTCCCCAGAGAGCCTCCCCATACATCAGGATCCCCAGAGAGCCTCTCCATACATCAGGGTCCCCAGAGAGCCTCCCTTACATCAGAGTCCCCAGAGAGCCCCCCCATACATCAGGGTCCCCAGAGAGCCTCCCCATACATCAGGATCCCCAGAGAGCTTAACTTACATCAGGGTCCCCAGAGAGCCTCCCCATACATCAGGGTCCCCAGAGACCCCCCCATACATCAGGGTCCCCAGAGAGCCTCCCTTACATCATTGTCCCCAGAGAGCCTTCCCATATATCAGGGTCCCCACAGAGAGAGGGGGTGGATGAGAGGGGGGTGAGGGAGGGTGAGAGAGAGGGGGTGGATGAGAGGGGGTGAAAGAGAAAGAGGGGGTGGGAATGCGGGACTCCCTAGCCCTCCCTGCAGTCCCTACTGTCCCAGTCCCTGTCTGTGTGGGTAGGCGTGTGTGATTCACCCACCAAACGTCCTCGGTCAGCCTGTTTGCTTCCTGTTCCATGACAGTGATAGCTGGGAGAGGAGCTTGGAGAAGGAGTGCAGGCTCTGGGAGGCGGTGAGGCCTTGTCTTCTCTCTCTCACTCCCTCCTGGACTCTTCCCTGCTGCCCAGGCCTCCCCCTCCCTGGTTAATGCCGCTGCCCTGCACCCCACCACCATCGGACCAACGACGGGACGCTCCAGTCCAGGGCCATGACAAGGGGACTGGGCTCAACTCTTTAGGTCCCACGAGCACTAGCATGGAGGACTAGAAAATGGAATCCTCCTCCGCTTTGAATGCTGGGAAGGGAGGGAGTTACGGCTGTGACATCACTGGTTGATAGACGCTAGGTGGCTCTAGCAACCAGTGGCCAAGAGTAGAGTCAGGTGGAGGTGGGGGCCGAGCCAGCACTACCACGGCTCAATCCGCCCCCTGCATTCTGGACCGGGACATACCTGATAATTGCGGGACTGCACCCACCCGGTAAGATACCCAGGGCTATGGGCCCCAGACTCGTGCTATAGCCCCATTAGCCACCCCCTAGCGACGCCACTGGCAGGAAGGGTGTATAAGTGCCCTGTATTGAAGTGGTTAAGACATTTGCACAGTACTGTATAAAAGTGCATAAAGTGCCAGCAAAAAGTGCTGCAGCTTGATTCGGTTCTAGGAACCAGAGAGAAGAGCACTGTGGAAGGATGCATAGGCTACCCTGGATGAAAGTTTGCTACACATTTTATAGCATATTTTCTGGGGAGTGTTCATTTCAGGAGGTGGTGGCTGGTGCTTCTTTACATTGGGAAGAGTCTGGCAACAATTTGAGTCGTTGTTGGAGGATTTGTAATACATATGTTTCTGGACTATACAGAACTTTTTTGCACTTTGCTGGCACTTTATGCACTTTTATACATATATACTTTATTATTATTGCTATATTATACTTCACTTTAGGATTGATTATATTTGTGTAGATTTTTGCACTTTACATATGTAGCACTCACCCCAGAAGGAGCTGCTGGTTTGATTTGGGCTTGCACTCTGCTGATAAACCCCACTAACTTGGCTCAGTCCCCTTGACACAGCTGTGGTGCCATACAATACAGTACAATATAATATAATACAATATACCTGTATTGTAACCTCAGGATCCACTGGTTCCACCTGCTGGGAGAAAACAACACTTCACACAACTGGGTACTTAACCAGAATATATTTTACTGTAAATATTTTCAAACAGGTGATTACAGTAATCGTGCTGTCATCCCAACATAGAATGACAGCACAATGGATGTTAGTATAACAATTTTAAACAATATAAATACACGGGAGCTCCCCCTACTTTTATAGCTATGCGTGAGATCTCACTTGAAGTACTTATTCTTTAGTCTTCTGATCTTCGCTAGCTAGGATAATTCCTTATGATTTGTAATCCAAGGGTTAAAGTAAATTAAGTTGAGTTAAAGATGCTCCTGGTATAACTTTAGTAACTATATTACAAGGCTTGAGATGCAAAGCAGATAGGCCTCATGCCTGCCTAGTGTCAGTTGTTATACTCCTCCCCGTAGGACTATAGATCCCAGCGAGACCTGTATATAAGTCTGACTATGTGCAAAAGTTAATAAACTATGGGCCACAGCCCGCTCACCAACTGGATCGGAGCTCTGTATGGTACCCGGTGATTGCAACTTGCTTCTCCGTTAGCTGGCTCCGTCACTCCGTTTCGCTCTGCTGGGTGAACCCAGTCCTCCGATACTCAAACCAGTGTCTCTGGATCTATTCAATCCGATCACTGTATCTCTGGCACCGTCAGGTCACTCGCACAAACGAGCAGGGTTGCGTTCCATAATGGCTGTAGGCTGGTTCCTCCGGGAGGCCTCCTCACAGCTCCTCACAGGCAGGCCATGCGATCCCAAGAGACCTAAAATGGCCGCTCGGGCTCTTTTTATGCCCTACCCAGCATGCACTGTCAGAGAGGGTGTCCATGGGTAGGTCATCAAGCATCCTGGGTAAAAAGGTCAACCTTCCAAAGTAAACAACAGTCACTTCCTGTATATAGTCTAAGTTCACTATCTGTGTTTGGCCGCTAGATGGTGCCAAATACTAAGCCATAGAAACGTCCATAGACTTTTGTTATAATATTCTAACATACATTAATAAACCATAATGTCAGCACTACACATAGTTATGCGATCAATTGCTGCACATAGCCCGCTCACCAACTGGATCGGAGCTCTGTATGGTACCCGGTGATTGCAACTTGCTTCTCCGTTAGCTGGCTCCGTCACTCTGTTTCGCTCTGCTGGGTGAACCCAGTCCTCCGATACTCAAACGAGTGTCTCTGGATCTATCCAATCCGGTCACTGTATCTCTGGCACCGTCAGGTCACTCGCACAAACGAGCAGGGTTGCGTTCCGTAATGGCTGTATGCTGGTTCCTCCGGGAGGCCTCCTCACAGCTCCTCACAGGCAGGCCATGCGATCCCAAGAGACCTAAAATGGCCGCTCGGGCTCTTTTTATGCCCTACCCAGCATGCACTGTCAGAGAGGGTGTCCATGGGTAGGTCATCAAGCATCCTGGGTAAAAAGGTCAACCTTCCAAAGTAAACAACAGTCACTTCCTGTATATAGTCTAAGTTCACTATCTGTGTTTGGCCGCTAGATGGTGCCAAATACTAAGCCATAGAAACGTCCATAGACTTTTGTTATAATATTCTAACATACATTAATAAACCATAATGTCAGCACTACACATAGTTATGCAATCAATTGCTGCACATGTGATTAATTGTTGATTGTGTGGTGCTGCAGGTGATTATTTTTATGGTTCCATAGGGCAGCCTCTTTTTACACAGCGCAGACCTTATAGTAGATATCTGGATTACAATAAGTACTTGTAGATGCCTTTTGTAAAACTTACAATTACTCACCTTTGCAGATCTTTATTTTCTGAATTGATGAAAGGTCAGTGCGTGGTCCACTCTTAAGCCCCATACACACGCTCGGACAATCCGCGGACCAGGTCGGTCGGACTTTGTCCGACGTACTTTGTCCGATGTTGGCGTTGCGTACACACGGTCGGACTACGTTGTCGGAATATCCGGTCCGGAAGAACGTCGTGACGTAAGTCGTCGTCCACGAGATTACAAAAGGGAAGTTCAGCACCACGTCAGGCACCCGTTGGGCTCCTTCTGCTGATCCCGTGTTTATCGAGAGTTAGTGGAAGTTTGGTGACTTAAGATTCGCGCTTCTCAGTTTTCTGACTCAGATCGTTACTGCTCTTCAGTTTGTGCTTGTCGTGCGTATCTGTTTATTAGTGCGTGTAGTCAGTTCGCATTTGTTGGTCATTGCGGCCTATATCTTGATATAGGACGCTTTGATTTGCACTGCTTATTGTCTGCTCGTTGCTGCTATTCACTTCGTTCTTTCAGGCCTTGCTGTTTATCGGTGCTTTCTGTTTGTCCGTTCTGACCAGCCGACCTTTTGTGACCTTCTGAGCGATGTTTCCCGTGCGTACTCGTCGCCGAGTTCGTGCTGTACGCGGAATTGGTGTCGGGCTTTTAGCTTTGACCCAAGACCCGTCCATGAACAGAGTGATGAGGAGTATGTGGACCAAGAATTGGTTGCTTCAGCGTGACCAGTTCTCGCACATGCCTTTGCTTCGTGAGATCCGGGAGAATAATCCTGATGATTTCAGGAACTTTCTCAGGATGACGGACCCCGATTTTCACCGTCTTTTGGCTTTGCTGACCCCCTTTATCAGCCGGCAGGATACCTGCATGAGACAAGCCATTACTCCGGAGCAGAGGCTTGTTGCCACGTTGAGGTACTTGGCGACAGGGAGAAGTCTTCAGGATTTGAAGTTCTCTTCAGGTATCTCTCCCCAGGCCCTGGGAATCATTATTCCAGAGACCTGTTCTGCCATCATTCAGGTCCTGCAGGAGGACTATATTAAGGTAACATTTCTACTTTACTATTCCCTTCTATGTATGCTCTGTTTGCTAATGACTTGTATTTTTGACCTCCTTCCCTAATTACCATGATTGCAATATGTTCTAATATGCTGTGCCCCTTTTCTCCTTCATGCATTTTTCCCTTCACTTACCTCACCAGCATGCTCTTCTGCCCCAATAGACACCTATGGCCTACTCACTTAAGCAATGTCTTTTGTCTGCTGCATAGTATTGTTTGCCCCAAAACACCCCCTAAAATATGCACAAATGTTTGCTGTGTGGTTTACTTCATGTAGAGCCCCCTTTTTTTGTTCTTTTGGTGGGGGGGGGGGGCAAACTCATTAGGAACCCCCTCCCCCAACTGCTCTGTCAGATGGTACCAATCCTTTATCTGCTGGCTTTCCCAAGGTCCATACACACTATATACCTACCTCTTTATAGTGCGCATCTTTAGGGATGAATTCAGCAAAGCATGTAGTGCAAGGGACTGCCTCCATACATTCCATTTCCTATTTTTTTGTCTTCTTTCCCTCCTATTAGCTTGCTTGGTAATTTAATAATGTCACACTGTGCCTGCCTTTTTTGGGGGGGGGGGGGGGGGAAATGTTATTTGATCTTTCCTGTGGCCTGCCAATAGTGTTAAGTACAGAGGGTCTGGCCAAACTAGGCCACATTATTGAGCCATTTGCCAATCAATGAAGTGCAGAGGGTTACCTGTCCACCACCCCCCCCCCCCCAAAACCATAGTTATTGCCAATGTCCCATCAGAAGTGGGGGGATTGATGGGGGGGTGAGTAATCTGTGAAGGGGAGCCTCTACTTTTCTGTGTAAATACTTTCCAGCCTCCAATTTTATACAATGCTCTTGTTCCAAGATGTTGATTGTCTAATCTGCTTGCAATGTTTAGGTGCAAAGTGACTAATTTTTTTTTCTTGTTTCACTCCACAGTTCCCTTCCACGCCACAGGAATGGCAGACTGTGGCCTCCCACTTTGCCAGCCGTTGGGACTTTCCTAACTGCGGAGGGGCAATTGATGGGAAACACGTCCGCATCGTCCCACCGCCCAACTCGGGGTCCTACTATTATAATTATAAAGGGTTTAATAGTGTAGTGATGTTGGCGGTGGTGTCGGCAACATACGAGTTTATGTATGTGGACGTGGGGATGAACGGCCGGATATCGGATGGTGGGGCCATTACGCACACGGAGTTCTACTGGCGTCTCCAAAGTGGCAGTCTGTGCTTGCCACCTCCAGAGGAGAATGCCGAAGGACTCCCCTTCGTCTTTGTCGCAGATGAAGCGTTTGCGCTGACTCCCCATGTGATGAGGCCGTTCCCGATGAGGACCCTCACCCCGGACCAGAGGGTCTTCAACTACAGGCTGTCCAGAGCCAGAAGAGTGGTGGAGAACGCTTTTGGCATCCTGGCCAGCCGCTTCCGCCTGTTCCTGACGGCATTTAACTTGGCGGAATACAAACTGAACCACATAGTTCTTGCCTGTTGCATATTGCACAACTTCCTCAAAAGACATAACAGGAACTATGTGGTGCCCGTTGGCCCAGATGTGGAGGGCCCTCCAAATGCGGACCTCACAGCCCTTCGAGTGGCACGTCCAGGCTTGCCCCCTCTCAATGCCCGCGTGGTCCGGGACCAATATATGGAATACTTTGTGGGTAGGGGGGCCATTGCTCTGCCTGACGATGTGTGAGAGGCATTTTTTAATAAATCTGATATTTTAAAGGTGTGTATCAGTGTAGCGCTAAAAATGTCTCTGTACAGCAATGGTTATAGATTAGGAAGATCAACAACCATCGATGGTTGTTGATCTTCCTAATCTATAACCATTGCTGTACAGAGACATTTTTAGCGCTAGTACATATTGTAGTGTTGGCCGCTTTTATCTTGTTCACATTTGGGCGCTGCTTTTTTCCTTTTTTTAATCTGATATTTTAACCAACCTCTGATTTCTTGTCATTTCAGTCTTTTTTAGCTTATTTTACTTTGACATTTTTTCCCTTTGCCTTCGACAGTGGTAATGCACTTTCTGGGCAAAAGGAGGTAACAGTCTCTTCTTCCCAAAAAGATTATTCTCATGTGTGTTTGCTACCTAATCTTTGGTCTAGAGAAGGTTTGTCCTGCATAACTGACACCCAAAATACTCCTTTTCAGCACCAGGTGTGACATGTGTGTATTCTCCAAAATGCTGTGCTCCGTGTTTTCGTACAAAGCACTGTGGGTGTCATTTACATAAGTCAAATCCGCTATGCTCTACAAGTGCATTGAAAAAGTTCCCTGGGAAAGGAAATTGCAGTGCAAAGTGGATTTGCCTTTAGTAAATAACACCCATTGCCCCCCATATCCTTTACATTTTACATACATAATGCATTGTTTTAGTTAAATAAGGAAGCCACACATTTTGAAAAGTAAAAAAGTTTACTTGGAAAACATTCACAAGTGCGTTTACAATCTTCACGCCAAAACTGACAACATCTTGGTTATTTACAACATTATTTACAAAGATTACGCAATTTGTAAAACCAGGCATGGAGCTAAGCAGAACCTATGAAGTAGGAAAGTTCAACTTTGTAAAGTGAAGACAAGATCAGACATGACTATATGTTCAAAGTGTGTTTGATCTTGCCTTCATCACATGGGGGGGGCACCCCCGAAAAGTGGAAATTTGGAACATGCACACAATTTGGTTCTGAAAATGGTCATTAGATGGTAAAACACATGCCTAGAAGCTTCAAAAGTGCCATTTTCCATCATGGGGATGAATGGACGTTTTTTGGGGGTGCAACCCCTTCACCACAACCACTTTCGTAGTTCGTAAAGTGTTTGCACCCCCAAAAAAACGTTGCCATTCATCCACCATGATGGGAGCTAGCACATGTGGACACAATGTGTGCATGTTCCAAATTTCACACAGTTTTTAAGTTGCAAATGTGTTCAGAAGCTGGCACAAATGTGTGTAAATTACTTGGTGCTTTTTCATATTTTTCCTAAAACATCAATGATGTTCTTCAATTTTTGTTGAACATCATTGATGTTTTGCTTTATGTAATCTAGATCTCGATTGCAGACCATTATCTCTCCGATGAGTACGTGGGCACTCTCTGTGGTAAAGTGCGATTTTTCTTCCACAACATCCACGTCACCTAAAAACCACAAACAAAAAAAATGGGGTGTTGGAAATGAGGCAGCCATACATGGATTAGCTTACCAGTAGCTGTGTTCTCCCACACTCACCTGTTGTGGTGACAATTTCTCCAAGTTCGATGATCTCTCCTTCCTCCTCCTCCTCCTCTGCTTCTGCTCTTTCCCCTTTTTTGGGAGGTGTTGGTTTGGGGGTTTCCTCAGACGGCCCAAGTTTTCGCTCCCCTATGAGAATGTCCAAAAGGAAGATTTAGCAACACAAACTATTGAGGGCAGAAATAGGAAATGACAAACATTGCTTGAAAGTGACGGACACTATTTTAGTTTGGCCAGTTACAAATGTCAACTACATGAATGTAGTCACTTTGTAAAGGTGCTAAACTGACTAGCTTTTTGGTAGAAGTTTGTGTGATGGAGACCCCCCTCTAGTATCCACTGGAGCACATGTGTGGAAAAGGCTAATAAAAAGGGGGTTTGGGTGTCCCAGCACTAGTGCTCTCGAGTCCAGATGGGTAAACACCTACTGGGTGACCTCTCCTTTACATTGAATAAATTGCCTTTACATTCTGGATGACATTTCTAGGGAGAACAAACTTCCTTTCCCCCAAAAAAACACCAAACATCGTATTATAAGTGGCCGCACGATCGAGGTTGCGTACGATCGAATGGACACACACACGACCATGACAGTGGCAGAAAGATCGAGGCTGAGTACGATCGAATGCACAGACGAACATGAAAGTGGCCATTTTGGAATGTACAACTTTGTAAAAATCAAACCACATGGAGCAGTATGCAAGCAAGAAATCAAAACACAAAACACAACTACTTACTTTTTAGAAGAATTCTCTTGATCTTTCTGTACTGATCGGCCTCCCTCAGTTTCAGGTCTGACCAGCGTTTCCTCAGTTGCTCCTTGGATCGTTGTACCCCAAAATGATTGTACAGCCTCCTCACAACTTTAGACATGATCTTGGCCTTGCGGACATTGGGGTTGAGGTAAGGCCCATACTTCCCATCATAGTCGCTCCTCTTTAATATGTCCACCATCTCCAACATTTCTCCAAATGACATATTGGAGGCCTTGAATTTCAGGCTCCGGGATCGGGACGTTTCTGCCTCCGGCCTTTCCTCGTCCTCCTCCTCGTTGGGGGGATATTTGGGGCGCACCTGCTGTGTCCCCGCCATGTGCTCTCCCCACTGCGCCGTAAAGAGAAGGGGTGGGGAATAGACGAGAAAGATCGTCAGGGGCGGGCGGAGTTTGACGCATGCGCACTGTATATAAAACGTCACACGCCTGTGTCGTAGCCACGATCTGGGAGACGAGGGGAGAGAAAGCTCACGCACGAGACGATCGCTACAAACGAAGGTACAATTTGACGTTGGTACATAACTAGCCTAGACTGATTAGAACTTGAGGCTTCTTTATGGAGAAGATTAGGAGTGTTTAGGCTGACATTATTTATATTGTTTTGTGTGGCGTTGTGTCTTGCAGAGGTGATGGAGGCGTTCTACAACGTGAGCTTTCTCCCACACTTCATTGATAAATACCGGCAATTCCCCCTCTTATGGCAGGCAAAACACAGGGATTATAGCAACAGACCAAAGAGGTACGCAGCCCTGCTGAAACTGGTGGCATTTGTAAAGCCTACCCTGCCCATGGCAACCGTCGCAAACTTAAAAGTGAAGATAAACAACATGAAGACTACCTATTTCCGGGAGCGCAATAAGGTCCTGAAGTCACAAGCATCTGGAGCTGCAGCAGCTGATGTCCATGTCCCCACGCTCTGGTACTATGACAGGCTCCACTTTCTCAAAGACCAGGCTACTGTCAGGAAGTCACTCTCGACTCTTCCTTGCACGCGTCCTTCCACGCACGCCACCCCTGATGAGGCTTCCGAGGACCAACCTGGGCCTTCCAGTCAGGAATATGTGCAGGTGCCCAGCTTGTTCCAGGTATAGTAGTTTTGGAACCAGTTTGTTGAATAATGAATGATGTTCAGTTAATTCAGGATCCCCAATTGCTTATTTCCTAACGTGATTGACATATCAACAGACAGTGGTGTGGGAGACATTTTTGGGAAGAATCTAAACTGCAGGGCTGAGAATTGTATGGTTTTGTATTTGAAAACATTTTGCAACAGTCACTAGATGAGAATTGTGTGTGTTTGATGAACAAATAACTGAAACTATGTCCCTTTTTCAGACACAGGAAGACCTCAGCCAGGAGGTGGCTGTGGAAGGTGGCAGTCAGGAGGAGGCAGGGGGTAGTGGCAGCCAAGAGGGGGGTAGGCGTAGGAGCCTGACTGTCTCCCAAGTCTCTCCCCTCCGCCTTCCCTACAGAAGGGCGAAAAACATGGGGGAGGTGGGAGAGTCAGCGCTCCAGCTGATAAAAGATGCCTCAGCCTCCCTCTATGCCACACCCACCTACGAGGAGGCCTTTGCCTCCTTGGTTACAAGTAAATTTACGGGTATGGAGGCGGGGCAACGCAGCATGTGTGAGGAGGTCATCCTCAAAATCCTAAATGAGGGCATGGCTGGGGAGATGACTCCCCTCACACATGTTTGCGAGAGTGACCTTGCTCCGCCTCCTCCTCCTCCTTCTGCCACCCCACCAGCACCAGCACCACGGCGTGGAAGGAAGCGTACAAGGAAGACAAGAGAGTGACAACCTGGACTCAGTCTGGTCTGAGAGAAGATGGAGCCTCTCGTAGTACCAGAGCCTGGGGACCTAGATGGCATCTGCTGCAGTTCCGGATGTTTTGGACTTCAGGACCAGATTGCGCTCCCTTATTATTTAGATAGGTAGTCTTCATGCCCCCAATTGTTTAAGTCTGTAAAATGATGGTTGCCATGGGTGTCCAAGGCTTTGCAAATTCCCCAAGTTTCACCATGGCTGCGTTCCTCTTTGGTCTGTTGCTGAGACCTAAATAAAGGTTTTTTTGCTTTGAAATAATCATTGACTATTGTGTTTTACTTTTCTACAATGACAGTTTTTCTTTGAGTAGGCAGGTACATTTCACTAATCCTAGAATTAACAAGGGGCACCAACAACCAACAAACTCCTAGTAAATGTAAGCAAGAAATACAAATGTTAATAATGTGGTTTTGCTAAGTTGAGACATACAAACCCCCTCCAAAAAAAAAAAAACCTCCTTCAAATATGTATTCCCCCAAAAAAAAAAAATCTGGTTAAAAAAATAAGAAAGATTGTATTACGATCTGAGTAAAAATAAACATGTAGTGTATAAATGCTGCAAAGTAATAAAGAAGTAAGTTTGTGAGAAGTGCGGGTGAATAGGAGCAGCTAAAAGATGTCATTCTTGTTGCATTTTAAAGAAAAAGAGAATGCGCTGCATTAAAGACATTTTAACATTGCAGCGTGACGAATGTGCTGTGTCGATTAGGAAAGGTAGTTTTACCTGACCGAGCGCTTCCGTCACAGAATTTCTTCTGAGCATGCGTAGCACTTTGTCCGTCGGACAAGCGTACACACGCTCGGATTTGGTGTGATCGGACCGGGTTGACGGCAAATCTTTCCAGCAGGAGATAAGACTTTGTCCGACGGACAAACCGACGAACACTGTCCGATGGTGCATACACACGGTCTGATTTTTCAACAACCTTGTCCGATCGGACCAAATTGATGAAAAAGTCCGACCGTGTGTATGGGGCTTTACATAGGGCCATCTGTACATTCATTGTATTCTGTGATCATGCCCACAGGAAGTTTAAATAATAAATCCAAAAGCTGATGTTCTAAGGGGAAACATATTTCTAGGCAAGTAATTTCTGGGAAAGTTCAAAACTAAACTTAGAAAGTACTATTAGCAGAAAGGGTAGTTGATGCTTGGAATAGACTTCCAGCAGAAGTAGCGAGTCAGTCATCAGTAAGGGAATTCAGACATGCTTGGGATAAGCATAAGTCTATATTCAGACAAAAAAAGTTTTTGTTGTCACTCTTCTATTTCAAAAATATTTTCTTTTTATTAGAAATGATCTGCTTTATATCCAGTTTATTAATAATTATTTGCTTTAATTTATAGCTAAACAACATGTGAGGATCAACCTTATCTCATTTCAGTTTAAATTAGATAAACTGTATATTGTACATCTAAGCCTTGAAAGCCCCAGGATATGTTCTGTGCAGCAAGTTAACATTTTGCCAATACAAATATACACATGAACTGTTCAGGTTTATTACATAGTGGTGTAATGAAGACTGTTAAACATTAAACAATAAATGATCAAAAGTGGCTTACAGATAAGCTTCTTTCAGAAGAGATGGACAAAATGTTTCACTGTGTACAATTCACAGCTGTCTTTATATTATTTTCATTTGGATATGTAAAGTTTGTTGAGCCTGGTAATGTGCTTGTAATACCCGTTGATGGCAGCCATTGGCTTAGCATGCGTGCAGTTGTGGATTTGTTGAGGGAAAAAGGACACCAGATTTTTGTAGTAGCACCAGACTTCAATATCCATATTCAAGCCTCTGAAGGTTATAATATTAAGTTCTACCCTGTGTCATATTCCCGTGAACATCTACAGAATCATTTTAAACGTTTGTCAGCTGAAGTTTTCACAGAAAGACCTCTTCTGCAGAAGATTCTGAAAATCCATGAGGAGTTGAAACACGGAGCAGCCCTAATGCTTGATACTTGTGCCAGACTACTGTACAACAAAGAGTTAATACGGAGCTTGGAAGAGACCACTTTTGATGTTGTTTTCACAGATCCCCTGTTTCCATGTGGCCAGATCCTTGCAGAGCATCTGGCAGTACCCTCTGCTTACTTTTTGCGTTCCATACCTTGTCAGAAAGATGCAATATCTTCTCAGTGTCCAATACCACTTTCTTATATACCACGGCAGTTCTCAGGACTTACTGATCATATGACTTTCCCTCAAAGACTGCAGAACATCTTTTTTGAAATAGCTTCACATTTTGTGTGTAATTTACTTTACTCTCCATACCAGCAACTGGCTTCTGAGTTCCTTCAAAGGGAGGTGAATTTACATGAAATGTTAGGTCATGCATCCATCTGGCTAATGAGAATCGACTTTGCTTTTGATTATCCAAAGCCGGTGATGCCCAATATGGTCTTTATAGGAGGAATTAACTGTGTTCAAAGAAAAACTCTAAATCAGGTGAGGATTCTAAGCATTTGATATGCTAGTATATATTTTGGAGTTATGTGTGTGCGTAGCTACCAGGTCCCTGGACTCATATCCTCTCCAGGCAAAGTCTAGGAGGCAATTACCCTTTTTGAAGAGCTCCCTGATTATACCCTTCCCTAGTACACAGTACTGGAATAGAACCTCTTGGTGATTGGACAGGGCCAAAAAATATATAGTATTGTTTCTTCTTCTATCTACTGGAGAACATCAGCTAGACAAAAGTAAACAATATTCAGAGTTTAGGACAAACCCAACAAATGCAGAAAACAATAGCAACCAGAGCTCAGGCTGGCTATAAGCTTAGTAGTTTCCCACTAAATTTACCATAGTGACACTGTAACTTTGACAGAGCACCTCTTTTAAGGCAAGATTCTTCCTTTTGAAGCCTCAGAATGAGTGGTAGGAAGAAGAGTGGAGTGGAGTGGGAATGAGTCCCTGATTAGATGTATTCAGTTGTGTTTAAGGGTCCATTCACGCTGCAAAGTGTATGTTGAGTGTAGGTAAATGCACGTGTGTTGATGTGTGTTGGCATGCTTTGTCGAGTTGCATGTTTAACATGTAAATTTCTCTTAACTTCTTGGAGCATGCAAAGGGTCTACGGAATGGCTGAAATGTCAAACTTGTGCTGGCCTGCTGATGTTCCTCTTTGTTGAGGTATGTTGTGCTGCGCTTGTAAGCGTTACCATGTGTTGCCTCCCATTACAGCAAAAAAAAATGGAGCTTGCTATACTTTTTCCACTGCAAACCAGTGCATATCAGCGCAATGCACCAGTGTGAGCTTCTCCCATTCACATACCTCATTTTTTACAGGTCCTTGCATTGACATGCATTGAACAAAATCTGTCAGTGCATCTGGTGTGAATGGATCCTTAATGTCAGCTTGAGCTTTTCAACTTTGTAAACAACAAACTCTCCACAACAGGAGGAAAAAAATTAAAAATGCATTGAAGCACCATCTTCTTGCAAGTAATGCGTATAAACCATTTATAAAACCATTTAAAATAAAAATCAGTGCTTAGTGCCAGATACCAAATGTGAAATTGGACAGCCGCATTCACTCAATATTTGAATGTAAATATTGATATAGCATGAGAGTCCATTCACACCAGATGTGTTGGGACTACATTGGGCGGCTATTCCAGTGCAGTCCCACCATACCCCCACTGCAAGACAAGACCAGGCAAAATGCCTTGTCTCCAATGTGCCTGTTTAGACCACTTTGTTGTGATGATATGCGGGGAGTGTGTGCTAAAAATAA
Organism: Lithobates sylvaticus; assembly: GCA_028564925.1. Lineage (NCBI taxonomy): Eukaryota > Metazoa > Chordata > Amphibia > Anura > Ranidae > Lithobates > Lithobates sylvaticus. Next base: position 88,773,193 of record CM053031.1, read on the forward strand.
GTACTGTGTGCAGTACCTTTTTTCAGTGGAGCAGCAGGGGTCATCGAACACCGCCCGATCTTTGTGTGTTTTACTCTGGTGCATTCATGTATTTAATGGACATTTATTTTGTGTTTTTACCAATAATTAGTTTCACACATTGAATGTGCACTTGTGAAATGTCTATTTGTCACTTGCATTGTGTTTCACAAGTGCGATTTATGCACTACTGATGCACTACTGATTTGTTTATAAGAGATATTTGTTTTAGGGACAGCACAACACTTTTTAGTTTTATGATATATCAATATTTATATTATAATATTAGTGACTGCGGCTGTCTAATTTTACATTTGTTAGTTTGTACTAAGTGCACACTTTTACTTAAATAGTTTTTTGACACATTGAATATACAATTTCTTGCTGCTGATGTGTTAAATTATGGATATTTTTGAATATCGCAAAATAACAGAAAAATTGATGCAGAAAAACTTTTTGAACATCACAATGAGACCAATTTGTATATCAGGGATACCTTCATTTGGTTAAAAAAAATATTATAGTGACTGAAATGCACACATGGATATTATGTTCCTTGAAAAATTAATTTCAGATGGATTGGTTTCTAGAAGCTTGAGGTGGAATGTTTTTCAGAAAAACAAGATAAAGAACTTAAAGTGGTTCTAAAGTGGTTCTAAAGCCTTGTGTTTTTTATACCTTAAAGGGTAACTACACTTTTGTGGGGGGAAAAAATAGCAGATAAAGAAAAAATATATATAATAGCACATACAATTGCGACACAAGTCATATTGTAATTGAATGTTATTAAAGATTACCTTTCCTTTTCAATCTGCAGCCACTGTAAATTTCTGAGAATGCAATATGGCTACCCGGAGTTGTTTTGTACACAAGTCATATTCTATTGTGATAACTTCAGGCCCACTGACAATCATGCAAGGGACCAGCTGGCCATTCACTAAGGCAGCAACCATGGACTCTTGCTTTGTGGGACATAGATGTGAAGTTTCCCAGGGAACCTCTAGTTTAATGGCTAATGAAAGGTTCCCTTGTTCTAGGAGCAGCCGCAGCTCCTAGCCAGGTGCCCGTAGCGCCCACACTGCCAGGACCTCCGATCTTCATCCGGGTCTCTCCACAGCGGATTCTTGCCCTTAGAGAACTGGGCCAATTCCTGCTTAACAGGTCTATCTTTTCTAACCGTTTCCATAACTCTTTGCCCCCATACACACGGTCGGAAATTCCGACAGAAAATGTCCGATCGGACCATGTTGTCGGAAAATCCACCCATGTGTGGGCTCCATTGGACTTTTTCTGTCTGGATTTCCGACGGAAAAAAATTTGAGATCCTGCTCTCAAATTTTCCGACAACAAAATCCGATCTGACTTTTTCCGATCGTGTGTCGAGAATTCCGATGGACAAAGTGCCACGCATGCTCAAATCAAATTACGAGACCAAAGCTATTGGCTACTAGCCTCTACGTAGTTCCGTCATACGCAACGAACGTAACCACGTTCAGAATGATCGGATTTTCCGACAACTTTGTCTTACCGTGTGTATGCAACGACAGTGTCGGACAAAATCCGTTGGAAAAAATCTGACAGATTTTGTGGTCGGAATTTCCGACCGCTTGTACGGGGGCTTTGAGGGCTACAGCAAAGTGAGTGAGACTCTCGCCCTCTTGTTGTCTGCGGGTGAAAAATGCATGTCTCAGTCGGGGTCACTTTTTCCCCAAATAGGCCTTCTAGCCATGCCACGATTTTCTCTAAGCTAACACATTTATCCTCTGGAAGCACCATAATAGCTTGGCGAGCATCATCCTCCAAGGAGTTAATAGCCAGTTCTGTGATCATTCGGGTGGGTACCTGGTAGAGACTAATGGCTCTCCCCAGTCTCTCTTCCCACTCAAGCAAGATGCTGGACCCATTCAGTTCTGGAACCGGAGCTAGAGCCCAGTGACGGCTGGTGGGTTCTGCTTGTGGGGGGGCGACAAACAAACAACACCCCACCGGTGGCACGGCACTGAGACAGCACCAACCCTCGCGGGCGGTCCAGCACTTACCCGCTTGTGTGGCGGGGCTGTGGTGTCCTCTCCCCCACTCCTGGAGTGCAGACAGTGGTGGCTCCGGTGTCCGCTACTCATGCTTCCTCCACCGCGTGTCCCCTCTTCCGCCAAACTGCTAGGCATTCATTAGGATCGCCTGTCGCTTTGGCCAATCGAGAAACAGGTCTCATGATCTGCCTCCTGATTGGCAGGGAGGAACTTTAGTGTGAAAATAGCAAAAAATGTATACCCTATCGTCACACAACTAGGTGGGCTCAGAGCGCAATACTCTGCGCTCCGAGCCCACCCTTTTTTAAGCCTAGTAGAGCCTCTGGCTCTAATCAGGTGCTTCAAAAAAACACCCACCCTGCATTAGAATCCATAGTCCGGTGTAGATCAGGGGGCCGGATGCATGGATAGGGGATGCCGTGCCTGTGCACCCTCTATGGAGGGGCCACCACTGCTAGAGCCGCTCCTAACAGTGCCATGGTGGCTCCTTGTCACTGCCAGGGGCCTTGAGGCGATTCAGTTCGCATTGTTAGCGCTATACAAAATTATTCATTCATTCATTCAGGGGTCAGGCTTAGGCCAGTAGCTATAGAAGTACGGAGACTCCCACCAACCAGCTTGATAAGTGAACAAGCAGGTCACCTTGGCAGATGACGCAGGCTCACCAGAGGTGCGAGGTTTAAATATTAACCGGTGTTCACCAGAGCTCCCAATGGTGTAGATGGGTTTTGCTGTGTGTTAGTACCAGTTCATGGTCCTCAGAATCACCCTGCCAGGAGGTGAGCAAGTCAGGATCCAGTAGCAGATTGAGCAGGTTAGGATCAAGCAGAAGCATAGTCGAGGAGCAAGTTGAAAGTCAACAATGAGTGGTAGCGAAGATATGGATGGCAGCAGGAGTGACAAGAGAAGATATTGGCTGGAGACAGCACAATGATCTGGCAAACAGGAAGTGCAGAGACATGGCTTAAACCAAGAAGTTTATGACAGGAACAAAGAGTTCAAAATTCACAAAAAACAAAACATAAGGTATAGATGACTACGCAATCAAGCAGGGAGCTGTCCAGCATCTCAGGTGGCTCAGTGTCAGGAAAAGCACATAAATATGTGCAGGCACAGAACCACAGTGGGTCTTGCTCATACATTATGTGCGGGTGCGCGAGCGCACACAGGCACCAGGCGGGCTAATTAAACTGGACTATTGCAATGGGTCCTTGCCGTTTAGTCTATTATGTTCCCTGTGTAACCTGCTTGCTGTTCCTGCATTTGATCCTCTGCTGCTGATCTGCTCCTGCTCCTGACCTTGCCTGAACACTGCCTGAACTGACCCCTGGCTTGTCTCTGGATCATATTTCTGCTGGCTCCCCATGATTATCTGCCTACCGTTACCAACCCTTGCCTGACTCCTAACTACTCTTCTGCCTGCCATCTGCACCTGATCTGCCTGCCAGCTGCTGACCTTGATTGCCTGACTCTGATTAAAGACTTTCTTTCTGTATCTGTGCCTGCTAACCTGTGCTTGACTTGCTGTCCAGACTACCTGCCATTGATCATCCAGTCCGCCATCCCCGCACAGTCGGCACCCACCAGCTGAAGACTTAGCAGACACTTGTGCCACTCTATGCTCTAGCACTCCCTGTTACCTTACCAGGGCTCCTGAGCGAGACCTGTAAGAGAAGCCTACATTTGCACGTCAGGCTCCACCATCAGGTACATGACACTCAGCAAAAAGAGTTACTCCCAGACACAGCAGAGGTCCCAGCTTCAGATCATGACATCCATACTTTCCCGTCTGTGCCTACCACTGTGTGGGGCATATCCTGCCAACTTACACCAAATTGTAAGAGGGGGCCAGATGTTTGGCACCCAAAGTGCAGTGGATACACACGGAGGTCAAGGAATGCAGCACAAAATATTAACTCAAAGTTCCAACAAATGTCATGGCCGAACCTAGTATGGCAGTACCTTACAGAAGGACTCGTAGTACACAGTCTCAATACTGTAGAAGACACGCTAGCAGGTTTACGATACCCATCAGCATCTGATGAAGGGGGTGACTCCTAGGCAGTGTGGTGACAAAGGCACCCTAGAGGCAGAAGAAAAGAGGTCCAAGGAAGCAGCTTAGTTATAAGGTCCCTGCATTGTCCCTCTTACATTGGAATCTTTCCCTATGCTAGTCATACTGTCCCTAAATAGTGGGTTCCTGTACCTGACATAGCCACTTCAGAAATGCACACTAACTGCAGTGAGACATTATTAGCACCGCCCTCTCTAAAGATGGCTGCTGAGGTCATTCAGCGCAGCAGCATTTTCTTTGAACAGCTGCTCCCCTGGTGACGCTTATGGGTTCCTTTCCTCCTCCATCCTCTCTGCATAGCAGCTGTGGTAACAGTACCACCTGTGCAGAGAGACTGAACTTCACCTGTCTACATGAGGGTCCTCTCCCACCAACCCATAGGTACATGGGCTATACTTTGGAGTACTAGTCTTGATACATTTTGAGTGCTGTTAGACCTCTTGAGTTTAAGGGTTTGTCTATCAGGTAAGCAAAAGTGTTTGGTGGTGGTGGAATATTGAAGTACTTTGAATAGAAGCACTGCATCTATGTGTGTTTTACTCTGGTGCATTTGTGGATTTTTATGAATATTTATCTAGTGTTTTCACTAATGATTTGCTTCACACATTGAATGGGCACTTGTGGAATGTCTATTTGTCATTTCCATTGTTTTTTGCAAGTACAATTGATGCACTATTGATTTGTTTGTAAGAGGTATTTGTTTTAAAGGAACAGCGCAACACTTTTCAGTTTTAAGATATATATATTTATGGTCTAGAGCCCTACGGACGACATGAGTAACGATGACACATAGGAACAATACAAAACTTACCAACATGAAATAGACCTGAAAGTGTGCCTTGGTCTACCGTATGGTACACCAAAATAAGGGGGCATACCCTAGATGAGGAATGATAAGAAGTAGTTATGGAATAATGTGAAGTGAGTATTCAGTCTGGGGTAAGAATACTTGGAAGAGGCTTTTAGAAGGGGAGGGTGGGTGGGTATCTCGCACAGGAAACCGACAAAGACCGGCGGCCTTTGGGCTGCTTAAATACCCTCCGGGCTCCTACCATAACTTCAGGCCGGTACCCGGCCTTCCAATTTATGGTCTAGAGCCCTACGGACGACATGAGTAACGATGACACATAGGAACAATACAAAACTTACCAACATGAAATAGACCTGAAAGTGTGCCTTGGTCTACCGTATGGTACACCAAAATAAGGGGGCAAAAACCTTAGGCCTTTGAGTAAGTCGAGCAAAGGCCTAAGCCATCTCTAACTGTGGGTTAGGTATGTAGCGAGAGAAGCAGGCCGACTTCCACCGACCTAGTTTCTTGATCACATGGTCCGGAACCCCCTGTCTTGAGGCCGTCGTGGCCGCCCCGATCCGGAATGAATGCCCGGAAGAATTGGCTGGGGTCCAACTGAAGATTGCCGAGAAGGACCCGGACATGTTCCACGAACTGCGACGAGTTGAGGGGTTTTACTGGAAAGGGTAGAAGCGGGCTGGACCCTGGGCGGTCGGATAGCAGTGCCGTCAAGCGGTTTAACACGGCAACTGGGCACCAGTTGTTGTGAGTCCTGTACAGGTGAATATCTACTCCGGAACCTCGCTGCTGAGTTTTAGACGTCGCCAAGTGAAGGACGTAGTGATCCTGGTGGCGGCAGAGATTACTTCTATGCAAGACTGGACCGGCTGGGTGGCTGCGAGTGAACTCGCTGGGCCGTAGAAACCCATAAAACGCCATGTGTATCGCAGCCTGCAGGACGGTGCTGAGGAGGAGACCGAAAGGGGACCTATGCAGGATGTCAGACATCCCCTTAAAGATCTCCCCAGTGATAGGCAGCCGCTTCGGGCTGACTGGCGGCTGTTGCTTCTGAACTCCACGCAGTAGAGCCCTTACTGCGTGGCAGGAGAACACCGAAGGCCTCGCGGGGTCTTGAAGTGACAAGTAGTGCTGCACCCCGGCCACGTACTGGCGTATCGTGCTGTGTGACAGCGCTAGGTGAGAATGGCAATAAGCGATAAACGCCAGAACCTGCTTGACGCTGGTAGATTCACGAGGGCGATGGGGCAGGAACTTATTAAACGCCCTACAGGCCGTCCGGTAGGCCCGACGGGTGTTGCGGGCGAGCGAAGCGTTGATGATGTTAGTAGCTGAGTGTAGATGTGGGACTAGTCCAAGGTCAGTTGTGACCAATCCGGGATAGTGGCTGAAAGATGGTAGGCTCCTGGCATCTGTTCAAAGAAAGAAATAAAGTTAAAACGGGAGAGTGCGTCCGCTGCTGAGTTGAACTTCCCTGGAATGAATGAGCAGTAAACATTGAACTGATGTTGTAGGGATAGCTGGACCAGTCTGCGGAGGAAGGACATGACAGGCCTGGATTTAGACCTGCCCTTGCTGATGATCTCGGCTGTGGCTTGATTGTCTGTCGTAAAAGCCACAGTCTGTCCAGACCAAAGGTGACCCCATAGGTGAGCGGCTGCTACGATGGGGAACAGCTCAAAGAGGGCTGACGTGGTAGTGAAGCCCAGTGTGGCTAGTGCCTGAGGAGGCCAAGGGGCGGCGAACCACAAATGGCCAAAAATGGCGGCGCATCCTGTGGATGCCGCCGCATCGGTCACCACCTGGGGTGACAGCGTAGACACTACTGGGATGAACAGGGACACACCGTTCCAATTACTAAGAAAGTGTTCCCACATGGCTAGATCTGCCCTGGCTGCTGAATCCAGCCTGATGACCTGGTCTGGGTCCTGAGTGTAGGACAGGAAGACCAGCAACCGGGACACGAAGGAGCGGCCCTGGGGGATGATCCTCATAGCGAAATTCAACATCCCGAGGAGAGACTGAAGTTGCTTCTGAGTACATCCCCCCACCCGGGTGAACTCTCGCAGAACCGTCCTGATACGGTCCAACTTATCTGCGGGAAGGCTGGCCTGCATGGCAAGCGTGTCAAGGTCGATGCCCAAGAACGTGATCTTGTGCGCCGGGCCGTCAACCTTGTGTTCCGCTATGGGGACGTTCAGATTGTCGAAAACCGTCCTCAACTTTCCAAGGTCCCCTGGGGGAGCCCCGGGTGGTTCTATCAGAAGGAAGTCATCCAAATAATGGATGACCTCGTGGCACTGTGCCTCGTGGAGAAGGATCCACGCCAGGGTCTCCGCGAACTTGTCAAATAACCAAGGACTACTCTTAGACCCGAAGGTCAATTTGGTCGCGAAATAATATCGCTCCCTCCACTTGATGCCGTGCCAGCACCACAGGGAAGGATGTATGGGCAGCAGCTTGAAGGCGTCGGATATGTCCGCCTTCGAGAGCCAAGCACCCACCCCAGTCCTGAGAATGGCCTGGATAGCCATGTCTACCGAAGCGTACTTCAGTGAGAACTCCTCGGAGGGGATGAGCGAGTTGAGACTGGGAACGACGGAAGAATGAGGCGCTGACAGATCATACACCAGACGTTTTTTATTTGAAAATTTTCCCTGTACAAGCCCGATAGGGCTAACCCTCCAGATACTGAAGGGAGACTGACTGAACGGGCCTATCATAAAGTCCCGATCCAACTCCGTCTGCAGAAGGACGTCAATAGCTGGCTCATCTGTTGCTGCTGAGCGCAGGTTCGGACATTCGTGGGTGGAGTGGGGCAGGGTGATGAGCCCGGTATGAAACCCATCGGTGAAACCTCGGATGAGGTAGCTGGCGAGTGACGGAGTGGGGTGTGAGGTCAAGTAAACATCGAGCCAAAGGACATTGACCCGGCTTAGTCACGGTTTCTTCTGCTTGACCTCACACAGGACCCTGGGGTGCGCCCTCTGGCATAGGGTGCAAACGTGCAAGAGTCGGCACTGGCTGAAATTGCAGGAGCCGTAGTTGAAGTTGTTGCAAATGGCGGCTCCCCCAACCATCCGCACCGGACGTCCTAACTTGTCCACCTTCTGCACTTGCGCTGGGGCCTGCTGAGCCTGGCTCGTGCTGGTAGAGGCCGTGCTAGCTATCGGATGGACAGAGGCTATGTTGGCACACCAGACCGTGGTGTGGGACGCTGACTGACAGACAGCACATAGCGGGGAGCGTAGACCCGCAAAGTGGCGGCAGAACAACTCCGTGTCCACTACGCTCCAGTCCGTTGTCAAATGGAACTGTAAGAATCTGGCCGCGGCTTTGGCCGAGAAGGACCGATGATAATCGTAGAACGCTGAGCCACCGTATTTGTGGCCCAGGTCTACGATCAAATGGAGGTAGAGGTCCAGTTCCTCCCGCCTGCCGGGGGAGGCTGAGCACAGCACGTCCCTGAACATGCCGAAAGCGAGCGTGAACTCGGGCACCGTGAGCTTTCTGTTGAGCCTCGGATCCTTTGCTTTCAAAACCACCGAGACGTCCCCCCAGGTGTAGGCCTTGTTCTCGGCCAAGTCATGGACCGAGATCATGAGTGAGGCCAGGTTAACGTCTCTGCCCTCTAAAATGTCCTTCCTTACGCTGGGTGGCACCAGGTGGGAAGGGTGAACGGTAGTCGTGGCAAGCTCACTACCTGCGGCCGGTGCACTGATGGCTGGGACCACCGCAGGGTCCGGAACCGTGGCGGCCGGGCTGGCCTCTAGACGTGACACCCTGTCCTGGACCTCAATGATCGAGGAAGACAGGGATTTATTTTATTAATTATTAAAACTGCTGCAGATAAACATACATACATACATTAAAAAAAACAATACATAAAGAAAAATAGCCACACTCAGGCTCAAAAGAAAACTGGAAAGGGGCCCTCTCATACGGCCGGCCTGGTCACTAGGGACACTAAGACTATTTACATTATATACATTATACAAACCTATACAACTATATACAACCCATGGACCCACCACCCCCACCCGCTACACACACCACCACCCCTACACTCTAACCTAACCCCCACACCAACTACACACCAACACACTACACTATACACCCAAATGCAGAAGGCAGTACAGTATGCAGTGGAGCGGGACGCCCTCTGTTCACAAAAACAAAAACAAAAAGGGCCCTACGGGGGGTGCAGGACAGGAAGAACCACCACCTCAGGAGAGAGGGCCGGGGGATCCTCAAGGAGGCCTGAAGGAGAAACCCCTCCATAACCTAGCACTCCTCTCCATCCCAACCCTCTCCTCTTCAAGATGCCTCACCTTCACCAGTTCCCGAAAGATACTACCCACCACCTCATGCACGGGCAGGCTTTTGTCCCTAGTGGTCACTAAACACCGAGCGTGCCAAGTGTAATAGAGGCAAACTGTACTAACTAAAAACAGTGATGACAAATCAAACCCACTGCGTACCCTAAAGTCACCATACACCCGCTCCGAAAAGGCCAGGGCCTGGAGGTGGGGATAGCCTATGGCATCCCCAACCCCCGCCAGAACCTCCGAGTTGAAAGGGCACTCGACCAAGAAGTGGTCCATGGTCTCGAGCACCCCACCACACTCTGGGCGAGGACAACCTCTGTCATCTAGGTTCCGATTTTTCAAGTTCGCCCTGACGTATAGGCGTCCATGGAACGCCCTCCACGCCAGGTCCCAGAACTTTGCCGGAATTCTCGCGGAATTCAAGAGGGCTAACCCCTCCCTGAGGACCCTGTCCGGGCAGTCCCTTAAAGCCAGTGGTCTCAAAAAGTCCGAGGCCATGACCCTTGAGTACAACTCACGTCGACCCAAGGAGCCCACCTCAAGGGCAGTTATCCTCCACTGCCTTAGTACTTTTAGCGCTGTTGGAACATAGGGCGGGAGGTACCCATGGGACCTACGAAGGTCACCTGGACGCCCCCCTCCCTCCCAGCTACCCAAGAACAGCAAAAACCAGCTCTTACATGAACGCTCCCACAGAAGAGGCACATCCGCAAAGATGGACCGCAAGTTGAATTTCACAAACACAGTAGTGAAAAACACCACTGGGTTGATCATGTCCAAACCGCCATGCCTCCTCTGCCGGTACGTGACCTCTCTCTTGATCAAATTCATTCTGTTTCCCCACAAAAGTAGAAAAAACAGACTGTAGATCCGCGTATAGAGAGACGCCGGCAACAGACAGACGTAGCTGACATACAGAAACTCAGGCAACAGATAAGTCTTGATCAGGCTTACCCTTTCCCGAAGGGACAGTTTCCAGCCCTTCCAAGCATTCACCTTCCGAGTGGCACCCACTAGCCTGCGCTCCCAGTTCAGTTTGGGATAGTCATCCAGGCCAAAATGGATGCCTAAGATCTTTACCTCTGGCTGGGGGCTGGGGAACACGTCCGGAAGGGCGAATTGCTCGCCCTCCTTCCCCATCCAGAGAACTTCACTCTTATCCCAGTTGACAAGCGAACCCGACGCCTCGGAGTAGCCCCCAATCTGTGTTTCCACAAACTGGGCCTCCTCTCGGCTAGACACCACTACCGAAACGTCATCCGCATAGGCCACTACCCTCACTGCCAGACCTGAACCACTGCAGGGCTCCACCGGTACCCCCCCCAGACGCTCGCAGTCAAGCCTTCTCACAAAGGGGTCTACTGCAAAGACGTAGAGCAGGGGACTTAGTGGGCAACCCTGCCTGACCCCAGATCCCACAGGAAAGGAGGGACCCACCCAACCGTTGACAAGAGGGAAGCTCACCGCCCTCCTATACAAAGTCTGGAGCCAAATGATGAACTGGGCGGGCAAACCGTACCGCCTCAGCAGAAGCCACAGGTACTCGTGGTTCACCCGATCAAAGGCCTTCGCCTGATCTAATGCCAGCAGATACCTCCCGTCGCCCGTTGCCCTGCACCTTTCCACAGCCTCCCGGACGCTCAGGACAGCACCAAAGGTACTACGGCCGGAAACTGCGCAGTGCTGGGACGCGGAAAGTAACTTGTCCGCTACTGTGGACATACGCCAGAACAAGATCTTTGCCAGTATCTTTCTATCCGTGGTGAGGAGGGCAATAGGGCGCCAATTCTCCACCACGGACGGATCTTTGCCCTTTGACAAGAGGATCAAGGCCGACCTTCTCATCGAGGGAGGGAGCAGGCCCATAGCCAAACATTCATTGAACACCTCTCTCAGATGAGGAGCCAAAAGGCTCTTAAAGGCTTTGTAAAACTCCGCCGTGAGCCCATCAGGCCCGGGTGACTTTTTCAGCGACAGAGAATCGATGGCCCGCTCTACCTCGGCCACCGAGATCAACCCCGTCAAAGAGCCGGAGAGGTCAGGCTCCACATCAAGTGGAGTCTCATCAAGAAAGGCCCTGGCCTTCTCCAGATCCAAAGGCTTCCTCTGGAGGATGTCTGAAAAGTGAGCTCTGACGACCCCCAGGATCCCTGACCTGGACCGCACCAGAGACCCAGAGGAATCCTTCAGTCCATGTATGACCTTCCCACTCACCGCATCCCCACAGTTCTTATAGGGATCCGGGGAGATAAATTTCCCATAATCCCTCTCAAGGACCAGGGAGGCGAGACGGTCATACTGACATTCCTTCATCCGAAGCTTCAGATTGGATATCTGCTCTTGGGGCCCACCAGAGGAGACCAGGCGGTCCAGCTGCCTACGCAACCTCTGGTAAGCCCAGTACCTGGAAACAGCCCGGTACCTAGAGACCCTACGAAAGAAACCCTCAGATCTCTTCTTCACCACCTCCCACCATTCCTGGCGAGGGCAGCCGCTCTCAAGGAGCGTGGTTTGATCCGTAAAAAAGGCCTCATAGGCTTCCCTGACCTCAGGGTCCTCAAGTAGCGTCCCATTCAGGCGCCACAAGCCCCGACCTCTCTGGGGGGTGTCGGCAACATTCAGGGTAACAGATACCATACAGTGATCGGAGAACTCCACCGCCTGCAGCCCTGGGGCCGCGAAGGAAGAGTCCCCCTTTAAAAAAAACCTATCTATCCTACTCCTACTGCTACCTCGGGCGAATGTGAAACCCGTGAGGTTGGGGAAGTGCCGGATATGCACATCCACCAACCCAGCCTCCCTTACTACACTATTCAAAAAAATGCTATCGTATCCCAGAGGGGCTGAGGCACCTGCCCGGTCCTCTGACCTGGTGACCATGTTGAAGTCACCGCCAAAGACCACCTGCTGGGACGTGAACAGGTATGGTTTAACCGCCGCAAGGAGGCTCTTCCTCTCCCCCCTGCTCTGGGGCCCATAGAAGTTAATGAGCCTGAGGAATTGCCCCCTCACGACGGCGTCCACCACCAGGCATCTACCAATCTCCACCTCAATAACCCGTCGGCAAGCCACCGGGCCGGTCTTAAAAAGGACCGCAACTCCACTGCAGGGCTCAGCCGCAAGAGACCAGAGGGAGGGCCCGCACCTCCACTCCCTCTTTGCTAGATGCATCTCTGCCACAGATGCCAGCCAGGTCTCCTGCAAAAATAAAATGTCAGCTTCAACACGGCTGAGAAAATCGAAGGCTGCAAAACGAGCCGCCGCAGATCGCACGCTTGCGACATTAATCGTCGCAAGGCGAATTGGAGAGGGTACCGCCATCCTTTGAGATTGGACCGTACTCTCTTCTGCACATACACCACACCTCAAACCTCGCCCTCAGAATCTGAGGACAAGACCTCAAACCCCCCCTTCGTGACCGGCACCGGACCAGTGCCACCAAGCCCAGCCCTGCTGGGACCCGGCTGGGACCCTGACACCACCTCCCGCCCGCCTGGGGTCTTTTTTTTCACCGGAGACATACAGCCCTCCTCCTCCCCTGAGAGCCCACTCTGGGCCTTGGGGCGCTTTTGTGGCCCCCTGATTGGCCGGGACGTGTCCATCATCTCGTCCCCAGATGATGGACAGGAAGGATAAGGGACAAGGGGACGAGGAGAAGGGGGAGGGGGGGGAGGGGGGGAAGAGGGAGGGGGAGGGACCGGGACGGCAAGGGAGGGAGGGGGAGAGGGAGAGGAAGGGGGAGAGGGAGAGGGGAGGAAGGGGGAGGGGCCAAAGCATCCCTAGGGGTGCCCGGCCCCGACCCCGCAGGGACGGGGACCACCACCTCCGGAACACCTGAGGGGGCAGGAACCTGGGCCTCCACCACCCGCCCACGTTTCCCCAGTCTCTGCCTCTGGGGGAGGGGATCCCCCCGATCACTGGCCCCTGGACCACTACCAGCATCAGCTGGCACGGGCCCAGCCTCCGCAGACCCACCATCCTGCTCCTGATGTTGTTCACCACCGCCGCCCTCCGGAGCATGACCCCTGAAGGCTCTTGGGCACCTGCTAAACGGGTGCCCCAGTTCTCCACATAGGTTGCAGCGGATCAGTCTACACGACTCCGAAGAGTGACCAAATCCGCTGCACCTCCCACACCTAATCACTGTACACTCCGCACTCAGATGGGTGGGACACCCACACTTGAAGCAGCGGCGGGGCTGACCAGGGTAGAAGACCAGGATCCGGTCCCGGCCTATGAACGCACTACCTGGTACGTGCGTCATGGTGTTACCAGACCGCCTGAGACGGATCCTGGCCGTCCAAGCCCCGGTCCACACCCCACGCTCATCAAGAGTCTTCCTCATCGGTGCCTGGAGATCCCCAAATCTCGTCAGCCAGGTAAGGATGTCCTCAGGAGGCAAGGATTCATTCCTCACCAGAATGGTGAGGACCTTGACCTCCTCCTGACGAGAGATGGGGACCACCCTAAAAAGCCTCCAGGGGTCCGCCCTCCTCAGCACCTCGTACCTGGTGAAAAAGAGTTCCATCTGGACGGCGGTGGTGAAACTTACATCAAACTCCCGGCTGTTTGCCGGGTGGATGATGGCAAACAGGTCTGCCACCCTGAACCCCATGGCCAGCACCCAGTCGACCACCTGGCCCCTACTGGGGCACTGGCCAGGACCCTCCCACTTTAGCAGCACAACGTTCCTACGTCTCCTCTCTGGACCCCCTGTACCCCTGGACCACGGGTTCGCCCCCTGGAACTGCTCCGAGGGGGGAACCCGGAAGCCCTGGGCGCCAAACTGGCCGTACAGGGGGGCCAGAGGGACGCTAGTGCCCGCCACCCGGGCATATGATCTGCCCTGCCGCAGGGCAGACAGGAGGTCCGCCTCCTGCTGCGCCCCCAGCAGGCGAGGCGGCTCTGATACCGGGGGGTCACCCTCCGCAGGGGCCCCATCTCCAACACCCACCCCCTGCGGACCCTCCTCCTCCCGCGCCCCACACCCCTCCACCGCTAGCGGCGGAGCTAGCACCGGGGTCTCCAACACCTGCACCCCCCCCTCCCCTGCAAGAGCCGGGGTCACCACCTCCCCCACCGAACCACTGCCCAGCAGGGCTTCAAACATCCCCTCTGCCTCCATGTCCCATTCACCCCCGTCAGCAACCCCAACCCCCGCCCGCACCCCCGCTGACGTCACCACCGGGGACCCCTCCAAATTTTTAATGAAGTCCAGGGCGGGGCACCCCACCTCCAGTATACCCGCTGGGGAGTCCGCCCAGGAACGGGCCTGTGCCGCCAGAGGCACTGAATCGCCAGCGTCCTCCGCATCCCCCGCCCCCCCTGGTCCACATAGGGCACCGGAAGTGCTGGGGGACACCGCCCGGAAGTCCGTGGCAACCCCTGAGGGGGATGCGTCCGGCTGCACGGTCAAATCCTCCCGCCGCCCCGCCCCCCTCCCCGAAGCTCCGCCCCCCACCCTCGCGGCATTTGTGTCCGCCATTGCGGTGGGGGAGAGCGGGAAACGAGCGCCCCCCTCCAGCGAAGATGGCGCCTCCGCTTCCCCCATATACTCCACAGAGTCGCTGTCTCTTATGCCTGACGGCGTCGCACCATGTGCGCTGGCGGCAGTGGCCGCCATTTTGGAATGGTCCTGGCACACTGCCCTATTTGGAGATTTCCCAGGTGTCTTCTCCGCTGAGCGCTCTGCAGGGCTCCTCAGCAGCCGGTCTCCCCCCCCTACCTGCCCCCCTCGCCCCGCTTCAGCATCACCGGGTTCCCTACCCAGGACTGCATCTGAACCAGCCCCTCTCACGGGCTGGCTACTGGCAGTTTTTACCCGGGGACCCTCCGCTGAAGCACCTGGGGCATGCGGGGGCACACTCACACCCTGGGGGGCCGCCACTGCCTCCCCCACCTCAGCCTTATCCTCCGACCTCCCGGGTTGTGGGGCCTCTCTTACCACCTGGGGATCCTCTGGCTCCCTGGACTGCTCCGCTGCTGCGGTCTGCGAGCGCGTCCGCCGTCTCGCCGCCTGGCTTCCCTCCTCATTGGCCCTTCTCAGGTCCCGGCGGATCTCCATCAGAAACTCCTGCTCCTCCCGACCACGCTCACATAGCCCTGTCAGCAACTCACCAAGGTCTCTGCAGTACGTTTTCAAAGCTTCAATGGCTTCTCTGAAGTCACCTCTTTTCGCGCTGCTTGTCTTATCTCTTCTGTTCCGCAGATTTGTCAGAATCTGCATGCGTGCACAGAAAGCCAAGGCTGCCTTCTGTATCAAATCCTTGATCCTCTCTCTCCGCTTCAGGGTTTTAGCATTGTTTTCCCCTGGCTGGGTTCTTGTCCAGTCTGACAATTGAAATTGCGTGCCAAGAAACAACCTCTCCTCCCTGGAGAGGTCCCTCACTCCAGGGAATGACTGCTCACTACTGGCCCGGGAAGGCCTCCCTGAGCCTGGGCTTGCAGAAGCCATGACACCTCCTCCCTCCTCCACAGCACTGCAGGAAGCCCCAAACACCACTTCCTCTTCCTCCACAGCTCTCTAGCGCCAGTCTCATGCGGTGGTTGAAACCGGAACTACACTCCAAGGAAGACAGGGATTTATTTTATTAATTATTAAAACTGCTGCAGATAAACATACATACATACATTAAAAAAAAAAAACAATACATAAAGAAAAATAGCCACACTCAGGCTCAAAAGAAAACTGGAAAGGGGCCCTCTCATACGGCCGGCCTGGTCACTAGGGACACTAAAACTATTTACATCATATACATTATACAAACCTATACAACTATATACAACCCATGGACCCACCACCCCCACCCCACACACACCACCACCCCTACACTCTAACCCACACCAACTACACACCAACACACTACACTATACACCCAAATGCAGAAGGCAGTACAGTATGCAGTGGAGCGGGACGCCCTCTGTTCACAAAAACAAAAACAAAAAGGGCCCTACGGGGGGTGCAGGACAGGAAGAACCACCACCTCAGGAGAGAGGGCCGGGGGATCCTCAAGGAGGCCTGAAGGAGAAACCCCTCCATAACCTAGCACTCCTCTCCATCCCAACCCTCTCCTCTTCAAGATGCCTCACCTTCACCAGTTCCCGAAAGATACTACCCACCACCTCATGCACGGGCAGGCTTTTGTCCCTAGTGGTCACTAAACACCGAGCGTGCCAAGTGTAATAGAGGCAAACTGTACTAACTAAAAACAGTGATGACAAATCAAACCCACTGCGTACCCTAAAGTCACCATACACCCGCTCCGAAAAGGCCAGGGCCTGGAGGTGGGGATAGCCTATGGCATCCCCAACCCCCGCCAGAACCTCCGAGTTGAAAGGGCACTCGACCAAGAAGTGGTCCATGGTCTCGAGCACCCCACCACACTCTGGGCGAGGACAACCTCTGTCATCTAGGTTCCGATTTTTCAAGTTCGCCCTGACGTATAGGCGTCCATGGAACGCCCTCCACGCCAGGTCCCAGAACTTTGCCGGAATTCTCGCGGAATTCAAGAGGGCTAACCCCTCCCTGAGGACCCTGTCCGGGCAGTCCCTTAAAGCCAGTGGTCTCAAAAAGTCCGAGGCCATGACCCTTGAGTACAACTCACGTCGACCCAAGGAGCCCACCTCAAGGGCAGTTATCCTCCACTGCCTTAGTACTTTTAGCGCTGTTGGAACATAGGGCGGGAGGTACCCATGGGACCTACGAAGGTCACCTGGACGCCCCCCTCCCTCCCAGCTACCCAAGAACAGCAAAAACCAGCTCTTACATGAACGCTCCCACAGAAGAGGCACATCCACAAAGATGGACCGCAAGTTGAATTTCACAAACACAGTAGTGAAAAACACCACTGGGTTGATCATGTCCAAACCGCCATGCCTCCTCTGCCGGTACGTGACCTCTCTCTTGATCAAATTCATTCTGTTTCCCCACAAAAGTAGAAAAAACAGACTGTAGATCCGCGTATAGAGAGACGCCGGCAACAGACAGACGTAGCTGACATACAGAAACTCAGGCAACAGATAAGTCTTGATCAGGCTTACCCTTTCCCGAAGGGACAGTTTCCAGCCCTTCCAAGCATTCACCTTCCGAGTGGCACCCACTAGCCTGCGCTCCCAGTTCAGTTTGGGATAGTCATCCAGGCCAAAATGGATGCCTAAGATCTTTACCTCTGGCTGGGGGCTGGGGAACACGTCCGGAAGGGCGAATTGCTCGCCCTCCTTCCCCATCCAGAGAACTTCACTCTTATCCCAGTTGACAAGCGAACCCGACGCCTCGGAGTAGCCCCCAATCTGTGTTTCCACAAACTGGGCCTCCTCTCGGCTAGACACCACTACCGAAACGTCATCCGCATAGGCCACTACCCTCACTGCCAGACCTGAACCACTGCAGGGCTCCACCGGTACCCCCCCCAGACGCTCGCAGTCAAGCCTTCTCACAAAGGGGTCTACTGCAAAGACGTAGAGCAGGGGACTTAGTGGGCAACCCTGCCTGACCCCAGATCCCACAGGAAAGGAGGGACCCACCCAACCGTTGACAAGAGGGAAGCTCACCGCCCTCCTATACAAAGTCTGGAGCCAAATGATGAACTGGGCGGGCAAACCGTACCGCCTCAGCAGAAGCCACAGGTACTCGTGGTTCACCCGATCAAAGGCCTTCGCCTGATCTAATGCCAGCAGATACCTCCCGTCGCCCGTTGCCCTGCACCTTTCCACAGCCTCCCGGACGCTCAGGACAGCACCAAAGGTACTACGGCCGGAAACTGCGCAGTGCTGGGACGCGGAAAGTAACTTGTCCGCTACTGTGGACATACGCCAGAACAAGATCTTTGCCAGTATCTTTCTATCCGTGGTGAGGAGGGCAATAGGGCGCCAATTCTCCACCACGGACGGATCTTTGCCCTTTGACAAGAGGATCAAGGCCGACCTTCTCATCGAGGGAGGGAGCAGGCCCATAGCCAAACATTCATTGAACACCTCTCTCAGATGAGGAGCCAAAAGGCTCTTAAAGGCTTTGTAAAACTCCGCCGTGAGCCCATCAGGCCCGGGTGACTTTTTCAGCGACAGAGAATCGATGGCCCGCTCTACCTCGGCCACCGAGATCAACCCCGTCAAAGAGCCGGAGAGGTCAGGCTCCACATCAAGTGGAGTCTCATCAAGAAAGGCCCTGGCCTTCTCCAGATCCAAAGGCTTCCTCTGGAGGATGTCTGAAAAGTGAGCTCTGACGACCCCCAGGATCCCTGACCTGGACCGCACCAGAGACCCAGAGGAATCCTTCAGTCCATGTATGACCTTCCCACTCACCGCATCCCCACAGTTCTTATAGGGATCCGGGGAGATAAATTTCCCATAATCCCTCTCAAGGACCAGGGAGGCGAGACGGTCATACTGACATTCCTTCATCCGAAGCTTCAGATTGGATATCTGCTCTTGGGGCCCACCAGAGGAGACCAGGCGGTCCAGCTGCCTACGCAACCTCTGGTAAGCCCAGTACCTGGAAACAGCCCGGTACCTAGAGACCCTACGAAAGAAACCCTCAGATCTCTTCTTCACCACCTCCCACCATTCCTGGCGAGGGCAGCCGCTCTCAAGGAGCGTGGTTTGATCCGTAAAAAAGGCCTCATAGGCTTCCCTGACCTCAGGGTCCTCAAGTAGCGTCCCATTCAGGCGCCACAAGCCCCGACCTCTCTGGGGGGTGTCGGCAACATTCAGGGTAACAGATACCATACAGTGATCGGAGAACTCCACCGCCTGCAGCCCTGGGGCCGCGAAGGAAGAGTCCCCCTTTAAAAAAAACCTATCTATCCTACTCCTACTGCTACCTCGGGCGAATGTGAAACCCGTGAGGTTGGGGAAGTGCCGGATATGCACATCCACCAACCCAGCCTCCCTTACTACACTATTCAAAAAAATGCTATCGTATCCCAGAGGGGCTGAGGCACCTGCCCGGTCCTCTGACCTGGTGACCATGTTGAAGTCACCGCCAAAGACCACCTGCTGGGACGTGAACAGGTATGGTTTAACCGCCGCAAGGAGGCTCTTCCTCTCCCCCCTGCTCTGGGGCCCATAGAAGTTAATGAGCCTGAGGAATTGCCCCCTCACGACGGCGTCCACCACCAGGCATCTACCAATCTCCACCTCAATAACCCGTCGGCAAGCCACCGGGCCGGTCTTAAAAAGGACCGCAACTCCACTGCAGGGCTCAGCCGCAAGAGACCAGAGGGAGGGCCCGCACCTCCACTCCCTCTTTGCTAGATGCATCTCTGCCACAGATGCCAGCCAGGTCTCCTGCAAAAATAAAATGTCAGCTTCAACACGGCTGAGAAAATCGAAGGCTGCAAAACGAGCCGCCGCAGATCGCACGCTTGCGACATTAATCGTCGCAAGGCGAATTGGAGAGGGTACCGCCATCCTTTGAGATTGGACCGTACTCTCTTCTGCACATACACCACACCTCAAACCTCGCCCTCAGAATCTGAGGACAAGACCTCAAACCCCCCCTTCGTGACCGGCACCGGACCAGTGCCACCAAGCCCAGCCCTGCTGGGACCCGGCTGGGACCCTGACACCACCTCCCGCCCGCCTGGGGTCTTTTTTTTCTTTTTATTTTTTTTTTCTTTTTTCTTTTTTATCTCCCACCCACCCTCCACCGGAGACATACAGCCCTCCTCCTCCCCTGAGAGCCCACTCTGGGCCTTGGGGCGCTTTTGTGGCCCCCTGATTGGCCGGGACGTGTCCATCATCTCGTCCCCAGATGATGGACAGGAAGGATAAGGGACAAGGGGACGAGGAGAAGGGGGAGGGGGGGGGGGGGGGGGGGGAAGAGGGAGGGGGAGGGACCGGGACGGCAAGGGAGGGAGGGGGAGAGGGAGAGGAGGAGGGGGAGGGGGAGAGGGAGAGGAAGGGGGAGGGGCCAAAGCATCCCTAGGGGTGCCCGGCCCCGACCCCGCAGGGACGGGGACCACCACCTCCGGAACACCTGAGGGGGCAGGAACCTGGGCCTCCACCACCCGCCCACGTTTCCCCAGTCTCTGCCTCTGGGGGAGGGGATCCCCCCGATCACTGGCCCCTGGACCACTACCAGCATCAGCTGGCACGGGCCCAGCCTCCGCAGACCCACCATCCTGCTCCTGATGTTGTTCACCACCGCCGCCCTCCGGAGCATGACCCCTGAAGGCTCTTGGGCACCTGCTAAACGGGTGCCCCAGTTCTCCACATAGGTTGCAGCGGATCAGTCTACACGACTCCGAAGAGTGACCAAATCCGCCGCACCTCCCACACCTAATCACTGTACACTCCGCACTCAGATGGGTGGGACACCCACACTTGAAGCAGCGGCGGGGCTGACCAGGGTAGAAGACCAGGATCCGGTCCCGGCCTATGAACGCACTACCTGGTACGTGCGTCATGGTGTTACCAGACCGCCTGAGACGGATCCTGGCCGTCCAAGCCCCGGCCCACACCCCACGCTCATCAAGAGTCTTCCTCATCGGTGCCTGGAGATCCCCAAATCTCGTCAGCCAGGTAAGGATGTCCTCAGGAGGCAAGGATTCATTCCTCACCAGAATGGTGAGGACCTTGACCTCCTCCTGACGAGAGATGGGGACCACCCTAAAAAGCCTCCAGGGGTCCGCCCTCCTCAGCACCTCGTACCTGGTGAAAAAGAGTTCCATCTGGACGGCGGTGGTGAAACTTACATCAAACTCCCGGCTGTTTGCCGGGTGGATGATGGCAAACAGGTCTGCCACCCTGAACCCCATGGCCAGCACCCAGTCGACCACCTGGCCCCTACTGGGGCACTGGCCAGGACCCTCCCACTTTAGCAGCACAACGTTCCTACGTCTCCTCTCTGGACCCCCTGTACCCCTGGACCACGAGTTCGCCCCCTGGAACTGCTCCGAGGGGGGAACCCGGAAGCCCTGGGCGCCAAACTGGCCGTACAGGGGGGCCAGAGGGACGCTAGTGCCCGCCACCCGGGCATATGATCTGCCCTGCCGCAGGGCAGACAGGAGGTCCGCCTCCTGCTGCGCCCCCAGCAGGCGAGGCGGCTCTGATACCGGGGGGTCACCCTCCGCAGGGGCCCCATCTCCAACACCCACCCCCTGCGGACCCTCCTCCTCCCGCGCCCCACACCCCTCCACCGCTAGCGGCGGAGCTGGCACCGGGGTCTCCAACACCTGCACCCCCCCCTCCCCTGCAAGAGCCGGGGTCACCACCTCCCCCACCGAACCACTGCCCAGCAGGGCTTCAAACATCCCCTCTGCCTCCATGTCCCATTCACCCCCGTCAGCAACCCCAACCCCCGCCCGCACCCCCGCTGACGTCACCACCGGGGACCCCTCCAAATTTTTAATGAAGTCCAGGGCGGGGCACCCCACCTCCAGTATACCCGCTGGGGAGTCCGCCCAGGAACGGGCCTGTGCCGCCAGAGGCACTGAATCGCCAGCGTCCTCCGCATCCCCCGCCCCCCCTGGTCCACATAGGGCACCGGAAGTGCTGGGGGACACCGCCCGGAAGTCCGTGGCAACCCCTGAGGGGGATGCGTCCGGCTGCACGGTCAAATCCTGCCCCCCCGCCCCCCGCCCCCCTCCCCGAAGCTCCGCCCCCCACCCTCGCGGCATTTGTGTCCGCCATTGCGGTGGGGGAGAGCGGGAAACGAGCGCCCCCCTCCAGCGAAGATGGCGCCTCCGCTTCCCCCATATACTCCACAGAGTCGCTGTCTCTTATGCCTGACGGCGTCGCACCATGTGCGCTGGCGGCAGTGGCCGCCATTTTGGAATGGTCCTGGCACACTGCCCTATTTGGAGATTTCCCAGGTGTCTTCTCCGCTGAGCGCTCTGCAGGGCTCCTCAGCAGCCGGTCTCCCCCCCCTACCTGCCCCCCTCGCCCCGCTTCAGCATCACCGGGTTCCCTACCCAGGACTGCATCTGAACCAGCCCCTCTCACGGGCTGGCTACTGGCAGTTTTTACCCGGGGACCCTCCGCTGAAGCACCTGGGGCATGCGGGGGCACACTCACACCCTGGGGGGCCGCCACTGCCTCCCCCACCTCAGCCTTATCCTCCGACCTCCCGGGTTGTGGGGCCTCTCTTACCACCTGGGGATCCTCTGGCTCCCTGGACTGCTCCGCTGCTGCGGTCTGCGAGCGCGTCCGCCGTCTCGCCGCCTGGCTTCCCTCCTCATTGGCCCTTCTCAGGTCCCGGCGGATCTCCATCAGAAACTCCTGCTCCTCCCGACCACGCTCACATAGCCCTGTCAGCAACTCACCAAGGTCTCTGCAGTACGTTTTCAAAGCTTCAATGGCTTCTCTGAAGTCACCTCTTTTCGCGCTGCTTGTCTTATCTCTTCTGTTCCGCAGATTTGTCAGAATCTGCATGCGTGCACAGAAAGCCAAGGCTGCCTTCTGTATCAAATCCTTGATCCTCTCTCTCCGCTTCAGGGTTTTAGCATTGTTTTCCCCTGGCTGGGTTCTTGTCCAGTCTGACAATTGAAATTGCGTGCCAAGAAACAACCTCTCCTCCCTGGAGAGGTCCCTCACTCCAGGGAATGACTGCTCACTACTGGCCCGGGAAGGCCTCCCTGAGCCTGGGCTTGCAGAAGCCATGACACCTCCTCCCTCCTCCACAGCACTGCAGGAAGCCCCAAACACCACTTCCTCTTCCTCCACAGCTCTCTAGCGCCAGTCTCATGCGGTGGTTGAAACCGGAACTACACTCCAAGGAAGACAGGGACGACACGAGGGTGTGTAGCTGAGCGACGGCGGCTGAAATAGACTCCAGAGACGCCTGCTGGCTGCTGGAGCCTGCTGCGGCCGGTGGTGGGAAGAGGAGCCTGAATAGCTCCGCCTTCCTGGCCGCGGACGAGAAGGGTATCCCTCTGCGCCTCAGCTCGGCGGACAGCCTGGGAATTGTCCATGCCCTAAGAGACTGGACACTGCCAGCCTCGGAGGCTGACGCCAGAGATAGCGGGGTGGTGAGGTCATCGCTGCCGACTGATGACATGGCGGCTGCCAAGACCCGTTACTTAGTTGACTGGTCACGTGTCTGCAGGCTGGGCCTATAAAGAGGTGACAAGAAATGAGTTTGGACGTGTCACCTACGGTATACGTACCTGCCATGAGAAAGCAGGAGCCCCCCCACGCCCCTGCGTTTTTTTTTTTTTTTACCTGCTGGAACCCTGATCAAGCTGGTGCAGGTGGACCTACTGAATCCGACTGACCTGAGAGAGTGTGAGAGAAAGTACCTATTTAAGAGCCTGAACTGCTGCCGTCCAGAGCGACGGAACCCAACGTAGATGATAACAACAGGCGATAGTGACTTAAGTCGACTGCCGAGACAGCTGTGGAATCAAATGACAGATAACAACACGAATGACTGACACGACATGTTGCCTTAACTGAAATGAACTTCCCGTGACAGGGCCCGGCCCGGTTGTACCGTATGGGGGTGACTGTGAGCCGGACTCTGGAGCACGTACAGAAATGAGGCAACCGTGAAATGAGGCCAACTGCCTGGGTATGCTGGGGCCGAACTGTGACATCCAGCTGCCACCGGGTCCGACTCCAAGTGCTATAGTATGCATTTGGAACGCAAGCACTCGTGTGCCAGCGACCTCGATCATCATGCCACTGTCTAGTGACTGAACCCCTTTCTCTCTTTTCTTTTTTTTTGTATAGAAATGCGGCCGGCCTAGGGCACGCCGGCGCGAATTCGTACAGGGAGGTGACCAATTAACGCCGGGGCGTGGTAAGGTGACATAGAAATTATATAACATGACAAGGACAAGAATCAAAGTCTCTCTTTTTTTTTTTTTCTTTTTTTTTTTTTGCAATTCCGTCCCTGGCGCATGTATTGAAATGAGGCCGGCCTAGGGCACGCCGACACGAGTTAGTGCGGGGAAGTGACTGCATTCATGCCGGGCGTGGTAAAGTGACAGAAATGACATACCATGACAGGGGCAAGAATCAAGAATGCACGCAACCTGTGATGCGATTCCGCCCTTGGTGCATGTATCGAAATGAGGCCGGGTAGACGTGCATCTGGATCGCCCCGATCGGAGCATCTATGGATGCGACCGGACCTACCCAGAGGTATGGTGACCGAAATGAAACCATGACAAAGACTAGATTACAACAAACCAAGCAACTTGTAACCGAATCTAATCTCTGGAGCATGTATAGAAAGGAGGCCGAGCGGCTAGGCGAATCAGTGCGAATCGATGCATCCCGGATGCGACCGGATTCAGACCGATACGCGGCCAATGACCGATATCATGCCAAAGACTGGACTCGAGCCCGCATCCGTACGAGCGGTGGGCCAATCTCTGAAACATGTATGGTAATACGGCCGTAACCTGGGTACCCCGAGACAAATCCGTGCCTAAGTGCGACATGACTTGAATCTGAGTGCGGCCAGGATCGAAATGATGGCATGAACGCCCTGTTTAACTGATGCGAAATGACTTAGCATGACTGAATGGCCTGATACGTTAGCCATGTTTGAAATGACGAAATGATTGCCATGCTAATACATGAAATGTTTCGACACGGTCGAAGTGATTCGTACAATTAACATGCCAACAGCGATTCGGAATGCAATAGCGATTCGGCACGCTTGCTGGCATAACTGATTTGAATAATATGACCGGACATGAACGATGCGTGTGAGTGCGAACGGCACCCGTGCGTGAGCCATGTTTGAACGATTCAAAGACTACGTAATACGACCGCGTAGGGGGAACCCTTGAGTGCCGGATGCGGCATCGGTCGGAGTGTCATGGCGGGCGGCCCTGAATGTGCGTGCCGCTAGGTGGCTCCCGACCGTGTACAACCAAAAACGTGCGTGTAACTGTTTAGGTTTTCGAGACAAGCGGTGCGTGGTTCGTGAGCTACGCAGACCACAGTTTAGTGACATGATAAGCAGTGCATGAGAACGTAAAACATGGGAGCCGAAGCCCTACCTGCGACAGCCGAACCAGACTCTTTGTACGGAACTGCGACTCGGCGACACGAGTGCGACACGAAGGGACAACACGACTTACGAACACGGAACACGGGACTGCAACAAAAGGAGGCGGACAGACGAAACGGAGCTCACGAACCAGCACCAACAGCGCTTGTCTCGAACGAGTCGGTCCTAGATGTCTGACGTATCAGATATCTCGCACAGGAAACCGACAAAGACCGGCGGCCTTTGGGCTGCTTAAATACCCTCCGGGCTCCTCCCATAACTTCAGGCCGGTACCCGGCCTTCCAATATATATATATATATATATATATATAAATACATATATATTTATATGAAATATTTTATATTTTCCACTTATAATTCTTATCCTTGTGGTATCCTAAAAACATTTAAGCTAGAACAGTTCACTTAATACAAATATTGCAGTAAACCTAATCAGTAACCTATTACAGAAAGAGATATAATTAATTACGATTGCTCCATCTCCTTTTATCTTTTTGGCAGTTTTTCATGAACTATAATTCCAGGAAATCAAAACTGCCTAACAAAAACAAATCAGCATTTTTACAAACATTTGAAAGTGTATGGTACGGTTATAGAAAATTGGGGCGCTGCTATAACTAAAAAGTTAATTAAAAATAAATAAATTTATTAGAAAGAAATTTCTGGTTCAGTTGATCTTTTTGTGTGAGTGAACAACTGCCTATATTTTGGTGTAGATGTCCCTAATTGGGGCAGCCATAGAAGTGGTAAAATCTAAATTAATACCAATCTATTGTGTCGAAGGGATGTAGTAAATTGCACAACTAAGCAATCCAAAACAACCACTGAAAAAATAACCAATAAAAGTGCTCCTATAAGGACGGACGGACCGTCCACTGTGTATGCGAAGCTTCCAAAAAAAATATATATGTATTTGCAGAAAACAAACAACGTTGCCTACAAACTGAATAATTGATATTATAATATTGTGCTAAAATTTGTGCTAAAGTTATACCGTGATAGTAAACATTATTTACCGTGACAGTATACATTAATATAGTAAATGTTGCCATAAAAACTAATCATTGTGATCTTACAAAATATAAATCAATATAAATAAATCCTTAAGTCTCATATAAAAGTATCAATATAACAACCACTGTGATTGTGATACTAAATAGAAAAATAAAACCTTAAATCATAAAGATAATCAGACTCCTCACAAATGGGGTCTGATGTGCACAAATAAAAAAATGAGTGAAGACAAATGGAAAAAAGAGTTCATATATCAATTATTTTTTACGTGATTTGAAAGTTGATTTTCCTCTTATCATAAGCAGTGTAAGTCCAACACCAAAAAGCTTTTTAGGCAAATCTTTCTCCACACAGTTCAATTGAGGTCACAAGGATGAATGGCATATATGGGATCAGAAAAGAACACTTCATAGCGTAATCTTGCTTTTATTTAAAATTTGAATCAGAACAAACATTAGCCAAATGGCCACTTACATTTACCGGTGCCCGCCCGGTAGACGCCACCCTGAAGACGTGACATCACGAAACGTGCGTCGGAGGCGGTACCTGATCACTAACCTAGCGCAAAACATCCCTGAGGTTCCGGTCTGTTTGGTTGTCGGTAGTAGCAGGTGGAACGCACGCCGATCCACAGCGGAGATCCACATGGGGAGAGAGTTTTTTTACTACATTATCTGATTACCAAGGCGAGCAGCCCCAGTGCCGGGCGGGCACCGGTAAATGTAAGTGGCCATTTGGCTAATGTTTGTTCTGATTCAAATTTTAAATAAAAGCAAGATTACGCTATGAAGTGTTCTTTTCTGATCCCATATATGCCATTCACCCTTGTGACCTCAATTGAACTGTGTGGAGGAAGATTTGCCTAAAAAGCTTTTTGGTGTTACCTAATAACAGGCAGAGTCCTGTAACAAGTGCTTCTGATTGTTTTTTAATTAAAGCAATCAACAACCTCTGGTAAGCGGCCAGCTTTAATTCATTTGATCACGTTTTTGGTGAAGGAAGAAAATCAATGTGGTGAAGGGACTTACACTGCTTATGATAAGAGGAAAATCAACTTTCAGATCACCTAAAAAATAATTGATATATGAACTCTTTTTTACATTTGTCTTCACTAATTTTTTTATTTGTGCACATCAGACCCCATTTGTGAGGAGTCTGATTATCTTTATGATTTAAGGTTTTATTTTGCTATTTAGTATCACAATCACAGTGGTTGTTATATTGATACTTTTATATGTGACTTAAGGATTTATTTATTTATATTGATTTATATTTTGTAAGATCACAATGATTAGTTTTTATGGCAACATTTACTATATTAATGTATACTGTCACGGTAAATAATGTTTACTATCACGGTATAACTTTAGCACAAATTTTAGCACAATATTATAATATCAATTATTCAGTTTGTAGGCAACGTTGTTTGTTTTCTGCAAATACATATATATTTTTTTTGGAAGCATCACATACACTGTGGACGGTCCGTCCGTCCTTATAGGAGCACTTTTATTGGTTATTTTTTCAGTGGTTGTTTTGGATTGCTTAGTTGTGCAATTTACTACATTCCTTCGACACAATAGATTGGTATTAATTTAGATTTTACCACTTCTATGGCTGCCCCAATTAGGGACATCTACACCAAAATATAGGCAGTTGTTCACTCACACAAAAAGATCAACTGAACCAGAAATTTCTTTCTAATAAATTTATTTATTTTTAATTAACTTTTTAGTTATAGCAGCGCCCCAATTTTCTATAACCGTACCATCAATTAAATCCAAGGATTTTTAAGGGAGCAGCTCAATTATAACAAATTATTTATTGTTATATATTTTTTATATTCTTATTTTTATTGTTCAACTATTAATTTAGCTTTGCAACTGTATATTTACTGTCCAGGCGCGGGGTTGAGACAACCATAATACGGTTGCCCATCCTTACATTTGAAAGTGTATGTTTAGTATTAAAGTGAGATTTTCTTGTATTAGAAAAACATAAAAAAAAATTACGGTAAAAACATAGTTAAAGTGGAGTTCCACCCCAACATTTTTTTTTATTAATGTGCTTAAAAAAAAAAAAAGACATTTGGAGAAATTTTTTTTTTTACTCACCTCTAAATGCCTGTTGCTAGGGGGTCCCTCATAGTCTGCCTCTTTCGGCGCATGGGCTCCTGACGTCACTTCCCTCAGCACAGGAAGGGAGATTGCCTCTCCCCCTCCCTCTTGTCAATCATCTGGGACACGTGACCGATCACAGATGATTCCACGGGCAGTGAAGGTGTGCGGCAGGGCTCGCGCATGCGCAGTGGGTGCCTGGCTGTGAAGCTACAGCCGGGCACCAACAGTTAAAATGCCGGCGCCGCCGAGCAGAGGGGGGGACGAGCGGGGCTTCGATCCCCGCATCACTGGACCCTGGGACAGGTAAGTGTCCGATTATTAAAAGTCAGCAGCTGCAGTATTTGTAGCTGCTGACTTTTCATTTTTTTTTATTTATCGGCAACCCCGCTTTAAAGCTTGCTTTCAAAAAATAAAAAAAAATAAACATTTTCTGCTTGCCGTTTCAGTAAACCTACATAATATTTTTTCTTAAAACTTTACAAAAATCTGTGTATAAACATAGAAAAATAAAGCAGCTGGGGGTTACAAAATCAGCCAATTCATAATTTTGTAACACCTTGCTCAAATATGTTTAATTATTAACCGCTTCCCGACCGCCTAACGCCGATATACGTCGGCAAAATGGCACGGGCAGGCAAAATCACGTACCTGTACGTGATCGTGCATGTGCCTGCCTGCGGGTCGCGGTCGGGAGCTCCGTGACCCCGGCCGCGGGACCAGCGGACCCGATCGCCGCTGGTGTCCCGCGATCGGGTTACGGAGCTGAAAAACGGGGAGAGGTTTGTGTAAACAAACCTCTCCCCGCGCTTCCTACACTGACTGTCAGTGATCGGCTGTTCCCTGTCATCGGGAACGCCGATCAATGACGTCAGACGTACAGCCACGCCCCCTACTGTAAAAAAAACCACAACACGTCACACTGACTCCTCCCCGCCCCCTAGTGGTTAACTCTTTCACTACAACTGTCATTTACATAGGAATCAGTGCTATTTAACCACTTGCCGACCGCCCCATGTAGATATACGTCGGCAGAATGGCACGTACAGGCAGAACCACGTACCTGTACGTGACATTCTTTAGGCGGTTGGGGGGTCCGATCGGACCCCCCTCCGCCGGCGGGGACGGTCGGCATCGCTTCAGGAGCGATCCGGGACGAGGGGACGGCCAGTGGTTTCTGGCCACCCCCTCGCGATCGCTCCTGGCCAATGAGAAACTTCCCCTTCCTGTCTATTGTATAGACAGGAAGGCGGAAGTGATGTCACGCTCGGTGCGCCGGTCTATGTGACCGGAGACGCCGAGCGGCGAACATGTTAAGGTTAGTGCACAACACTACACTGACACCAGTACAGTTAGGCACACAAAACACCCCCCTGTCACCCCTGATCACCCCCCAGATCACCCCCCTCCCCCCCCAGTCACAGTGTCACTAATTGCAGTGATCATTTTTTTACTGATCACTGCATTTAGTGTCAGTGTGACTGTAATAACTGTCAGGGCAGTTAGTTTTAGGTCCTAGGTAGCCCCCTACCCCCCCCTAATAAAGGTTTAACCCCCTGATTGCCCCTAGTTAACCCCTTCACCCCCTTTTGCCAGTGTCACTAAGCGATCGTTTTTCTGATCGCTGCATTGTGTCGCTAGGTAACCATTTTTTTTTTATTTTAACCGCCATGTTTTATATAGGTTCATAAATAGTTTTATAGGTCAGGTACCCCCATATTACAACCTAAATAAAGGTTTTAACCCCCTGATTGCCCCTAGAGTTAACCCTTTCACCAGTAATCACCGTATAACTGTCACTGGTGACGCTGGTTAGCCAGTTAGTTATTTTGTTATTTAGGTTCCCCGTCAGGTTTTTATATAGCGTCAGGTACCCCCATATATTACCTAATAAAGGTTTAACCCCCTGATTGCCCCTAGTTAACCCTTTCACCCCCTTTTGCCAGTGTCACTAAGCGATCGTTTTTCTGATCGCTGCATTAGTGTCGCTAGGTAACCAGTTTTTTTTTAGGTTAACCGCCATGTTTATATAGGTTCATAAATAGGTTTATAGGTCAGGTACCCCCATATTACAACCTAAATAAAGGTTTTAACCCCCTGATTGCCCCTAGAGTTAACCCTTTCACCAGTGATCACCGTATAAAATGTCACTGGTGACGCTGGTTAGCCAGTTAGTTATTTCGTTATTTAGGTTCCCCGTCAGGTTTTTATATAGCGTCAGGTACCCCCATATATTACCTAATAAAGGTTTAACCCCCTGATTGCCCCTAGTTAACCCTTTCACCCCCTTTTGCCAGTGTCACTAAGCGATCGTTTTTCTGATCCCTGCATTAGTGTCGCTAGGTAACCAGTTTTTTTTTGTATTACTGTTACGGGTGACGCTGGTTAGTTAGCTTGTTTTTTATACTGTCAGGGCACCCGCCATTTATTACCCAATAACGGTTTAACCCCCTGATCGCCCGGCGGGTGATATCAATTAGGTTTTAGGGTCAAATAAGGTCTGCGTCGCCCCAGGTTAGTGCCAGTACCGCAAACACCCCACGCGCAAAGCATACACCTCCCTTAGTGGTACAGTATCTGAACAGATCGATATCTGATCTGATCAGATCTATACTAGCGTCCCAGCAGTTTAGGGTTCCAAAAAAACGCATTGTTAGCGGGATCAGCCCAGATACCTGCTAGCACCTGCGTTTTCCCCCTCCGCCCAGCCCAGCCCACCCAAGTGCAGTATCGATCGATCACTGTCACTTACAAAACACTAAGCACACATAACTGCAGTGTTCGCAGAGTCAGGCCTGATCCCTGCGATCGCTAACATTTTTTTTGTGGTAGCGTTTTGATTCAGTCGCTAACAGTCAGGAGCTTTTTTACCTGTGAATCTCAAAAAAATAAAAAAAACAAAAATAGTTGTCGTTTTATTGTTCTCTCTCTCTCTCTATTGTTGCTCTTTTTTTACTCCATTCTATT
The DNA here is from genome assembly GCA_028564925.1 of Lithobates sylvaticus. Lineage (NCBI taxonomy): Eukaryota > Metazoa > Chordata > Amphibia > Anura > Ranidae > Lithobates > Lithobates sylvaticus. Next base: position 88,804,516 of record CM053031.1, read on the forward strand.
CTGCAATGTTTTATTATGTTTTATCATGTTTTATCATGCTTGCTTTTCAGGTATGTAATTTTGTTTACTGTGTTTTAGTGTTAAGCATTTTTTTGTTTTCAGGTGCGCCATTCAGTTGCAGCGCGGATTTATTTATCTTGACAGCAACAGCGTTTGCTCCCACGATACATAAAGCCGCGACTCCAACGCTGTAGGAGGTGATTTCACCACCACAGTTAAAAAAAAGAGCATATATGCCGAAGCATGGGGGCAGCAGGGGGCGGGGAGGAGCGATTGGCTCCTAATGCCACGTACATACGGTCGAAATTCCGACCGTGTGTACACGGCATAACTTTTGCGGGAGGATGCCCCCATGCATCGGCATATATAAATGGTGCATGTATGCCCATCATTAGAAGTGGGTGGATGAAGGGAGGTATTCTAATGGTGGGCATACCCACCAATCAATCTCTTTTTTTCGTTCAGCCAAGAGGCTGCATGAAAAAAAAAAAAGATTACAATATATGTCCAGTATGTTGCTGGACTTTGAATGGTTATACCAGAATGATGCCTGCAGGTTTAGGTATCATCTTGGTATCATTCTTTTCAGCCAGTGATCGGCTTTCATGTAAAAGCAATTCTAGCGGGTAATTAGCCTCTAGACTGCTTTTACAAGCAGTAGGAGGGAATGTCCCCCCTCCCGGATATAAACCGCGCCATTGGGAAATTGGGAAAGCATTTTATCACACCAATCTTGGTGTGGTCAGATGCTTTGAGGGCAGAGGAAAGATCTAGGGTCTAATAGACCCCAATTTTTTCAAAAAAAGAGTACCTGTCACTGCCTATTGCTATCATAGGGGATATTTACATTCCCTGAGATAACAATAAAAATCATAACAAAGAAAAAAAATGGAAGGAACAGTTTAAAAATAGAATAAAAAAGCTAAATAAATAAAAAAAAAAACTAAAAAAAAAAAAAAAAAAGCACCCCTGCCCCCCCTTCTCTTGCGCAAAGGCGTAAACAAGCGTTGGTCTGGCGTCATATGTAAACAGCAATTGCAGCATGCATGTGAGGTATCACCGCGAAGGTCAGATCGAGGGCAGTAATTTTAGCAGTAGACCTCCTCCGTGAATCTAATGTGGTATCATGTAAAGGCTTTTAAAGGCTTTTAAAAAATGTATGTAGTTTGTCGCCACTGCGTGTTTGTGCGCAATTTTAAAGCATGTCGTGTTTGGTATCCATGTACTCGGCCTAAGATCATATTTTTTATTTCATCAAAAATTTGAGCAATATAGTGTGTTTTAGTGCATTAAAATAAAAAAAAGTGTATTTTTTCCACAAAAAATGCGTTTGAAAAATCGCTGCGCAAATACTGTGTGGAAAAAAAAAATGCAACACCCACCATTTTAATCTGTAGGGCCTTTGCTTTAACAATATATATAGTGTTTGGGGGTTCAACGTAATTTTCTTGCAAAAAAAAAATATGTTTTCATGTAAACAAAAAGTGTCAGAAAGGGCTTTGTCTTCAAGTGGTTAGAAGAGTGGGTGACGTGTGACATAGGCTTCTAAATGTTGTGCATAAAATGCCAGGACAGTTCAAACCCCCCCCAAATGACCCCATTTTGGAAAGTAGACACCCCAAGCTATTTGCTGAGAGCAATGTTGAGCCCATTAAATATTTTTTTTTTTTGTCCCAAGAGATTGAATAATGAAAAAAAAAAAATATATATATTTTTTTTACAAAAAGTTGTCACTAAATGATATATTGCTCAAACATGTCATGGGCATATGTGGAAATACACCCCAAAATACATTCTGTTGCTTCTCCTGAGTACGGGGATACCACATGTGTGGGACTTTTTGGGAGCCTAGCTGCGTACGGAACCCCAAAAACCAAGCACCGCCTTCAGGCTTTCTAAGGGAGTAATTTTTTTATTTCACTTCTCACTGCCAATCACAGTTTCGGAGGCCATGGAATGCCCAGATGGCATAAAACCCCCCAAAATGAACCCATTTTGGAAAGTAGACACCCCAAGCTATTTGCTGAGAGGTATTGTGAGTATTTTGCAGATGTCGCTTTTTGTCACAAAGTTTTGAAAATTGAAAAAAGAAAAAAAAAAATTTTTTTTCTTTACTTTCTTCATTTTCAAAAACAAATGAGAGCTGTAAAATACTCACCATGCCTCTCAACAAATAGCTTGGGGTGTCTACTTTCCAAAATGGGGTCATTTGGGGGGGTTTTGTGCTATTTTGGCATTTTATGGCCTTCGAAACTGTGATAGGTAGTGAGGAGTGAAATCAAAAATTTGCACCCTTAGAAATCCTGAAGGCGGTGCTTGGGTTTCGGGGCCCCGTACGCGGCTAGGCTCCCAAAAAGTCCCACACATGTGGTATCCCCATACTCAGGAGAAGCAGCAAAATGTATTTTGGGGTGCAATTCCACATATAACTATGGCATGTGTGAGCAATATATCATTTAGTGACAACTTTTTGAAGAAAAAAAAAAATTATTTTTTATTTTTGTCTTTATTCAATCACTTGGGACTAAAAAAAAAAATATTCAATGGGCTCAACATGCCTCTCAGCAAATAGCTTGGGGTGTCTACTTTCCAAAATGGGGTCATTTGGGGGGGTTTTGTACTTCTCTGCCATTTTAGCACCTCAAGAAATGAAATAGGCAGTCATAAATTAAAAGCGGTGTAAATTCCAGAAAATGTACTCTAGTTTGTAGACGCTATAACTTTTGCGCAAACCAATAAATATACGCTTATTGGCATTTTTTTTACTAAAGACATGTGGCTGAATACATTTTGGCCCAAATGTTTGACTAAAATTGAGTTTATTAGATTTTTTTTATAACAAAAAAGTAGAAAATCTCTTTTTTTTTCAAAATTTTCGCTCTTTTTCCGTTTATATCGCAAAAAATAAAAATCACAGAGGCAATCAAATACCATCAAAAGAAAGCTCTATTTGTGGGAAGAAAAGGACGCAAATTTCGTTTCGTTACAAAATTGCATGACCGCACAATTACCAGTTAAAGTAGTGCAGTGCGAAATTGAAAAAAGACCTCTGGTCCTTAAGCTGACAATTGGTCCGGGGCTGAAGTGGTTAAATAGCACTGATTTCTGTATAAATGACAAATGTCCCAAAAATGTGTCAAAAATGTCCGATGTGTCCGCCATAATGTCGCAGTCACAATAAAAATCGCTGATCGCCGCCATTACTAGTAAAAAAAAAATATTAATAAAAATGCTATAAAACTATCCCCTATTTTGTAAACGCTATAACTTTTGCGCAAACCAATCAATAATCGCTAATTGCGATTTTTTTTTACCAAAAATATGTAGAAGAATACGTATAGGCCTAAACTGAGGAAAAAAAATGTTTTTTTATATATTTTTTGGGGATATTTATTATAGCAAAAAGCAAAAAATATTGCATTGTTTTCAAAATTGTCGCTCTATTTTTGTTTATAGCGCAAAAAATAAAAAACGCAGGGGCGATCAAATACCACCAAAAGAAAGCTCTATTTGTGGGAAAAAAAGGACGCCAATTTTGTTTTGGAGCCACGTCGCACGACCGCGCAATTGTCAGTTAAAGCGACGCAGTGCCGAATCGCAAAAAGGGGCCTGGTCCTTTGGCTGCCAATTGGTCCGGGGCTGAAGTGGTTAATAAACACATAAAGTATTGAATAGTTGTATGGTCTTTGAGGGTACATAATGGCCTTATAGCAGCTCATTGATATTTTTGATATACGGAAAGCTGTTTATTTTGATATTTTATGATATGTCGGTTTGAATCCTTACCGCAACACTACCTGCCTGGAGTTTGCATGTTCTCTCTGTGCCTGCGTGGGTCTCCTCGAGTTTCTCTGGGTACTCCGGTTTCCTCCCACATTCCAAAGACATGCTGATAGGTTATTGTCTCCTGTCTGAATTGGCCCTAGTATATGTATATATATATCCTGGAGGGCAGGGACCGATGTGAATGTACAATATATATGTAAAAGCATATTGATGGCACTATAAGTACCTGTAATAAATAAATAATGATGTAATTTGTATATCATTACGCTGCTGTGCTACATACCTGTGAAATGTTTTCTCTTTTCACTTTTTCTAAAAAGAATTCTTATAAAAATTTGTTACATTTTCTTACTTAAAGGATAACTCCACTTTTGTGGGCAAAAAATAATAGCAAATAAAGAAAAAATAATATAGCACATATAATTGCAACACTAATCATATTGTAATTAAATGTTATTAAAAATGACCTTTCCTTTTCAATCTGCAGCCACTGTAATTTTCTGAGAATAAATTGCAAAATGGCTACATGGAGTTGTTCTGTAAACAAAGTGTGTACTGACCACTCCCCAGAAACATAATTTCCTGCTTGTGTGATTTGCTCACCAATTTTCCCAGAAATCTGCCTAAGATACAAGTCAGATTTCCGGCATCCCCTACAACAAAAATTTCATTTTTGGAGAGAAACTTTCAATAGAAGCACGTCTAAAGGGATGCAGGCCCTGCAGATTTCCTCATTATTGACCTGCAGCTGCACACCTGACAGTTAATTATGAAACCACTTCCATTAGACCCACTCAGTACAGAGGCACAGACAATAAAGGTTGTTATAATCCTTGCAATGTACATAGATCACCCAGAGGGGAATGATTTTTTTCTCAACAAAAGTGGAGTTACGCTTTTAATAAACAGTTATTTATCCTCAACTCCTTTTCCACTATCACAGGCCTCAGGGTTAACTGGACAAAATCCCTTCTGTTCCCCATAGACCCAGCGGCCCAAGCCACAGCCCCTCCTACTATCCCTCTCCAATGGGTCAAGACCTTTAAATACCTGGGGGTGGTGATCTCTAGACAGGCCTCTGACTACCTACCCCTAAACCTGTCCCCGGTAGTTCAGGAGACACGACAACGACTAAAGGCATGGGAATCATTGCCACTTTCATTGATGGGACGTATAAACTTGTTTAAAATGAAAATACTACCCAAGTTCACCTACCTATTTCGCCACTCCCCACAGTGGATACCTAAATCTTTCTTCGCACAACTACACCGCCTCCTCGCCTCTTTCCTGTGGGGATCCCAATCCCCCAGATACAGCTGGACCACACTGATACGCCTGATCTCTCAAGGTGGCTTGGCATGTCCAGATCTTTATAAGTACTATTTAGCTACCCAGCTAGTCACGGCTGCATGGTGGCTCAACCCGGACATCTCCAACCCAGCTACCCAGATCGAGACGGCAGTGCTGGGATCCCTTGAAGCACTCAAATTTTTGCTCTTTCGAGGTCCTCGGGCACCCTACCCACTGACACCCTCCATGCGCACCACATTACGTGCATGGGGGGCAGGTCTAAAAATCGAAAAATACCCTAAACAGGCAATCTCACCCAATGCCCCCCTCTGGCGAAACCCAACTCTAGAACACATCTACAAATTGCCAGAGCCCCATGCCTGGACCAAGTTTAGCATAAAAACGATATCACAGATTGTCTCCAACCAATCCCTAGTTCCGCTTTCCAAACTTAACTCTGACTTCAATGTATCACGATACTATTTTTTTCGTTACCATCAACTCTCTCATGCTTTCGGTGGCCAATTCTCCAACTCCCCTCCTCAATTGATCCAGTCTTCACTAGAGAAACTCCTCAGGTCAGATTGTGCGAAAAAACCCACCTCTCAATTGTACTCACATTTGATCATCACCTCTCTCCCGGCGTTAGAAAAGCTGAGAACTAAATGGTCCCATGACATCCCTGATCTTGACAACGACCACTGGGACGACATATGGGACTTCCCTTTTAGTTGCCTGGTCTCTCTGAGGGACCGCCTGATCCAGTTCAAGATAGTTCACCGGGCATACTTCACCCCCCATAGACTACACAAAATGAACCCTGACTCCCCTCCTGGGTGCTGGAGGTGTAGGGGGATTCCAGGTGACTTCACCCACATCTTCTGGACCTGCCCGGCCATCGCCAACTACTGGAAGGAGATTTTAGACTTTATCACACAAATCACTTCCGTACCCCTGCAGCAGTCAATGGCAATTTGCATACTAGGCCTGATTGAGCAACTAATCCCCACGATAGCGGGACGCACACTTGTGGGACTCCTGCTGTTTTATGCCCGCAAAGCCATAGCCCTTAGTTGGCGCAAACCAACCCCCCCCCTCTCTCCCTGTGGAAACAACTGATCAATAATAGCCTACCTCTGTACAAAGACACATACGCCAATAGAGGCTGTCCCAACAAGTACGACAAAGTCTGGTCTAAGTGGCTGGCAGACTCCTCCTCTGCTTCAGAGGCCCCTCAGTAGAACCCACAACGAACAGTCCTCAAGCGGGTCCCCGGGTTACAAACCGGAACAGGTACATTTTTTAAGTGCTCCAGCCAAAAAATCTATTTTCAAGTTTTTTAGATGACAATACCAGATGTTGTACCAGCATATATAACTGCTAACTAAAATAACCTGGGACCCTGCGAACTGTACCGCCATATGAGTAATTACAATCTATGCCACGTGCTTGCTAGCTTTATTTGACGCAATTGTAATGGGGTCCCTATTGGGACTGCTTTGTTGACATGTAAGACCAATGTATGTTTAACTGTTTGTTTTCCTCTTTTGTTTTTCTTTGTTATGCTCTTAAAAATTCAATAAAAATATATTTAAAAAAAAATAAAATAAACAGTTATTTCAAAAAACACAATAGGTTAAAATAAGGAAATACGAAATCCCCTTTGTACATAGTTGAGTTGCTTAGCCTTGTTTCCATGTCCTATGCATGAAAACATAGGAACTGGGGTGCAGAAAAATGGTAGCAGGTGCTCTGGAATGAGTCAAATTTTGAATTATTTGTCTGTAGCAAAAGGCAGTTTGGGGGGGGGGGGGGTGATACAATAATGAGGGTCTGCAGGCAGTTTGGGGGGAGGAGAGGGGTACAAAAATGAGTGACTGCAGGCAACAGTGAAGCATGGTGGAGGTTCCTTGCAAAGTTTGGGGCTCTGTTTCTGCAAATGGAATTGGAGATTTGGTCTGGATCAATGGTGTCCTCAACGCTACAAAGTACAAACAGATACTTATCCATCATGCCATACCATCAGGGAGACATGTAATGGGCCCCAAATTTATTCAGCAGCAGGACAATGACCCAAACCATGCAGCCAATGTCATTAAGAACTATCTTCAGTGTAAAGAAGAATCTAGGATTACATGAAGAACCAAAGGATTTGAGCCTACATCCACAAAAGATCTGTGGTAAATTCTCCAAGATGTTTGGAACAACTTACCTGCTGAGTTCCTTCAAAACCTGTGTGCAAGTGTACCTAGAAGAAATAAAGAATTGATGCTGTTTTGAAGGCAAAGGGTAGTCACTAGGGATGGGCCCGGTGCTCGATGCGAACCCACGTTCGCATCGAGCACCGGGCGTTCGCTTGCTCGGCGAGCCCAGAACTATTTTGGCCGCTCGCATCACGTTCGTGTGATGCGAGCGGCCCCGCAATGCATTGCGGCCGGCGCGGCCGGCGCAGTGCATTGCTGGCTGATGATTGGCCAAGCATGCACTGTGACCCCGCATGCTTGGCCAATCACAGCCCCGGAAACTCGAAGAGCCATAATTGGCTACAGGCAGGACGCCTGTAGCCAATTACAGCTCAGGGGCTGTAGTACACGCCCCCCCCCCCCCTATAAAAGGCCGCCACGCCGTCTGCGCCGGTCACATGCTGTTCCGGCGCAGATTGAGCAGGCTGATTCTGTGACACTCTGCTGGATTTAGTTAGGTAGAGAGATTCACTTACAGAGATTGAGTTAGATAGATTCAGTTACAAAGATTGATTGAGAAAGAGGGGCTTGTAGTGTGTTCGTGGCAGGCAGGCAGAGCTCCTATATTTTGTTACCAGAAGCACCTATAGGACTTGTAGTGTGTTCGTGGCAGGCAGGCAGAGCTCCTATATTTTGTTACCAGAAGCACCTATAGGACTTGTAGTGTGTTCGTGGCAGGCAGGCAGAGCTCCTATATTTTGTTACCAGAAGCACCTATAGGACTTGTAGTGTGTTCGTGGCAGGCAGGCAGAGCTCCTATATTTTGTTACCAGAAGCACCTATAGGACTTGTAGTGTGTTCGTGGCAGGCAGGCAGAGCTCCTATATTTTGTTACCAGAAGCACCTATAGGACTTGTAGTGTGTTCGTGGCAGGCAGGCAGAGCTCCTATATTTTGTTCCCAGAAGCACCTATAGGACTTGTAGTGTGTTCGTGGCAGGCAGGCAGAGCTCCTATATTTTGTTCCCCAGAAGCACCTATAGGACTTGTAGTGTGTTAGTCCCATCACACACACAGAGCTATATTTTGTTCCCAGAAGCACCTATAGGACTTGAAGTGTGTTAGTCCCATCACACACACAGAGCTATATTTTGTTCCCAGAAGCACCTATAGGACTTGAAGTGTGTTAGTCCCATCACACACACAGAGCTATATTTTGTTCCCAGAAGCACCTATAGGACTTGAAGTGTGTTAGTCCCATCACACACACAGAGCTATATTTTCTTCCCAGAAGCACCTATAGGACTTGAAGTGTGTTAGTCCCATCACACACACAGAGCTATATTTTGTTCCCAGAGGCACCTATAGGACTTGAAGTGTGTTAGTCCCATCACACAGATTTCCTATATTTCCTTCCCAGAAGCACCTATAGGACTTGAAGTGTGTTAGTCCCATCACACACACAGAGCTATATTTTGTTCCCAGAAGCACCTATAGGACTTGAAGTGTGTTAGTCCCATCACACACACAGAGCTATATTTTGTTCCCAGAAGCACCTATAGGACTTGAAGTGTGTTAGTCCCATCACACACACAGAGCTATATTTTGTTCCCAGAAGCACCTATAGGACTTGAAGTGTGTTAGTCCCATCACACAGACCTTTATTTCCTTCCCAGAAGCACCTATAGGACTTGAAGTGTGTTAGTCCCATCACACACACAGAGCTATATTTTGTTCCCAGAAGCACCTATAGGACTTGAAGTGTGTTAGTCCCATCACACACACAGAGCTATATTTTGTTCCCAGAAGCACCTATAGGACTTGAAGTGTGTTAGTCCCATCACACAGACCTTTATTTCCTTCCCAGAAGCACCTATAGGACTTGAAGTGTGTTAGTCCCATCACACACACAGAGCTATATTTTGTTCCCAGAAGCACCTATAGGACTTGAAGTGTGTTAGTCCCATCACACACACAGAGCTATATTTTCTTCCCAGAAGCACCTATAGGACTTGAAGTGTGTTAGTCCCATCACACACACAGAGCTATATTTTGTTCCCAGAGGCACCTATAGGACTTGAAGTGTGTTAGTCCCATTACACACACAGAGCTATATTTTCTTCCCAGAAGCACCTATAGGACTTGAAGTGTGTTAGTCCCATCACACACACACAGAGCTATATTTTCTTCCCAGAAGCACCTACAGGACTTGAAGTGTGTTAGTCCCATCACACACACAGAGCTATATTTTGTTCCCAGAAGCACCTATAGGACTTGAAGTGTGTTAGTCCCATCACACACACAGAGCTATATTTTGTTCCCAGAAGAACCTATAGGACTTGAAGTGTGTTAGTCCCATCACACACACAGAGCTATATTTTGTTCCCAGAAGCACCTATAGGACTTGAAGTGTGTTAGTCCCATCACACACACAGAGCTATATTTTGTTCCCAGAAGCACCTATAGGACTTGAAGTGTGTTAGTCCCATCACACACACAGAGCTATATTTTGTTCCCAGAAGCACCTATAGGACTTGAAGTGTGTTAGTCCCATCACACACACAGAGCTATATTTTGTTCCCAGAAGCACCTATAGGACTTGAAGTGTGTTAGTCCCATCACACACACAGAGCTATATTTTGTTCCCAGAAGCACCTATAGGACTTGAAGTGTGTTAGTCCCATCACACACACAGAGCTATATTTTCTTCCCAGAAGCACCTATAGGACTTGAAGTGTGTTAGTCCCATCACACACACAGAGCTATATTTTGTTCCCAGAGGCACCTATAGGACTTGAAGTGTGTTAGTCCCATCACACAGACCTTTATTTCCTTCCCAGAAGCACCTATAGGACTTGAAGTGTGTTAGTCCCATCACACACACAGAGCTATATTTTGTTCCCAGAAGCACCTATAGGACTTGAAGTGTGTTAGTCCCATCACACACACAGAGCTATATTTTGTTCCCAAGAAGCACCTATAGGACTTGAAGTGTGTTAGTCCCATCACACACACAGAGCTATATTTTCTTCCCAGAAGCACCTATAGGACTTGAAGTGTGTTAGTCCCATCACACACACAGAGCTATATTTTCTTCCAGAAGCACCTATAGGACTTGAAGTGTGTTAGTCCCATCACACACACAGAGCTATATTTTGTTCCCAGAAGAACCTATAGGACTTGAAGTGTGTTAGTCCCATCACACACACAGAGCTATATTTTGTTCCCAGAAGCACCTATAGGACTTGAAGTGTGTTAGTCCCATCACACACACAGAGCTATATTTTGTTCCCAGAGGCACCTATAGGACTTGAAGTGTGTTAGTCCCATCACACACACAGAGCTATATTTTGTTCCCAGAAGCACCTATAGGACTTGAAGTGTGTTAGTCCCATCACACACACAGAGCTATATTTTCTTCCCAGAAGCACCTATAGGACTTGAAGTGTGTTAGTCCCATCACACACACAGAGCTATATTTTGTTCCCAGAGGCACCTATAGGACTTGAAGTGTGTTAGTCCCATCACACACACAGAGCTATATTTTCTTCCCAGAAGCACCTATAGGACTTGAAGTGTGTTAGTCCCATCACACACACAGAGCTATATTTTGTTCCCAGAAGCACCTATAGGACTTGAAGTGTGTTAGTCCCATCACACACACAGAGCTATATTTTGTTCCCAGAAGCACCTATAGGACTTGAAGTGTGTTAGTCCCATCACACACACAGAGCTATATTTTGTTCCCAGAAGCACCTATAGGACTTGAAGTGTGTTAGTCCCATCACACACACAGAGCTATATTTTGTTCCCAGAAGCACCTATAGGACTTGAAGTGTGTTAGTCCCATCACACACACAGAGCTATATTTTGTTCCCAGAAGCACCTATAGGACTTGAAGTGTGTTAGTCCCATCACACACACAGAGCTATATTTTGTTCCCAGAAGCACCTATAGGACTTGAAGTGTGTTAGTCCCATCACACAGAGATCCTATATTTTGTTCCCAGAAGCAACTATAGGACTTGAAGTGTGTTAGTCCCATCACACAGACCTTTATTTTCTTCCCAGAAGCACCTATAGGACTTGAAGTGTGTTAGTCCCATCACACAGAGCTCCTCTATTTTCTTTGCAGAAGCACCCATAGGACTTCTAGTGTGTTAGTGGCATCACACAGAGCTCCTATATATTCTTCTCAGCAGCACCCACAGGACTTCTAGTGTGTTAGTGGCATCACACAGAGCTCCTCTATTTTCTTTGCAGAAGCACCCACAGGACTTCTAGTGTGTTAGTGGCATCACACAGAGCTCCTCTATTTTCTTTGCAGAAGCACCCATAGGACTTCTAGTGTGTTAGTGGCATCACACAGAGCTCCTATATATTCTTCTCAGCAGCACCCACAGGACTTCTAGTGTGTTAGTGGCATCACACAGAGCTCCTATATATTCTTCTCAGTAGCACCCACAGGACTTCTAGTGTGTTAGTGGCATCACACAGAGCTCCTCTATTTTCTTTGCAGAAGCACCCACAGGACTTCTAGTGTGTTAGTGGCATCACACAGAGCTCCTCTATTTTCTTTGCAGAAGCACCCATAGGACTTCTAGTGTGTTAGTGGCATCACACAGAGCTCCTATATATTCTTCTCAGCAGCACCCACAGGACTTCTAGTGTGTTAGTGGCATCACACAGAGCTCCTCTATTTTCTTTGCATAAGCACCCACAGGACTTCTAGTGTGTTAGTGGCATCACACAGAGCTCCTCTATTTTCTTTGCAGAAGCACCCATAGGACTTCTAGTGTGTTAGTGGCATCACACAGAGCTCCTCTATTTTCTTTGCAGAAGCACCCACAGGACTTCTAGTGTGTTAGTGGCATCACACACAGAGCTCCTCTATTTTCTTAGCAGAAGCACCCATAGGACTTCTAGTGTGTTAGTGGCATCACACAGAGCTCCTATATATTCTTCTCAGCAGCACCCACAGGACTTCTAGTGTGTTAGTGGCATCACACAGAGCTCCTCTATTTTCTTTGCAGAAGCACCCACAGGACTTCTAGTGTGTTAGTGGCATCACACAGAGCTCCTCTATTTTCTTTGCATAAGCACCCACAGGACTTCTAGTGTGTTAGTGGCATCACACAGAGCTCCTCTATTTTCTTTGCAGAAGCACCCATAGGACTTCTAGTGTGTTAGTGGCATCACACAGAGCTCCTATATATTCTTCTCAGCAGCACCCACAGGACTACCGACTACAATGGCTGGAAGACCGCCAAGGGGAGGCAGAGCGTGCAGAGCCAAGAACACAGGGCAGGCAGGCTCTGTTTCTAGTGGACGTGGCCGTGGACGTGGACGTGGTCGTGCATCGTCATCAGCACGTGGCCATGGGACACGCGCGTCTTTGTTTTCGGCAGCTGGACATGTGGAGCCGCATCATGCTGAAGGCTTGGTAGAATGGATGACCAAGCCCTCCTCATCCTCCTCATCCTCTCTCACCCAGGCTCAGGGTACTGACAGAGCATCATCAGCCACCCCTTCCCTAGACCCACCATGTCCTCCTGAGGAGTCCCCCGAACTCTTTGAGCACAGTGTTGGGTACATGCTCCAGGAGGATGCCCAACGATTCGAAGGCTCGGATGACGATACCCAGCTTGAGGAATCTGGCAGTACTGTTCCACCAGCTGCAGCTTACTGCCAGGTTTGCTCTAGTGGTGAAGAGGGAGGGGATGATGAGGTCACTGACTCCACGTGGGTGCCTCAAGGGAGAGAGGATGAGGAGGAGGACGAGGAGGAGGAGGATGCGGCGTCACATGTCCAACGAGGCAGGATGCCCCCTGGAGGCCAGGTAGAGGCCAGCACAGCAACTGTACAACACCGCAGAGCTCCGCCTGTGCAGGGCGCTGCCTCTGCACGTTATCAGAAAAGTTCTTTGGTGTGGGCCTTTTTTGAGACGAGTGCAGCAGATCGCACCACTGCTATTTGCAATATTTGTCTCAAGCGTATCTCGCGTGGCCAAAACATCAGCCGCTTGGGCACGACAAGCATGACCAGACATATGGCAGGCACACATAAAAGACCCACACCAAAGAACTAAGCGGACCTCTCCTTGCTCCTCCTCAGCTGGGATCTCCATCCCCACTACACCTTCAGTCCTCTCTGAAAGCTGCTCTGAGAGGACTGAAGGTGTAGAATTAGGTGTGTCACAACCAAGTACTTGCAGTACACCGACGTCCGATTGCAGCAGGCAAATTTCCCTGCCCCAGCTGCTGGACCGTAGAAAGAAGTACACTCCCAGCCATCCACATGCCCAGCGGTTGAATGCTAGCCTTGCTAAAATGCTAGCACTTCAACTGCTGCCTTTTCAGTTGGTAGACTCGGCCCCTTCCGTGAGTTTGTTCAATGTGCGGTTCCTCAGTGGCAGGTTCCCAAACGCCACTTTTTCTCGCGGAAGGCGATTCCGTCTCTCTACCGGCATGTGGAGGGCAATGTCCATGCCTCGCTGGACAGGGCGGTCAGCGGTAAGGTGCATATTACCGCTGACTCATGGTCCAGCAGGCATGGACAGGGACGGTACCTTTCTTTCACGGCCCATTGGGTCACTCTATTGGCAGCTGGGAGGGATGCAGGACAAGGTGCAGTAGTGTTGGAGGTTGTTCCGCCACCACGCCTCCAAAACGCGACTACTGCTACTGGTTGTGACACACCTCTCTCCTCCACCCCCTCCTCTTCTTCTTCCTCCAGTGCTCTGTCCTTGGAACCAGCGGTGCTCCGTAGGCGTACAAGGGGCTACGCAAGTACGCAGGCAAAAAGATGCCATGCCGTGCTTGCGCTGGTGTGTTTTGGGGGACAGGAGCCACACTGGGCCAGAGGTTCTGGCAGCTCTGCAGGGGCAGGCCGAGAGGTGGTTGACGCCACGTCAGCTTAAGCCAGGAATGGTCGTTTCTGACAATGGCACCAACCTCCTCTCCGCCCTGCGACAGGGGCAGCTCACCCATGTGCCCTGCATGGCTCACGTCCTCAACCTGGTTGGTGCAGCGGTTCTTGGGCAGGTTCCCAGGCTTACAGGATGTCCTGAGGCAGGCCAGGAAAGTCTGTGTGCATTTCCGCCGATCTTATAATGCCAGTGCTCGGCTGACTGAGCTGCAAAAGGAGCTGAACCTGCCCAAGAACCGCCTAATATGTGACATGCCCACCAGGTGGAACTCAACGTTGGCCATGCTGCAGCGACTGCACACGCAGCAGAGGGCCATCAATGAGTACCTTTGCGACTACGGCACCAGGACAGGGTCAGGGGAGCTTGGTTTTTTTTCCCCACGTCAGTGGAGCATGATCAGGGATGCATGCACTGTCCTCTCACCATTTGAGGAGGCCACGAGGATGGTGAGCAGTGACAGTGCATGCATCAGTGACACTGTCCCTCTTGTCCACCTGTTGGAGCATACGCTGCGTGGGATAATGGACAGGGCACTTGAGGCAGAACAGAGGCAGGAAGAGGAGGACTTCCTTGCCTCTCAAGGCCCCCTTTATCCGGACAGTGTTCCTTCTGTCCCACCCATCACACAGGAAGAGGATGAGGAGGAGGAGGAGGAGGAGGAGGAGGATTGTGTGAGCATGGAGGTGGAGCCTGGCACTCAGCATCAGCAGCAGCAGTCTTTTAGGGATGATGTACAGTCCCAACAAACCAGTGGACTTGTACGTGGCTGGGAGGAGGTGGCTGGCGATCATGTCATCCTCAGTGACCCAGAAGACTCCGGACCGAATGCCTCAGCTAACCTACGCTGCATGGCCTCCCTGATCCTGCAAAGCCTGCGGAAGGATCCTCGTGTTCTTCGGATCAAGGAGAGGGACCATTACTGGCTGGCCACTCTCCTTGATCCGCGGTACAAGGGTAAGGTTGCGGACCTTATTTGCCGTCGCAGAGGGAGCAGAGGATGAGACATCTCAGGGAGGCCTTGCAGAAAGGTCTGTGCAACGCGTTCCCAGAAACTGGGAGGCTACAAACTCCTGGTCCTGGGCGACGAGTTGCTGAGGCTTCGGTCAGTGGCAGAAGGAGCGGTGGGGAAGGTGGACGTCTGACCGATGCGTTCAGACAATTTTTTAGTCCGCAGCCCCAAGGTATGATCGGTTCCAGCAACCATCGCCAGCGTCTGATATACATGGTGCAGGAATACCTTGGGGCAAGGTCAGACTTGGACACCTTTCCCACCGAAAATCCTCTGGCTTACTGGGTCCTGAGGATGGATCACTGGCCAGAGCTTGCACAGTATGCAATTGAGCTACTGGCCTGTCCTGCCTCCAGCGTTCTTTCCGAACGCACATTCAGTGCTGCTGGAGGATTTGTGACTGATCATAGGGTGCGCCTGTCCACCGCCTCGGTTGATCGACTGACATTCATCAAAATGAATCAGTCTTGGATCACCACCAGCTACCAGGCACCTGAGGCGGATATAACCGAATAATTTTTAATGTCACATCCCTTCAAGACTGCCTATGCTGATGCTGAGTGACTGTCCTCTTATGTTCACTGACTATCCTCTTCCTCCTCCTCAATGATCCATGCCACCACACCAGTGCCTAAGGCACAATTTTTCAGCCCCTGTTTAACAGGGGCGTGTACTTCCAATTTTTTAAAAAAATGCTTCGCAACACGTGTGACTGCTGTGCTCCAAGTACAGTCTCTGTGAGGGGTTGCAGTGTTGTGGCACCAGCACCAGTGCCTAAGGCACAATTTTTCAGCCCCTGTTTAACAGGGGCGGGTACTTACAATTTTTTAAAAAAATGCTTCGCAACACGTGTGACTGCTGTGCTCCAAGTACAGTATCTGTGAGGGCCGGGTTGCAGTGTTGTGGCACCAGCACCAGTGCCTAAGGCACAATTTTTCAGCCCCTGTTTAACAGGGGCGGGTACTTACAATTTTTAAAAAAAATGCTTCGCTAAACGTGTGACTGCTGTGCTCCAAGTACAGTATCTGTGAGGGCCAGGTTGCAGTGTTGTGGCACCAGCACCAGTGCCTAAGGCACAATTTTTCAGCCCCTGTTTAACAGGGGCGGGTACTTCCAATTTTTTAAAAAAATGCTTCGCAACACGTGTGACTGCTGTGCTCCAAGTACAGTATCTGTGAGGGCCGGGTTGCAGTGTTGTGGCACCAGCACCAGTGCCTAAGGCACAATTTTTCAGCCCCTGTTTAACAGGGGCGGGTACTTACAATTTTTTAAAAAAATGCTTCGCAACACGTGTGACTGCTGTGCTCCAAGTACAGTATCTGTGAGGGCCGGGTTGCAGTGTTGTGGCACCAGCACCAGTGCCTAAGGCACAATTTTTCAGCCCCTGTTTAACAGGGGCGGGTACTTACAATTTTTAAAAAAAAATGCTTCGCTAAACGTGTGACTGCTGTGCTCCAAGTACAGTATCTGTGAGGGCCGGGTTGCAGTGTTGTGGCACCAGCACCAGTGCCTAAGGCACAATTTTTCAGCCCCTGTTTAACAGGGGCGGGTACTTCCAATTTTTTAAAAAAATGCTTCGCAACACGTGTGACTGCTGTGCTCCAAGTACAGTCTCTGTGAGGGGTTGCAGTGTTGTGGCACCAGCACCAGTGCCTAAGGCACAATTTTTCAGCCCCTGTTTAACAGGGGCGGGTAATTACAAATCTTGATCTAATAGTTCACAGCAGGGCCCATTCCTGCGCCCACCAAGAGTAACTATGAGGGCCTGCAGTCTTGTGGCAACACGTCCACCACCACCGCCAAAGGCCCAATTTTTCTGCCCTGTTCATCAGGTGCTTGCAATTACAAATCTTGATCTAATAACTCACAACAGGGCCCATTCCTGCGCCCACCAAGAGTAACTGTGAGGGCCTACAGTCTTGTGGCAACACCGTCACCACCACCGCCAAAGGCCCAATTTTTCTGCCCTGTTCATCAGGTGCTTGCAATTACAAATCTTGATCTAATAACTCACAGCAGGGCCCATTCCTGCGCCCACCAAGAGTAACTATGAGGGCCTACAGTCTTGTGGCAACACCGTCCACCACCACCGCCAAAGGCCCAATTTTTCTGCCCTGTTCATCAGGTGCTTGCAATTACAAATCTTGATCTAATAACTTACAGCAGGGCCCATTCCTGCGCCACCAAGAGTAACTGTGAGAGCTTACAGTCTTGTGGCAACACCGTCCACCACCACCACCACCCCCAATTTTTCTGCCCTGTTCAACAGGTGCATGCAATTACAAATCTTGATCTATTAACTCATAGCAGGGCCCATTCCTGTGCCCACCAGTCTTGTGGCTACACCAACATCTAATAGGGCAAATTTCTGCAGAGTATATACGCCAGGCCCCTACTTTCAAAACATCCAACTTACAAACGACTCCTACTTGCAAATGGAAAGAGAAAACAGGAAGTGAGAGGAAATCTACCCCTAGGAAGGGAAATTCTATCCTGTTAGATTTAATTTGGGAAAAAGGTATCTCCTCTCTACTGATACTTTATCACCAATCCTTGTTTCAATTAAAACCCCCACTTTTTCCAAAAACATTTGTCATTGGGACGGAAAGTTAGGTGACATGTTCTGAACAGATGTGCAAAGACAGCAAATGTTACAGGGGTGATAACCCCTCCCTATGTTCTCCAAAAAGCTTAAAAATAGATTTTTTTTGGATGGAGCTACACTTCATAATGTACCTGTTCAGATTCTACTTAAGAACAAACCTAAAGCCGCAAGTGGTTTTAAATGGCTTCTTTTTTTCCTTTACAAATGTCATTTTGTGCAAGGACAGTTCTAAACACGGGAAACACATGCCACTTCACAGGCATACTTTAGACACCCCCAGGTACCATATTTAAAGGAAAATTTCACTTTTTTTTTTTCACTTTATGCATCATTAAAATGATGCTCCCGAAAAAACGTTAGTTTTTAAAAGTTCTTTTTGCATTGATATATGTCCCCTGGGGCAGGACCCGGGTCCACAAACCTGTTTTATGACATTAACATGCATATTGGCCGTTGTAATTAGCACTTTTGATTTCGACGTTCGCGTCCATTATAACGTATAGGGTTCGAAAATTCGCGCGAACTTTCGGTCGTTCGAAGGTTCTGGTTCGAACCGAACCCGGGGGTGTTCGGCTCATCCCTAGTAGTCACACCTGATATTGATTTGATTTGGATTTCACTCCTGTTCATCTACTTTCCATTTTGAAAGCATTCTTAATTTACTGCATTTTTTCACACCTGCCTAATGCCGCGTGCACACAATCGGAATTTCGGTCAGCAAAAGACCGATGAGAGCTTTTCATTGGAAAATGGGACCGTGTGTAGGCTCCATCCGAATTTTGCAGTCGTGATCTTGGACCACCAGCTCTGGAAACCGGGCAGGAAAGCTCAAAAAAACTGATGTTTTACAGGAGAGATATTGAGCTCCTGAGAAACACGTCCTGCCTTGTTCACATTCGGTCACGCTCCCCTTTGGATTTATTATTTAAACTTCCTGTGGACAGGATTACAGAATACAATCAATGTACAGATGGCCCTATGTAAGAGTGGGCCACACACTGACCTTTCAACATGCAAATATCTCATATAATGTCTGTGCTGTGATAAAAGAGGTTGCTAGCAGAAAGGTTGATACAAAAGATTGCGAGCTAAGGTTATACAGTACAGTATGCTCTATCCTAGCAGGCTTCGTGTTCAGTATAAAGGAGCTGTGAAATTCTTTGATAATCCACTTGAGGCTTGTGAATGGCTTGACAGGAATCCCTGAAGATTGTCTGGGCTATGGTATGTTTGTTTTTTCATTTTTTTTCACCGCACCCTGATGGATCCTAGGGCTGCGTGCCTTTTCACATTGTTGCACCTGTTGTGCCTTTTTTCTGGGCCTACACCCTGTTGCTGTAGGCAATTGATTCCAGGTTTCACTTGCTTTAATATTACAAGTTTGGATCAGACATGTCATATCTACTATACATCAATAGATGGCGCCAAATGTCCCATTACCCAATTTTTTGCTTATTCCTGCATCGATCAGTTTATGCAGTATTATGTTCTTTGCTCCTTATTAGGTGGGGCTTCCTGGAATCCACAGGGATACTAATTTGATCTGTCGAACAGTTGGACCTACGGTAGAACTTCAAATATAATTTTTTGTTCGTGTTTGGGACTAAAGCTGCATGTCGGACTTTCTTTTTTCTTTTTTGGTTCTGGTATAATGGCAGGGGGGGGGGGGGGGTGATGTTTTAGCTCAGTTCCCAGCTCACTCAGGTATTTTAGCACCAACTATGTGTGGCACTGCTCACGACAGCACCTTGACGCTATATATGTTAATGCACTTGGTCTGGTTTACAGTATTTGTAATATATTTTCATGGCTAACCCAATTAAAATAGTGTCTTGGAATGTTAGGGGGCTAAATAACTAATTTAAAAGGGCTTCGGTGTTCCAGTATCTTAAGCAATCTAAGCCGCATGTCATCCTCCTGCAGGAGACACACCTGGATGGTAACAAGGTACTCACGCTATGTAGGCCTTGGATACAAAGAGCCTTTCATGTTACGTTCTCCACCTTTGCGAGAGGAGTATCTATTCTCATCAGTAAGGCTATTCCTTCTACTATCCACCAGTTGTTCTCTGATCCGAGGGGACAATATGTGGCTGTGGTTTTGGATATCTGCTATTATAAATTGTTGCTTGTGAATATTTACTTACCACCTCCATTTAATGTTCAATTATTGTATGATCTATTTGTTAAAGCGGAGTTCCGCCTAAAGAAAAAAAATTAAAAGTCAACAGCTACAAATACTGCAGGTGCTGACTTTTAAAATATGGACACTTACCTGTCCAGGGAGCCTGCAATGTCCTCACCCAAAGCCGACCCGTCCCTCAGCTCCGGGTGGAGGTGCTGTAATCTTAAGTAAGGGAATCAGGAAGTGAAGACTTGTGGCTTCGCAGCCTGGTTCGCTATTGCACATGCACGAGCCACGCTGCACATTCTGAGTGGTCCCTTCTTTCTTCTGGGGC
Source organism: Lithobates sylvaticus (assembly GCA_028564925.1). Lineage (NCBI taxonomy): Eukaryota > Metazoa > Chordata > Amphibia > Anura > Ranidae > Lithobates > Lithobates sylvaticus. Next base: position 88,824,772 of record CM053031.1, read on the forward strand.
CCTGTGTGTCTCCCAGAAGACAGCGGGGGGCGGAGGAGGGGCCGGACCCGGACATGGCGTAGATTGATGCGGATACTGTGGCGATCTTTCGCCGGAAATGGGAGCAAATACTTGTATTAGGTATCTGCTCCCCCCTGAAAGGTGCCAAATGTGACACCAGAGGGGGGAGGGGATCCGGACAGCGGAAGTTCAATTTTTGGGTGGAACTCCGCTTTAAGTTGGCTCCCTTCGCCCATCTTACTTTGTTACTGATGGGTGACTTCAATGCTATTTTGGATGCATTGGACTCCTCAAATCCGGGCAGGATGGGGTCTGTGGAGCTTCTATCCTGGGCTTCGGAGACCGGACTGACTGAGTTGTGGTGCTAAAAAAAAAAAACACCAATAGATGTTACTCGCACCTCTCGATGTCTCATCACTCATTGGCCAGGATAGATTTACCTTTTGGAAATTCAGCCCTGTTACCATTTATACAAGGGATTGAATATTTGGCTGGGGGCATATCTGATCATAATCCGCTTTCTCTCTCCTTGGCCTTCCCTTTGGGGAAGAGGTCAGGGGGCTGGAGAATTTCTCCTGGTTGATTGCAAAATGATCAGGTATCCTCTCATCTACTGGACTCGATTTCCCCTACTAGAATTATAGTGTCAATCGATATTGAAAAAGCTTTCAAAACTATCGATTGACAGTATATGCTTAAAGTTCTAGAGAGGATGGGCTTTGGCATGGTCTTCTGACAATGGATCTCTCTTCTGTATAGTAATCCTAGTGTGGTGATTCGGTTGGGCCTCTCTACTTCCCCTTTCTTCTCAGTGGGTAGAGGTACTAGGCAGGGTTGCCCTCTGCCCCCCTTCCTCTTTTCTCTTATGATGGGGCCACTGGCAGTTGCACTTAGATCATCACGGGAGGTTGAGGCTATCAGAGTATAAAACATTGATGAAGGTCTAGCACTGTATGCGGATGACTTGTTGCTGTTCCTAAAAGACCCAGGAGAGTCGCTGAAAGCGGCACTACTTATTATGAATAAATTCACTACTTTTCTCGGGTTTGAAGGTTAACTGGAACAAGTAATCTATCTTGCCATTAGACCCAGTGGTGAGGGAGGTAGAGTACCCTGACTTACCTTTGGGGTGGGTCTCTGCCATTACATATTTAGGAGTTAACCGCTTCCCGACCGCCTCACGCCGATGTACGTCGGCAGAATGGCACGGCTAGGCAGAACCACGTACAGGTACGTTGCCCTTTAAAAGCCTAGCCATGGGTCACGAGCGGTCAGGAGCTCCGTGACCACGGCCGCGGGACCAACGGACCCAATCGCCGCTGGTGTCCCGCGATCGGGTCACAGAGCTGAAGAACGGGGAGTGGTCTGTGTAAACAAACCTCTCCCTGCACTTCCTACTCTGCCTGTCAATAATCGGCTGTTCCCTGCCATTGGGAAAGCCGATCAATGACGTCAGACGTCAGCCCCGCCCCCTAATGTAAAAAAAAAAAACACACGTTACACACCATAACCCCTCCCCGCCCCCCTAGTGGTTAACTGTTTCACTGCCAGTGTCATTTATACAGGAATCAATGCATTTAAATAGCATCGATTGCTGTATAAATGACAGTGGTCCCAAAAATGTGTCAAAAATGTCCGATGTGTCCGCCATAATGTCGCAGTCACAATAAAAATCGCTGATCGCCGCCATTACTAGGAAAAAAAAATATTAATAAAAATGCTATAAAACTTTCCGCTATTTTGTAAACGCTATAACTTTTGCGCAAACCAATCAATAATCGCTAATTGCGATTTTTTTTTTTTACCAAAAATATGTAGAAGAATGAATACGTATCGGCCTAAACTGAGGAAAAAAAATGTTTTTTTATATATTTTTTGGGGATATTTATTATAGCAAAAAGTAAAAAATATTGCATTTTTTTCAAAATTGTCGCTCTATTTTTGTTTATAGCGCAAAAAATAAAAACTGCAGGGGCAATCAAATACCACCAAAAGAAAGCTCTATTTGTGGGAAAAAAAGGACGCCAATTTTGTTTAAGAGCCACGTCGCACAACCGCGCAATTGTCAGTTAAAGCGACGCAGTGCCGAATCGCAAAAAGAGGCCTGGTCCTTTGGCTGCCAATTGGTCCGGGGCTGAAGTGGTTAAAGTCACGGCGAAGGTCGCTGATTATATGCCCCTTAACCTGACACCCCTAGTTACCTTTTTTAAACAGAAGGTCCAGGTTTGGCAGAGGCTTCCTTTGTCTCTGATAGTAAGGATAAACCTACTTAGGATGAAAATGATATGTTTTGAGACATGCCCCCTCATGGATTCCTAAATCCTTTTTCAAAAAATTGGATGGCATCACAAGTTAATTTCTATTGTCCCCTAAACCACCCAGGATAGGGCTGAAGGTACTGCAGGAGCCATGGGGACAAGAAGGTTTAGCCTTGCCAGATTGGCGGAAATACTATTTAGCAAGTCAGATGGTGTTTATGGTGTTTGCTCACCGCTGGTTAATTTCAGATGATGGGGACTCGGCTACGGTATTAGAGGCGACTCACTTGGGGTCATATGAGTCCCTACGATTGGCCATTCATAGAGGTACTAAGTCAGATCTTCCCCTTACGTTGTCTATGAAAGCCACCATCACAGCTTGGGACGAAGCGGTCAGGATAGCTTGTCCCAATCATCTGGGCTTCTCTCCCTTAACTCCCTTGTGGATGAATCCCAGACTGCCTCACTTTTATACTTTTGTAGATCGCATGGTGTGGGTGATTAAAGGAATCATACTACGTAAGGATATCACAAGAGATGGGTAATTTGATCAGCTCAAGCACAGAATGACCTTCCCAATTCGTATTATTTCGGGTTCCTACAGTTGCGTCATGTTTTTCAGGCCCAGTTTAGGGAGAGGAGCATTGAGTCCTTTTCTTCAGATTTAGAGAACCTGCTTATGTCTGAGGAACTTCCTAAAACACTACCTGTAACAAACAAAGAGTTATTTAAAAAGCAACTGTTGGCAGTGACTAAATGTAGGGAACGTTGGGAGGCAGAATATCTGACATCCAAGGGGAAGAGTGGGATGACATGTGGGATCACCCCTTTCAGCATCTGGTGTCTGCAAGAGATAGACTGATTCCCTTTAAATTTGTGCATAAAATGTATTATACACCAGCTAGGCTGGCTGCAATTTATCCATCTGTCCCAGTGGAATGTTGGAGGTGTTCCTTCTCACCAGTTCCTTCTCACTGGTGGCTGCTGACCATGTCTTCTGGAGGTGCCTGCAGATCCAAAAGTTCTGAACTGAGGTTATCTCCTGCATTGCAGAGGTCCTAGTGGTGCCAATTCCATTGACAATCAGGGTGTGTTTTCTGGGTCTGGTGGAGGAGGTGTTTCCATCACGGGCACATAGAATTCTGATTAATATCCTGCTATTATATGGTAGGAAGGCAATTTTGTTACACTGGAGGAAATCGGAGGCCCCTAGCTTGCCCTTCTGGAAAGGGCTTGTGAATTCAATGAGGCCATATTATAAGGCGACTTACTTATCAAGAGGATGAGGTAAGAAATTTGGTGTGGCAGGCATGGTATAACTCGGATTTAACAATGGGGTAAAAAGGATTGAAGAAATCGACAATTTTTGAGTGTTCATCCATTTATTACACTGGTTAGAGGTGGGAGATATTCAACGTCCTGCATATACTGGGGTTCAAAATGCATCTGTGGATTTTCAGCTGCAATAGATGATAGTTTACTGCGAAAGGTGAATGAGATACCCACAAACAACCCTCAAAGGTTTTATATCAAGCAATAGGTGCACTTTTCTCTGGATGATTATGACATATGGGAGCATGAGAGGACTGAGCTGGGATGTTGGAGGGTGGGGTGGGGGGCACTGGGATTGTTCTCTGAATTTTAAGTCAGAGTTTATGTTAGTTAGATTGACTGTTATATGTAACTTATTGGGCCATGCTTGGCCATGTGAGTGACTTGTCGTTGTGTCAATGTCAGTTTTTTTTTCACTGTATGTCTTTTATAAAACGTAATAAAAATAATTTTCCAAAAAAAAAAAAATCCAAAAGCTGATATTCTAGTAAGGGGAAACATATTTCTAGGAGAGTTATTTAGTAAAATTCAAAACTAATCTTAGAAAGTACTATTTTGCAGAAAGAGTAGTTGATGCTTGGAATAGATTTCCAGCAGAAGTAGCAAGTCAGCCAACAGTAAGTGAATTCAGACATGCTTGGGATAAGCATAAATCTATAATTTCATAAAATCTTTATATTCAAAATGATCTGCTTTATATCCAATTTATTAATATTATTTTTTCAAGTTCTTTGCTTTAATATATAGCTAAACAAGTGAAGATCAGAATTATTTTTATTTCAGTTTAAATGATAATATACTGTATATTGTACATCAAAGTCTTGAAGGCCTCGGGATATGACCTGTGCATCAAGTTAACATTTTTGCCCTTTAAGACCAATACAAATACACACATGAACTTTCTAAACTCTATGTTCAGGTTTATTACATAGTGACGTAATGAATACTGTTAAACATTAAATAACAAATGCTCAAAAGCAGCTTACAGATAAGCTTCTTTCAGAAGACATGGACAAAATGTTTCACTATGTACAAGTCACGGCTGTCCTTATATTATTTTCTTTCGGATGTGTAACGTTTGTTGAGCCTGGTAACGTGCTTGTAGTACCTGTTGATGGCAGCCATTGGCTTAGCATGCGTGCAGTTGTGGATTTGTTGAGGCAAAAAGGACACCAGATTTTTATAGTAGCGCCAGACTTCAATATCCATATTCAAGCCTCTGAAGGTTATAAGATCAAGTTATACCCTGTGTCACATTCCCGTGAAGATCTTCAGAGTCATTTTAAAAGTTTTTCAGCTGAAGTTTTTACAAAAAGACCGCTTCTGCAGAAGATTCAGAAAATCCGTGAGGAGATGAAACAAGGAGCAGCCCTAATGTTTGATACTTGTGTTAGACTACTGAACAACAAAGAGTTAATACGGACCTTGGAAGAGACCGCTTTTGATGTTGTTTTCACAGATCCCATGCTTCCATGTGGCCAGATCCTTGCAGAGCATTTGGCAATACCCTCTGTGTACTTTTTGCGTTCCATACCCTGTCAGAAAGATGCAATAGCTTCTCAGTGTCCAACTCCACTTTCTTATGTACCACGGCAGTTATCAGGCCTTACTGATCATATGACTTTCCCTCAAAGACTACAGAACTTCTTTTTTGAAATAGCGGCACATTTTCTGTGTAATTTACTTTACTCTCCATACCAGCAACTGGCTTCTGAGTTCCTTCAAAGGGAGGTCAATTTACATGAAATTTTAGGTCATGCATCCATCTGGCTAATGAGAATTGACTTTTCTTTTGATTATCCAAAGCCGGTGATGCCCAATATGGTCTTTATAGGAGGAATTAACTGTGTTCAAAGAAAGCCTCTAAATCAGGTGAGGATTCTAAGCATTTGATGTTCTAGTATTTATTATGTGTATATATATATATATATGTGTGTGGGTGTGGTTACCAGGTTCCTGAAGTCACATCCTTTCAAGGCTTGAAGGCCATGACCTTTTTAGAAGGGCTCTCTGAAAACGTATCTCCTTCCCTAGCACACAGTACTGGAAACAAATCTCATAGTGATTAGCCACAAAATAAATATTCATAACTCATAACATTATTTCTTCTTGCTCTGTCTACTGGAGGACACCTGCTAGCAACAGGCAAAAGCAAACAATATTCTGAGTTTAGGGCAAACCCAATGAATGCATAAAACAATACCTATCAGAGCTCAGGCTGGCTTTTAGCTTAGTAGCCTCTTACTAAATTTGCTATAATGGCACTCCAACTTTGGCATAGCCGCTACATCTCCTTTCAGGTAAAATTTCTCCTTTTGAAACATCTGAACACATAGTAGGGAGAGGAGTGGGAGTGAGGGGGAATGAGTCACTGTGTAAACTTATTTAGTTATGTTTAAGGGTTCATTCACACTTGTCCAAACATGTACATTGAGCGCAGGTAAACACATGTGCATTCATGTGTATTGGTATGCTGCATTGCATTGCATTTTAAAATGCACTTTTCTCACCACTTTCTGGAACATAAAAAGGGTCTACGGAATGGCTGAAATGCCAAACTTGTGCTGGCCTGCTGTTTTTCCCGTTCGTTGAGACACATTGCTCTGCACTGGCAAGCGTTACCATGGGTTGCCTTGCATCACGCTAAAAGAAAGTGGAGCTTTTTTTCCACTGCAAACCAGTGCATATCAGCGCAATGCACCAATATGAGCTGCTCACATTGACATACCTTATTTTTTTACAGGTCCTTGCATTGAAAAAATGTGTGAATGGACATCTAATGTCAGCTTGAGCTATTCAACTTTCTGCAACAGGGGATAAGAAGAGAATTGAAAACATATAAAGGGTCTTGAAGCAAGATCTGTCTGCTGGTATATACTGCATATAAACCATCAAAAAGTAAAAATCTGCGCTTAGTGCCAACTACCAAATGTGAAATTAGACAGCCGCATTCACTAAATATTTCAATGTAAATATTGATATACTATGATGGTCCTTTCACACCAGGTGTGGTGGGACTGCGTTGGGCGGCTATTCCAGCGCAGTCCCATCGCAAGACAGAACAAGGCAGAAAAGTCAAACTTGTGCTGACCTGCTGTGTTTCCTGTGCTTTGAAGCACATTGTGCCAACAAGCAGTATCATGCTTTGCTTCACGTTGCACTGAAAAGACGTAGGGCTTGCTCTACCTTTTTCCACTGCAAACAAGTGCATATAGTGTGAACTGCTCCCATTCACATATCTTATTTTTTACGGGTCCTTGCATTGCCAACGTATCTGGTGTGAATGATTAATTAAAGTAGTAGTAAACCTAAAAACAAAACATTATTAAATTGCAGCTTATCAGTGCTTAGTTGTGGTGGTTGGATTAAATTTATTTTTTTAAACTTTTTTTCCTTTTTTTTTTATTCTTTATTTAAACATAGCATTCAGCAAAGCAATACAAAGCGGCCAGCACATATTACATTACCAGGTAACATTGTCCCGAGGAGCAACCAGTCAATAGAGGAAAAAAGATAGATAAGGGACATCATAACAGGAAATGTTTTTGTATACAGGAAAATAATAACAATAATAAAAAAAAGGGGGGGGGGGGGGAAAAACAACATGTCTCAGTAAATATAATAGGCTATCTGACCCAGCAAAGAGCTGCCAGAAAGTAGTAAAAGATTTTGCATTCCAGCATATTTTGTTTGTTTTACAAGACACAGCAATACATATGCATGGTATAGGGGTAGGCAACCCCCGGCACGTGAAGCCTCTTTTGCGGCACTCGACTCCCTCCCCATCAGCAGCGCAGGGTAGTGTCAGTGAGACACTAATGCATTCCAATTTCAGAATTCTCCCACACATTGTAAATGATGGGAAACATTGTTTGGTTCTCTAACTTTGCTGTAGCTGTGATCGTCAGCTTTTGTGATGGGGAAGAGATTGGGTGCAGTTCTGCTAGGGGGGGACGGTTCCTGTTTCCAGGAGGAGGAGGACTGTCATTGGCCACTGCTAAAGCCAATCACAGTCCTGCTACCCCCCTCCCCCACCATCTGGAGGAAGATGACTTGCTTGGTTGCCACTACCAATCTTAGAAAGAAGGGATTTCACTAATTGAGAAAAACACAATTAGGGGAAAGTTTGTGGAATTACTGTTGAGCGTCTGGGAACTTTGTTGAAACTATTCCTGAACCTTTGCGTCACTTACTACTGAACCCTGGCACTCTGTGTCCCTTTAAGCCGCAGCCAGTATTCAGCGCAATGAAAATCACACCCAACCACTTTTTCTCAGCTGTGGGGGCCCAACTTATGATCCTGCACACAGGCCCACTGCTTTCATAAAATGCCCCTGACCTGTGCTCATCATTGCGCATCCATTCCAGATGCTTGTATGTGTATGTGTATGTATCACATACATCACATACATCACATACAAGCACGTGGGCTGGATGCGAGAGGTGGATCAGCAGGATGAGTGTGCCTGGACAGGTAGATGTGTCTCATCTTTGCTTCCTTTCACCACTCTGCATATCACGTATATCATAGATGAGAAGAGGGTACAGCGGTGAAGCAGATGAGCAGGAGGGTACAGTGGTGGGGAAAATAAGCAGGAGTGGTTCAGAGGTGGAACAGAAGAGCAGGAGGGTACAGTGGTGGGGCAGATGTGCAGGACGGTACAGTGGCAGAAGAGCTGAGAAGGGGGTTGAGCAGTGGGACAGAAGAGCAGAGGGTACAGTGATGGGCCAGATGAGCAGGGGGTTTAGTGTTGGTCTACATGAGCAGGGGGGTTCAGTGTTGGGGCAGAAAAGCAGGGGGTAGAGCTGTGGGGCAGATGTAAAAGGAGGTGTATTGGTGGGGCAGATGAGCAGGGGGTTACAGTGGTGGGGTAGGAGAGCAGGGGGAACAGTGGTGGGGCAGGAGAGCAGGGGGAACAATGGTGGGGCAGAAGAGCAAGGGGGTACAGAGGTAAGACAGATGTGCAGGAGGTACTCGAATCGGGCAGATTTGGGCGTTTTTCTTCTTTTTACATTGGTGACCTTATGCTCTGCACAAAATCGTGGCAAAACGCGGTAAAAACGCAGCGAAACGCGGTAAAAAACGCTGCAAAAACGCTGCAATTTGCACGATTTTCTGCCTGAAACGCTACGCTCAGGTGTGAATGCAGACTTAATGGCTGGGTAGGCTAGGAGGACCTAATTGGCTGCTGGCCACATTTAGCCCTGCCCACTACTCAGGAAAAAAGCAGAAACCCATGTGGACTACAGAGGGAGTCTGCTGAGAACTGCAGGGGAACTGAGGTGCCTAGCGGGGGATGATCCCAGACTGTGCTGCCTGGAGCCCAGAGAGGGCTTTGGACTGTCTGTTCCAAAACTGTGCTGCTGTGCTGCAGGAGATAAGCTGCAAGAGGACTTTGCTACTGAGAGCTTAGGCAGAGAGAGAGACTGGTCACTATGAATATTGTACTACTATGTTTAGAGGCAGCTGCTTTTTCCAGTGCTGGATGAGTGAGTCTCAGAGATGCATGCTGCCGCAGTGGAGACTGTCTGCTGAGAGAGGGCATGTACAGTACTAAACTTCTGTTCCAGTTGGATCCTGTGTTCCAGTGTTTCAGTTATCCAAAGTTGAGAGGGAGGACCCTTTTGCTGCCCACCGAAGGACCTCTTGGGACAAAAACAGAGTTATCAGTGGTGAAAAGCCTTTTGTCATCATCTTAGTTACATTCCTGCTTAAAGGGACAACACTATCCCTTTCTGGGGCCACCCGGGATCTGTTCTGTGGAGTGTTTCGTGTACACGCGATCGGACTTTTCGGCCGGACTATCCGGAAGACAATCCGCAGGCCTTTCCAGCGGAGGTCCGACGGACTCTTTCCGCACGTGCGTCCGTTCATTTAGAACGTGACTCCAGGTAGACGGGACTAGCGAAGTAAGTTAGGAAGATTGACACCTTGCTAGCCCCGTCACCTGGTATGGATTTAAAGGGGAATCCCTACGCTGAAAAAACTGAAAAAATCCATATCAGACCCTTATCCGAGCACGCAGCCCGGGCCGGTCACGGAAGGGGGTGGGGACGAGCAAGCGCCCCCCCTCCTGAGCCGTACCAGGCCGCGTGCCCTCAACATGGGGGGTGGTTTAGGGAAGGGGGGCCCTGCGGCCCCCCCAACCCAAAGCACCTTGTCCCCATGTTGATGAGGACAAGGGCCTCTTCCCGACAACCCTGGCATCTGGTTGTCTGGGTTTGCGGGCCCCCCACTCTATGTGAATGAGTATGGGGTACGATGTAGCCCTACCCATTCACCTGGTGAAAAAAGTGTAAATAAAAAACACAACACAAGTTTTTAAAATACTTTATTACACAGCTCCGGGGGTCTTCTTCTGTTTTGGGGGGTCTTCTCGCCGGACTCCTTGGCTATCTTCTGCTAGCTCTTTTACTAGCGGAGGAGCCCGGCTTTCTCCTTCGTCGCCGCCGCCGTCCGGGGGTCTTGTTCCGACTTCAGGGGTCTTGTCCCGCTCTTCGGTTCTTCTTGCCGGGCCTCCGCTTTCTTCTTGCAGCTCTTTTACTAGCATTGTCCCGGTCTTCTGTCACCGCCACTGTCGCCGCCTTCTGCTTCTTCTTTCTTCATCCGATGTTGACACGACGCTGTCTTCGCTTGTAATGGCCGAGATGTGTTGCGTGGCCAGTTATATAGGGACAAGGGGCGGGGTCACCAGCTCATGTCACATGGTGACCCGCCCCCGTATGACGTCACAGTCCCGGAGGACTACATTTGACAATGTAGGGCAAATCAACAGATTCACTCTAATTCTAGTGAACCTGGTCCCCACAATTACTTGTATTTACCTTATATTCATCTGCTGGATTGAGAAAAGGAAACTCTCTTTCTCCATGTGACAGGACTGGGTGCCTGAGTAGGCAATTATAGAGCACTAGCTCGATTACGTGGAAGAAAAGGGAGTAAAACACATGACTAAGACCTATGTAAGAGGCCAAAACGCGACAAAAACTACTGGTATTGATTCCTCTTATCCTCTTATTGCTTGCAGGCAGCCATTTTGTGCTAGATTACGTACCTAGTACATGATCTGACACTTCCGGGTCCTCGGCGCGCGTGTGCATCACTGGCGACCAGCTCCCACTATCATTGGACACATCGGGAGCCAATCAGAGGACCCGGAGGATGCGATGTCCGCCAGGACCCGCCGATCGTTCGGGAGACTGGCACAACTGAGGTCTGCCTATGTAAACAAGGTAGATTGCCATCCTGTGAGAGGGAAAAATGCACATCTTGTGAATGAATGAATGAATGAATGATTTGTATAGCGCTGCAACTGCGAACTGAATCGCCTCGAGGCGCTTGTCTGCTCTTGTTGGGATGCCATGTTTAGAAGAGGTGGGTCTTGAGTTTTTTCCTGAAGGCCTGATGGTTTTCTTCCATGCGGATGTTGTTTGGTAGAGCGTTCCATAGCCGGGGTCCCTGTACTGCGAATCTTCGTTCTCCCTTCGATTTGTAGCGGGCTTTGGGGATGAGAAGGCGGTTTTGGTTTGTTGATCGAAGGCTGCGATTCGGTATGTATTTTTCTATTTTCTCACAAAGGTATTGAGGCGCATTTCCTTGTGTACATTTGTGGGTGAGGCAGAGGGTCTTGAATGTGATCCTGTCTTTTACCTTGAGCCAATGGAGGGTCCTCAGGGATGGGGAGATGGATTCCCAGGGTTTCTTTCCAGTGATTAATCTTGCTGCTGTGTTTTGGACAATTTGAAGGCGCACAATCTGGTAATCCGGTAATCCTATGTAGAGGGAGTTTGCATAGTCGAGCCGTGAATTGATGATGGTTCCTACTACTACCGCTTTTTCCTTTTCCGGGATGAAGGGGATGAGTCTGCGTAGCATGCGGAGGAGATGGTGGGATCCGCTGATTACGGATCCTATTTGTGCCTCCATTGTCATCTCTGAATCAAAGATTACTCCGAGGCTTTTGGCTTTGTTGCTTGGAAGGATGGTCTGTCCCAAGATGGTTGGTGGTGTCCAAGGGGTCTTCGTCTTTTTCCTTGAGTTTGCGTCGAGGAGCAGTAATTCTGTTTTTGATCCATTTAGTTTGAGGGAGCTAGTGGTCATCCAGTCATCTATCAATGTGAGACATTTTCCTAGTTCCTGGTATTGGTCTTTTTGTCCGGTGATCCGGAAGTACAGTTGAGTGTCGTCCGCGTATGAGTGGAAGCACAGATCCAATTTGCTAATAATTTTGAAGAGTGGCCGGGTGTAAATGTTGAACAGTACTGGTGACAATGGTGATCCTTGAGGGACTCCATAAGTGATTGCCCGGGTTTCCGAAGTGAAGGCTCCTAGTTTCACTGTTTGTGACCGGTTTCCTAAGAAGGAAGCGAACCATGGCAGATCTCCATCTGTAACTCCTGCCACTTCCTTGAGGCGGCTGAGAAGCATGTTGTGGTCCACTGTGTCGAACGCCGCACTGAGATCCAGCAATACCAGAAGACACGATTCTCCATCATCCGCTGCTTCTAGGGCGTCATCCCATATTTTCAGAAGTGCCGTTTCTGTGCCATGGCCTGGGCGGAAGCCCGATTGTAGTGGGTCCAAGAGCTTGTGTGTGTCCAGATGAAGTTGAAGCTGTTGTACTACTGCTTTCTCCATGATCTTGGAAATGGTGTTCAGGCTTGTTACCGGTCTGCGATTGTTCGGATCCTTGGGGTCGAGGTTGGGTTTCTTTAGTAATGGTTTGATGATGCCTTGCTTGAGGGAATTCGGAACCAATCCTTCTTTGAACGACTGATTTACAAGGTGTGTGATAGCGGGGGCCAGAATGTCGGAGCATTCTTTCAAGATTTTTGTGGGGATGATGTCGTTTGGCGAGGTGCTGTCTCGGAGCCTCTTGATGACATTTTTGGTTTCCTCCGTTGTGATCGGGGTAAGTGAAAAATGTGGTGCTTGTGCGCTGTGGATGTAAAATTCCTTACCTGGGTTGAGTTGAGTAGAGCTGGTTGTTGTTTTTTTTTGTTGAATTATTTTCTGAATGTTGTCTATTTTGTTGATGAAAAAATCGGATAATTTGTTGCAGTATTCTTGAGTTTCGTTTCCTAGGGGCTCAAGGCAGGTGGGGTTCATAGTCTGGGCGACTAGTTTGAAAAGTTCCCGTGGTCGGTTTAAGGCTTTTGAGAGGGTGTTTGAGACATGTTCTTTTTTTGCTGTGAAAATTGCTTTATGATATCTCTTGGTGAGTATTCTGTAGTTTGTGTGATTTTCCTTTGTGGTGTTTCTTCTCCAGGCTCTTTCTGCTCTTCTGTGTTCCCGTTTCAGTAGAGTAAGCGTGCCATTAAACCAACCAGAATTTTTCTTGCGGATGGGTACTCGATGTTTCGGGGCGACTGCGTCTGCTGTTTGTAGAAGTGCCTTGTTTATGAAGCTGAGTATTCGTTCTGTTGAGTGGTTTTGATTTAGTGTACCCATTTTGTGTGTTAGTGTGGTTTTGAAGATTTCCGAATGTAGTTTCTTCTGCGATCTAATCCAGTGTGTTGTTGCTGCTGGGTTTGGTTTTTGCAGGGAGATGTTGGTGGCGATCTCAAATTTGATAGCGTGGTGGTCTGACCATGGTAGCGCTATGTTGTCTTGAATGCTGATGTCCGTATTTTGCTTGAAGATGAGGTCCAGGATGTGACCCGACCCATGTGTGGGAGCCTTTACTAGTTGTTGAAGCCCTAGGTCTTCCAGTTGATTGATGCAGGTGGTGGCGATGGGGTCTTCGGTGGAGTTCGCCCAGAGGTTGAAATCTCTGAGTACCAGAATCTTGTTGTTTTTCAGGGTGTGTGCCGAGATGAATTCCGTGAGTGGTATCGGTAGATTTGTCTTTGGTCCTGGTGGTCTGTAGCATAGCAGCATGTGGATGGTTTCTTGTGGTGTGGTTTGCATCTGTAGAGTAAGTGTCTCCATAAACGTTGCTTTGTTCTGTACCGTAGGTTTGACGAGCGCTAGATGAGCTTTGAAGATCACTGCTAGGCCTCCTCCTTTTTTTCCTTTCCGATGCTCGGTTAGGATCCTGTAGTTTTCTGGCACTAATTCTGTTAGGATGGTGTTGCAGTCGGGTGTTAGCCAGCTTTCCGTGATGAAGAGGCAATCTATGTTGTTTTGTGTGATGAAGTCATGGATTTCGTGCCTGTGCTTGACTGCCGATCTGGTGTTAATCAAAGCGCATGCTAACTGTTGCGGTTGAGTTGTAGTCTTCTTGCGTTTGATCGTTGCTTGTGGATCGATTCTTAGTAGTCGTTCTTTTTGTAATATTTTTTGAATGTCGGTCGGTAGAGTTGCGGTCAAATTTCTTAGTCTGCATAGGGACTCTGCTGAGTATTTGAAATTGCACATGTTGAGGTGCTCCAAAAAATTTCCCTGCTGTGGACGAGATGATGCGTTGAAAAAACGCTGATGCTGTTGTTGAGGCGATAACGGTCTTGCGCAGGCTAGTTGAAGATGTTGCGGATCTGTGGGAAAACCCTGTAGACCTAAACCCTCCCTCCCGTTGATCCAGAGGAAGGCGAAAAACCCCTACTAGCGCGGCCAATTGCTGTAGCAGAGGAAAAAATTCCTTCCTGACCCCCCGAGGGGCGGTCGGATGTTGGTCCCTGGATCAACTGCTAAGTGGTGGTCCCTGCGTTACTTACCAGAATATTTACCTTACCGGGGTGATCCAATGATGGCGATAGGGTGGATCCTGATGTTGATCTCCTGTGTTTAAAAATAGATTTGGCCGGTCTGGGTGTACCAAGATGGCCGCCCTATTCGGTCCCAGCAGGTGGAGTGCTGTGGTCTGGGTGTACCAAGATGGCCGCCGGACTAGGCCCGAGCCGCGGCCTGTCCCAGTTCTGGCTCCTGGACTGTCTCCTGCTGAGGTACGAGGGCAGTAGAGTGGTTGGAGAGGGGGGGGCGCCGCGTTGACCCAATAGGGGAGTGGAGATGCGATCGGGGAGGCGGATGGCCCGCTCGGCCGGGACTAGGCCGGAGCCGGGGGCTATCCTAAAGGCTGATGCCCGATTGTCAGCTGTGGGCCGATTCGTTGGGCGGGCCCCGTGGGGTCCGCAGTGGGGTCCGGGGGGTACTGTATCCAACCCCAATCCCCGTTCCAACTGCTCGGGGATTCGGGATAGGAACTTGTTTGGTAGCTGGGGGTAGTGGGGCTCCTGACGGCCGGAGCTCTAGACGCACGTCCTCCTCTAGGCAGGGTTCAGGGCAAGTGGCAATTTAAAAATAAGGTCAGGAACACGGATCTCTACCTTCCCCCAGTCAAAGCACCTCCCCCACAGTTAGTAAGCACTCCCTAGGAACACATTCAACCCTTTGATCGCCCCTGATGTTAACCTCTTCCCTGCCAGTGTCATTAGTACAGTGACAGTGCATATTTTTTTAGCACTGATCACTGTATTAGTGTCACTGGTCCCCAAAACGTGTCAAAAGTCACAGTTAGGTGTCTGATTTGTCCGCAGCAATATCGCAGTCCTGCTATAAGTCCCTGATCACCGCCATTACTAGTTAAAAAATGTATAAATAAATAAATATATCCCATAGTTTGTAGATGCTATAACTTTGCGCAAACCAATCAATATATACGCTTATTGGAATTTTGTTTACCAAAAATATGTAGCGGAATACATATTGCCCTAAACTGATGAAGAAATTTTTTTTAAAAATGTATTGGGTATGTTTTATAGCAGAAAGTAAAAAATATATTTTTTTCTTTAAAAATTGCCTGACTTATTTTGTTTATAGTGCAGAAAATGAAAACCACAGAGGTGATCAAATACCACCATAAGAAAGCTCTATTTGTGGAAAAAAAAACGGACAAACATTTTATTAGGGTACATCGTCGCATGACCACGCAATTGTCAGTTAAAATAAACCTTCCGGGGCTGAAGTGGTGAATAAAATTGTATATATGTTTTATTTTTGAGATATCGTGGTGCTGGATTTTTTTTCCCTTTGATTGGACGTTTGGATGCCTGAGTACATGAGTCTATATTCCATCCTGCTTATCATAAAGTGCTATTTTCGGTGTAGTAGCACTATTTCAATAGATGCATGGAGTAAAACACAGGGGCGGGGGTTGATTTACTAAAGGCAAATCCACTTTGCACTACAAGTGCACTGCAGTCGCTTTAGATCTGAGGGGAAGATCTGCTGATTTTATCATCCAATCATGTGAAAGCAAAAATGTTGTTTTTTATTTTCCTTGCATGTCCCCCTCAGATCTACAGCGACTGAGCGACTTGCAGTGCACTTGTAGTGCAAAGTGGATTTGCCTTTAGTAAATAAACCCCTAGGTCACCACACCCAGAAGTACCAGGTATTAATCTTCGCTCCTGACGCTTAAACTGAGTGGAGTGTAAACATAAGTACATGCTGCTGGGGGGCTGCAATAAAATTTAACTGGTTGCATTGCGCTGATATCCTTACTGTTTATTTTTCATTATAAAATATGTAACAGAAAGCACAATTTAAACAAAGAAACTCAAGAGGTTTGCAGAACGCTTGAATGAGGAATTTCCTAAGTTTCTAATCTTACCTTTACCTGTATTCAGTTTTGAATATCACTCAATGTTTACACTTTACCAGCACACTGGGCTCTCACCTGCTTTATCTTTTTAAAATGTTATTTATTATGAATAATTCTAATAGCTACTATACATTAGTTATCACATTTTATGATAAGGCTGACGAATTGCTGTTATAGAAGGGAGTGTCCAACACTTGAGTCATTGTGATAGACATAGGCGGCTATTTAAATTATTTGACCAAATTTATAAGAATCTATTTCTGAGGTGTGTTCTCAGAGAGTGCAGACTACTCACTCAGACATGGCGGCCATTATTCCTTCACTGACATTCATCTGGATTGTTGTCATTCTGGGTCTTCCCACCTTGGCAGAGAGTGGAAATGTACTGGTAATCGCTCAAGATACCGATACGTGGCTTGACATGCGCACTATGGTGGATAAAATCCAACAAAACGGGCACGAGATAGTGTTGGTGATACCTAGGAACATGATGGACATGGGCTCATTTGAAGGAATAACAGTGAAGATGTACAGTGCCCCTCTCCTTAAGTCTGGGCTCAGTATAAATCTGGAACCTATATCAGGTCAATCTCTGATGGACAGCTTGCTAAGTGCTATTAGTACAGAATATAAGAGGATGAAGTATACTGCATCAGTTTTATCTCGTACCTGTATGGATCTCCTGGCTGACCAGGAGTTGCTTAGTTTCTTGGAAAAAAGACGTTTTGATGTTTCAGTCATGGATCCTTTTTTTCCCTGTGGTCCAATCCTTGCAAAACATCTCCAGCTCAGATCCATTTATTTTCTACCCTCACTTCCCTGTGGCTGGGATAAAAAGGCTGTAAATTGCCCAAATTCAGATCACTCTGACCTTGGAAACAATCAGGAGGATCTTTTCCAGCGAATGAGGAATGTTCTGTTTCACATTTTAGAAACCTTAGCCTGCCAGCAAATTGAGACTGAATACAACAGATTGGCCTCCAAGTTCCTACATAGAGATGTGAAGTTAATTGAAATATTTAGTCAGGCTGAACTTTGGTTATACAAATATGATTTTGTACTAGAGTCTGTTAAACCTTTAATGCCAAATATGTTGTTTATCGGGGGTCATAGCTGTCCAGAGAAGAAAAGAGAAAACCCGGTAAGTGTACTTAGTATGTTCAAGCGCAACAAAAATGTGTTGAGAGTTGTTGACCAGATACAGAGTGTGCAATGTACAAATTTAAAGAATGTGGTCTGTTAGGCTGCTTTCACACTGGGGCGGTTTGCAGGCGCTATTGCGCTAAAAATAGCGCCTGCAAACCGACCTGAAACAGCTGCTGCTGTGTCTCCAGTGTGAAAGCCCTGAGGGCTTTCACACTGGAGCGGTGCGCTAGCAGGATGATAAAAAAGTCCTGCTAGCAGCATCTTTGGAGCGGTGAAGGAGCGGTGTATTCACCGCTCCTATACCGCTCCTACGCATTGAAATCAATGGGACACCACGGTAATACCGCCAGCAAAGTGCCGCTGCAACGGCGCTTTGCGGGGGGTTTAACCCTTTT
This sequence comes from Lithobates sylvaticus, assembly GCA_028564925.1. NCBI lineage: Eukaryota > Metazoa > Chordata > Amphibia > Anura > Ranidae > Lithobates > Lithobates sylvaticus. The sequence continues at coordinate 88,842,445 of CM053031.1, forward strand.
TTGGCCGCTAGCGTGGGTTAAAACCACCCGCTAGTGGGTGCATACAACGGCTAAAACGATGGTAAAGCAGTGCTAAATATAGAGCTGCTTTACCGCCACCGCCCGCACCGCTCCGGTGTGAAAGCAGCCTTAGTGTTCTTTGTAATAATGTGCCTTTTAGTGGGGATTTAAGCATTGTGTTTTTCAGTGAAATACCAATAATTGCAAAAAAGCCTGGAGTGAATCTGTGGTAAACCAGAAATCAAACGGAAACCTGTCAAATGACAGTATACAAATTTTCTAAAAACACACTATCGGTGAATGGGGGACAGGGGGATGATTGATAGCTCTGCCCACTACATTAAAGTGTTACTAAACCCACAACAGTAAAATCGTTTTTTTATATGCAGTAAAGCATGCTTGTTATACTCACGTGGAACCTAAGGGGTTAATCCTCTGCATTGTGTAAAAAGGTTGTTTGATCCTTCCCTTCGTTCACAGTCCCCAAACCATCTCCTGATTGAAAGGAGCCTTGGGGCAAGCTGCACATGCTCAGTTTGGTGTGTATTACTAGAGAGTTTTTCTTTTCTTGGAAGAGTGCATGTGATCAGCACAGGGCCAATTAGCACTGTCCAGACAGATGGTCAGGGGTCCTGCAGCCTCATAGGACAGTAAGGGTAGAATGAAAACTCCTCTCACAAGCTTTAACCAGACACTGATAAAAGTCACAAGACTGCTCTAACTGCTGATGAGAAAAGGTATTTAGTAGTTTATATTTACTAAAACTATTGCATTTCCATGTTCTGTGTACTGTAGGAGACCAGATATAGTGAATGCAGGGTCCTGGGTTTAGTAACACTTTAAAAGACCCTGTGTAATTCATAGAAGCTGTAGTAAGGCTCTGGAAGGAAAAGGCAGGCGTAGTCAAGCTCTTTTAATGAGAGCTCCTGACAGCCTTAGAACTGTATAAACTCGTATTGGATCCTGAGCAGGTGATGCGGCCGACGTGATGACGCCGGCCGGCTCGATGGGAGGAGTCTGCGCGTAGCGCCCGCGGCGGGAGTTTGAACGCGGGACGCCGGATCAGACGGGGAGTGAGAGCCCCGGACCGGCATGGAAAGATCTCCCGCACCCGCCGCAGCGCACACCTCCCGGACCCGGCACCCCGCGGCATAGGGGACATCGTACGCAGTGAGGAGGAGACTTAGACACAGCCTCGGTGCGGCGGAGGTGCAGGGCTGACAGGGTCTCCCGGGCCCTCCCCCTCTTCGCCTCCCGGCATCGGCTCCCCCCGTCCGCCAGCCAAGTAACAGCAATCGGCTTACTAAGGTACCTTGCTTAGACCTCGGGGAGAATCAGCTGTGGCAGACGCCCCCCCTCCCCCCCCCCCCCCCAACACATGAGGTCCTACAGACGATCAGAAACTCGAGGTAACATTTGTACAGCAATGCTTCTTCTGAACAAGGCTCTTACCGGGAAGTAAGTGACGGGACTCACCAATGATATCTATGTGCCTGGGGGATAAAAAACGGTATCTTAATATGTTCCTTTTTATTGCTGAATAGTACAACTGCAGTGTATGCATGTTAAACAAGCCTCCTGTGATATCGGCGAAGATACTTGTAAGAATGGTTTTGGCATACAATGGGAATCCCCTGTAAGGTCTATACCGGTGACTGTACCTGAATGAATTTTCTGGGGGACAAGCCCAGAACAATTAGTACACGCTGAGGATAGCAAACACAATCAGCTCAGCGGGGGGGGGAAGAGGAAGGGTAAAGAAGGAATGGTAGAGCTCCTTTTCCTTTTGGCTTTTTCTCTTTCCCCCTCTTTTTATTTATTTTTTTTTTTTTCTTCTTTGTTTTTTTTTTCTTTTATTTTTTTCTTTTTGTTTTTCCTCTCGGCCCTGCCTTGATCCCATGGAAAGTAGAAAATGTGAGTCCGCATTACACTAAACCAGTGGACGACTGTACATGAAGGTATTACAAACTGACGATACCCTGAGACCACGCAGACAACAACTTACATAACAGATTGCCTAGGGAATAAGAAATTGCAAAGTCTGATCACGTATTAATAGGGAAAAATCCCGTATTGCATAACTAAGAACGATAATATATGAAGCGCTAGGAGGGCAAGGGCTGAAATAAATATAGACCGACGGCCCTTTACATAACAATCAGCCAAGGGACAAGTTGTGGGAAGGGGAAGGAGAATTTTCCCCGTTCTCTGGCCCCGTCTGGGGAGTTATTTTTCTGCTGTTCTTGGACTAGACTGGACAAAAAGCAGGAACAACTAACTATTAACAATACCCTACCACGTATAGCGCCAGGGCAGGACAGACACGGCTCCACAGAAAAGCCCGACCCTTGACCTACCTCTGTACCTCGATACTGTCATATTCCCTACGCATAGAAAAAGAGTCCAGAAGAACTGAATAGAGTCAGCCCTCTCTTCTGTTCTTTAGGACACTCAGATAAAACCCTGGTCTTGTTTCCCAGTGAACTCTGACCTACGGCGGCCGGGAACTAACCCAGCCCCTTAAAAAAAGATAGAAGCTGGGCAAACGCATCAGAAAAAGTAAAGACAAGGGGGCAAATATGAGCAGGTCAACGAACAAAACAACTAAAGCGGCCCCTTCAAAAAGCGGTAAAGAGAAAAACTCGGAAAGCACCATTAAGCAATACATGACCCAAGGTGCGAGCCCAAAAAATCCAGAGGGATCAAGGCAATCGCAGCCGAAAGGAGAGAAGAAGAGGGGAGGGGAAAAAATATTGGAAGAGACCATGGCCTCAGTTTCCATCATAGAAAGTGAAATGGAGGAGAGTAGAATTGACGAGCTCAGAGAGGACGTTCATCTACCAACAAAAGGGGAGATGGAGAAGATGCTCACAAGACTTGAGAAGGCTATAAAAGCAGACATCAGCTTCCTGAGGGCAGACTTAGGTTCCCTATTAACACGAGTGGAATCGACCGAGGAGAAAACAGAAAAACTGGACCAAGAGATGAACAAGTTGCAGGAACAGTTGCATCAAGAAAAGTTGCACAGAAGGAGACTACAATATAGAATTGAGGACCAGGAAAATCGCAGCAGACGACAAAATATAAGAATTAGATCTGTCCCAGAAACTAGAGGGGAAGATCTCAAGCAGATTATTCAAAAAATTTTCGGCCCAATCCTCGACAAAGGAGAAGAAGATTTCCCTAGGACTGACAGAATACACCGGGTTGGCAAGCCAAGGGAGTACAATACAGACCGTCCAAGGGACATCATAGCTCGTTTCACTTATTATGAAGATAAAGCTGAGATATGGGCAAAAATAAGGAGGCCCACGCAGATACAGTACGAAGGTAAAGACCTACAGATCTATATGGACCTGGCACCCGAAACGCTGGACAGAAGACGACTGTTGAGACCCCTCCTGGAGAGTATGCGGACACGAAACATCCGATATAGTTGGGGGTTCCCCGCTTGCCTGATCGGCTTCAGAGAGGGGATCTCGGCAAAACTAGTATTCCCAGAGGACTTACGAGAGTTCTGTGAAAAATTGGACCTACCAACTCCAGAGTTGCCCGGCTGGCTGGATGACTAGTCAGCTCTGGGGAAGGGGAGGAGGAGGGGGGGGGGGGGTCGGGGGGTGACGGGGGGGGAGGGGGAGCGGGGGGGCCCCCCAGTCCTCACGCACCGGCCCCTCGGGGCCCAGCCGGAAAGGGAGGGGATAACGCGCAGATCCCCTCAAAAGTGGCTCAATGATGGTCAAGAATATCGGGACCATAGGCGAGCCAAGGGCCATAGAAAGGCCACGTGGGGAGTGGGGAGTTAAGCTCGGGACGGGGAAGGGAGGGGTAGGCGGGAGAGAGGGGAGGGAGGGGAGGGAGGAAAGGGGGGGGAAGAAGGGGGACCTGACCAGAAAGTTTTGGGGAACAAGATCAGAGGATTGACCATACCTGGCTAATACAATAAGATGCCTATTATAAACTTCATAACATATAACGTTAAGGGGCTCAATTCACCTAATAAGCGCCACAAAATTTTGATGGAACTGGGACAATACTCCGCCGACGTAGCCTTTTTACAGGAGACACACATTTCACACAACTCAAATATTAAACTAGTCTCCAAAGACTTTCCCACATGGTACCAAGCGGATACAGTCACTACAAGAAGTAGAGGAGTGGCAATTGGCTTTGCCAAAAATGTTAGATTCTGCCTGGAAAAGAGGGAGTCTGACCCAGAGGGAAGATACCTTTTCTTAGAGGGTAAACTAGAGGACACAAAAGTCACTTTGGTTAATGTATATTCCCCTAACACCGACCCCGGATCATACTTAATTAAAATCTTAAGGCGAGTGATGGAGTTCCAGGGGGGTAGGCTGATCATGATGGGGGACTTAAATTTCTGTCTGGACCCACAATGGGACAGTACGTCCCGGGCGCCTGGGACTAGTAACGTACAATTACATAGGATTAAGAAAAAATTACGGGAATACCAAATGTTAGATGTCTGGCGATGCCAGCATCCTAAAGATAGAGACTTTTCGTTCTACTCCCAGGCGCACGGGACGTACTCTCGAATCGATTACATTTTGACAGAACACAGAACATTAGAATGGGTTCTAGAATCAAACATTGGGATAATTTCACTATCAGACCACGCCCCGGTATCGATGAAAATGCAAATGTCCCCGGAAGTCAAAGCGCCTCCTAGGTGGCGACTAAACGAGGAAATAATAAGAGAAGACGCAGGCGCCGAGAAAATAGGAATTGAACTGGAACAATATTTTAGGGCAAATGACACAGAAGGGATCTCGAGCAGGACACTATGGGAGGCCCACAAAGCCTTTATAAGAGGTATCCTGATAGCCGAAGGGACAAATAAAAAAAGAGACAGGACCAGTAAGATAAAAGAGATTACAGGAGACATAGCTAAACTAGAACAGAGACATAAAATATCCCAAACACCCGATAGTTCGCTATACCTAGAAATAATAAAAAAAAGAGAAGAACTTAAAAACCATATGGAACAAGAAACTAAACAAAGATTTTATCTCCTCGCCAGGGAAAAATATTATGGTAGCAACAAATCCCCCAAATACCTATCCAAAATGTTACAAGGGAAAAAAAAGCTAAATTTTATCGAGAAAATACAGACAGATATGGGGACCCTAGAATACACCACAACTGGGATTGCACAAACATTTAAGTGCTATTACGAGAAATTATATGCAGTAGACTGTGAACGGGAGGGTGTAATATCAGATAAAAGGGGAAACTCCAAGGCTTTTTTGAGGCAGGCGGGCTTAGCTAGAATGACAACAAACGATAGAGAGGAAATGGAAGGCCCTATTACAGAAAAAGAAATAGTTTGCGCATTGGCCGACACGGGAAACGGGAAAAGCCCAGGGCCAGACGGGTTCACCATTTATTACTATAAGAGGTTCCAGAAGATCCTGATCCCATGGCTATGCAAGTATTTGAATGGCCTGGGAACAGACTATCAAATGAGCAAAGAGGCCCTGTTAGCCTCGATAACGGTCATTAAAAAAGAAGACAAAGATGGAACCTGCTGTTCGAACTATCGGCCGATATCCTTGCTAAATGCAGATACCAAACTTTTTGCTAAGATACTCGCAAGCAGAATCAAAAGGCGGATGAATAAGTTGGTACACCCAGACCAGGCGGGTTTCGTCCCAGGGAGAGAGTGTAGAGATAATGGGGTCCGTACTCTGCTCCTGTTGCTCCATGAGAGGGGGGGTGGGGGTCCCAGTCTGCTCCTGTCAACCGATGCCCAGAAGGCTTTCGACCGGGTAGACTGGGACTTCATGTTCATGACATTGGAAGAAATGGGCTTTGGCCCAAACATGCTGAAACGGATAAGAACGCTATATCACCATCTGACAGCGACAATTAAGATCAATGGCACGGACTCACCCCCCTTCGAAATGAGGAATGGGACCAGACAGGGATGCCCATTGTCCCCCCTCCTGTTCGTTCTCTCTCTCGAACCCCTCCTGTCCATGATTCGAGGCGATTCTGGAGTAGCGGGATTCGGGATAGAGAAAGAGGAACACAAACTATCTGCATACGCGGACGATGTATTATTCTACATCAAGAAACCCAGTAACACTCTGCCCCGACTGATGGAAATAATCCGTAAATACGGGGAGATTTCAAATTTTAAAATAAATCTGGGGAAGTCTGAGGTGTTAAATATTAACACCAGAAAAACAGAGAAGCACACACTCCAAAAGGCTTTTAAATTTCCCTGGCGGGAAGAACTGAGATACCTAGGCATAAAATTAACAACCAATATAAAAAAAAATTTTAAGTCCAACTTTGTCCCACTCTTAGATGACATCAAAAATGACATAAAAAGATTAGGACATAGTCCCCTTTCATGGTTTGGGAGAATTCAAGCACTGAAGATGTTTATTCTTCCTAAAATTGTATACAAAATACAAATGATGCCAATTGCACTCCCCAAATATTACCTAGTAAAACTGAAATCCCTATTGACGGGGTTCATATGGAAAGGGAAAAAACCTAGAATAGCTTTCTCTACCTTGAAAAGGGGAAAAAATAATGGAGGGCTAGCAATCCCAGATATAACTCTATACTATAAGGCTATTGCACTCTCTAGAATCACAGAATGGATAAAAGAAAACAAAGAGAAAAGATGGGTGAGCTTAGAGTGCTCCCTGAACAAGGCAGAATTAGGGAACATTATATGGAACCCCCCTAAATTTAGGATAGCCGAGTCAAGTAAATGTAAACTCACACAAAATACATTAAAGATTTGGGATGGGATATATAAAAAACATAATAAGTATTATAATTCACCACTAATTAGTTTAAAAGAAAATATTTTTTTTGCACCAGGGATGAAGATCAATGGAGGGAATTGGATAAAGCACGAACACGCACAGCTTAAGGATATAGTAAAAGAGGGAAAGATCCGTTCACTACAGGAATTAAAAAACACAGTCGGATTCGAGGAGATAGATGAATGGAAGTACCGCCAACTTGCTTGCTTCACGCAGAGCCTTCCACGCCCCCTAAGGGACGAGACAGATCTAACCACACTGGAACGGATATGTCTAAATAAGAGCACCAGGGGCACGATATCTAGGTGGGGCGGGCTTCTGCTTGAGGGGGAGGAGGGGGGGACGCCTACATTCATCTCAAAGTGGGAAAATGAGTTGGGAACACAATGCGACAGCATCACTATTAAGAAAATATTGAAACTCACACATAGGTCTGCACACGACAATAAATCGGCTGAAATCAACTATAAAGTATTATCAAGATGGTATGTTACCCCAGATAAAACGTGTAAATACCAACAAGATAATCAAGGGGATTGTTGGAGAGGTTGCAGTGAACTAGGCACCATGTCACATATTTGGTGGAGTTGCCCCAGGATCAGGGGGTTCTGGGAAAAAGTAGTACAACATATAAAGGAAATAACCAACATAACCCTCCCAATGGAACCATGGTCAATATTATTCCATGGGACGAAGGAAGGTTTAAAAAAATACCAAGGCTCACTTGTCCCACACCTCCTAAATGCAGCAAAAATAGCAATACCCAAGAAATGGAAGGAAGTTGAGGGCCCAACAATTTGGGAATGGGTAGACGAGGTAGAAAGGATATACATTATGGATAGGAGACAAGAAGATAAGGGGCAGGCGGGGGAAAAACCAGATAAATGGGCAGGATGGCAGGCTTTCAAAAAAACATGGAGCCTGAGAGAACACCTTTCCTGTTCTTGAATCTTCGGTTCGGTTTCTCTTTTTTTTTTTTTTTCCTTGTTCTCTTATATTAAGGAAAACCACCAAAAATCTGGTCAGGTCCGGGGGGGGGGGGGGGGGAAGGGGGGGGATGGGAGGGATTTGGGGGGGAGGGGGCGGGGGTAAATTTGTTTATGGAAGCCGACTAAAGCGAATGAGCCAAGGGCCCGATCTGAGCCCAAAATATAAATGCCCGAAATAATAAACAAACAAAAAAAAAAAAAAGACACAAGCAGGGAAAAAGGAAATACGGCTACAATGATGTGAATGGAGACGGGACACGCATGATCATCAGAGCTGATCTAAAGTCTCCCGAAATTTTTTTCGCTGAGGTGGCAAAAAAATAAAATAAAAAAAAAATAAAAAAAAAAAGAACTGTATAAACTCCTGCAGCACTGGAATATTATGTCAGTCAAGGATGGCTAACCATGGGGGCTAGATATAAAAGGGCTTAGGCCACCTAGACCAGCAAAAACAGTAGCAATAACACCCAAAAATGCGATGGTGGGCAGCAGTGAGGTTTTATCTAACAATACCAAAGCTTGCCAGTGTGCGCTAGTGATGACAGTAGTAGGCCTAATCCAGCTGGATAAGCACAGTTATATTACAATTAACATCAACAAAGATAGAGGAATCTAGGGGGGGGCTGTAAGACTAATGGTAGGGGCAGTCCTTTGAGTTAGTCTTCTGCTGGCTTACATTGGGGCACTTTAACTGAGCGTTGTTGCACCTGTGATAGTCCTTCAACCCTCAGAGCAGTAATATGACAAGAGTTGAAACTCAGTTCAGTGAAACGTGAAATAGAAGTTGGTCGAAGGTAAAAACAAAGATTTGGTATGACTACAGCCCTGGGTTCATAGTGGTGTGGGCTTGAGTGCAGCAAGGAGCCTGATTTATAAGTGAACACAGGTTGGATGCTATGATTGTACTGCTTTCAGTGACTTATATACTCTTAATAGTACACCAGCCCTCTCGCTAACTTCCCAACATGGCAATAAATCTTGCAATGGAAGGGGGCCCTTTGGTCTGATTCTGGTGTAGCTGTAACTTGGATGACAGGAAGAGACGGTCTGGCAAAGCTCTGGTCTCTTAGCAGCAGCCCCACAAGGTGGACCAGATGTACAGTGCTGCTGATCCCAGAAATCTGTTCTCTGCCCCCAGGCTTTCCCGGGTGGCCTTGTTTCCTCATCCTCCTGCTTGCTCCAACAGGTCTGGATGCTTAGACCCCCCCAGACCCAAGTGAGCAGACTTTCCCAGAAGATTCAATAAAAAAAAACCTTAGGCTCCTCCTGCTCATACAGAGTCTTGTGGGATCAATTTTCCAGAGAGCCGATGAGTCCATACAGGGTTGTGGCCTCGAACTACAACTCCCAGAGCTACAGGCATGCCACATTGAGGTCTATGAGTTCACCTGGCCTGCTGGCCAGAGGAGAGCTGTGTAGTTCAACACCAACAGCACAAAATGGGAAGTAAATAAATAGCAGTGTGTCCATCTCCATATTATCATAGTCCAACATCTGACTACACTCATATTTTCATTGTGTAAGGTTGGGGAGAAGCTGTTCTAGATTCTGTGTCTGAAAAGAGAGTAGCCATATAAAAGATGAAAAAGGGGAGCTCTTCCCCTTGGGGTAGACATCATGAGGCTAAAGCCCATGATATTGCACCAAGAGACATTTTGTTGTAAGTAGGTGAGCACCACAGCAACCCCTCCTGAGTAGTGTTTAGGGAGAACTTATAACACTTATTAAAGCAATTGTAAAGTCTTTTTTAAATGAAAATAACAAACAGGTTCATATTTACTAGCTCTATGCAATGGTATTGCACAGAGTGGTTCCCAACCTCCTCTGATGTCCCCCACCGGCGCTCTTGACTCCTCCTCTTCTCGGTATGCCACCATAGGAAGCCACTTCCTATGGTGGCACACCTGCAGGCTCACTCCAGAGCCGGATTGTGTGCATTTATAGACACACACAGGGCGCTCAGCCCTGTTCCCTCCTCAAAGGAATTGATTGACATCAGCAGGAGCCAATGTCTCCCAATGCTGCCTCTGTCCTGTGAATGCAGGGAAAGAGAGGAGAGAACAGCTACATATGGGCACAGCAATTGAGTGAGGACTCAGGTAAGTATTTAAAAGGACGGGGATACAAATGCTGGTACATTTTTTCTTAATGCAGAGAATGCATTAAGTAAAAAAAATGTGTAGCCTTTGTAACCACTGTGTACTGGCAGTATTACCACACTGTTTGGATCTACTATTCCAAAATGTTTCCAACTGTAATGAATACAGAGAAAAAGAATGTTTGTAAAGATAATTTTCAGGAAGCCTGAAAAATTATATGAATATCATTGCAATGACTTATTACTTATTAGAGATGGAGGTACTGTATGTAATGACATGTGCGAGAAGCACAGCCAAAACAGAAATGTGTATTTTAGTAGCTGGCTTGGGTCAAAAGTGGGAGGTGGTCTGTAGATGACAGATCTGATAGTGGAGTGGTTGATAGGTTTCATTGATGCAGTCACTAGGATTTTTGGGATACTGAAATGTGATCCCTCTAAAAAGCACAGGGTTTGGCTAAAGACTAGACCTGAAACCTCTGAGGAAATTCAAAGCCCTGAGAATGCCAAGTATGCAAGTGTTGTTCACAACAAGACCTTAGGAAGAGACAGTTCCGATGGGATGGGATTGGGCCATGGTGCTCCACCCCTGCAAATATCTAATGCAGGCACCTGGGTTGCAAACTGGCCTAAAAACCTAGCCCCTGGGTGGCCTGTCCTACAGGCAGTCACAGTGGTGAGCTCCCCCACCCCCTCATCAGGAGAATACAATGTCTCAGCAGGAGGGATTGATTCCCTTGTCAGCACTGTCTGTGGAAAGAAATTTGCACCGTCTATGGCCGGCTTTAGTCTGAGTGCTGCTGCTGTGCAAGAGATTAGTAGAAGCTAATATAAAGCCAAATTCAAATACTTACACTAGTTGCAGTTAACATACATTAAGGCCGGCTTCACACTGGGGCGGTTTGGGCGGCGACGGTAAAGCAGCGCTATATTTAGCACTGCTTTACCGTCGTTTTAGCCGCGGTATGCGGCCGCTAGCGGGGTGGTTTTAACCCCCGCTAGCAGGCGAAAAAGGGTTAAAATCCGGCGGCGGTATCCCCGCGGTGTCCCATTGATTTCAATGGGTAGGAGCGATATAGGAGCGGTGAATACACAGCTCCTTCACCGCTCCAAATATGCTGTTAGCAGGACTTTTTTTACCGTCCTGCTAGCGCAACGCTCCAGTGTGAAAGCCATCCGGCTTTCACACTGGAGTGAAAGGACCCGCTTTTTTCAGGAGCTACACAGGTGCTATTTTTAGCGCTGTAGCTCCTGAAAAACGCCCCAGTGTGAAAGCACCCTAAAGCTGAACTCCAACATTATCTTCAGGCTTGAATAGTTGTACAGGTTCCTCTCCTGTATTAAAATGATGTACTCTGATTGTAGTGCACACTGAGTTTCAGCAAGCCAGAAGCAGAAAATCAGATAAAGCCTTCCTCATGGCTGGAGGACATCTAACATCTTGCCCTTTCTTTCACGGCCCTAAAGGAGAAGTATGGCAATGCTATACTTCTCTTCTAGGTCACAGGAGTGCAGTTTGTTCTGCATTCCTGTGACCCATTTTCAGCCGACAGCAGGCTAAAGTTAACAGCTGACGACACTCAGTTGGTCCAGGTTCCAGAAAGATCGGTCAGGATACACCCAGGTCCCTGGACAGGGACCTGACTCAGCCTCTCAGCAAGCCACTGAGAGCCTGAGCTAGCCCCTCCACAGCTTAGTACTCCCATGAGCGCTGAAGGGGAGAGCAGAGAGCCGGTGACTGACAGTCATGGAGGAACCAGGGAACCAGGAAAGGCAAAATGTAAGCTGTAATTTCAGTTTTCATTAATTTTGTTAATGCCATAACCTCTGTTTTTAAATCTGCCTGGAGGTCAGCTATGTCTGTTGAAAGCTTCTAATTCCCATGAATTAATTTATCTACACTGCAAATGGTAACTTTTTATGCTCACCTCAAAATACAGCATAAAAAAAAAATCACAGTTATTACCAGCCTGAGGTTTAGTGAGCAATAATAAATGTGGTAATGGTTTGTGAACTAAGTTTTGAAAATGTTAGAAAATCATAATGTTAGAATATAATTTAATTATATTGTTTTGTGCAATATTGCCATAAGTGCATAAAACATTAATTTGTGTTCATACAAAAAAAACGAATATTACATAAGAAATCATATGTGTTATGCTTTTCTGAACTAAGCTTTGGAAATGTAATATACACATTAAGTTATGTTCCTGTAATAGTCTGTTTACTAAGCAACATACCATGCTTGCATATTACAGCTTTTAGAACAGAATAATGTGATTGGTGGCTGTAAGTGGCATAATCCAGGCTTTTCCTAATTAGTTCTTGCTAACATATGAGGTTTATTGTCCCATTTTTTTTACAAAATACATTTTAAGCCAAACTTTTGAAAATCTTGGATAGAGTAGGAAATGGTAAAATTTGGTCAAATTTCTATATTTCTGTTCTGACATCTATTTCACACTAGGGAAATGTTTTGTTACTTGTTACACAGTAAACACAAGAGCAAGTGAGAGGAAAGGTCTCAAAAGTGAAAAAATATCAAATGGCCGTATTGGAAGATTTCTCCTCTATTCCTCTTTTATATTCCTTCAATTTCTGTCCAAGTGACAGTGGTCACCAGGACAAACAGAAAGGGATTTTCCAAAGATATTTTGACTTTAGATACACTATACTTATGTGGTTGCTTTAACAAATCCTTACCACTCATTCTGCACAGCCTTATCCCGGCGTGTCAGCGTTCTTTGTGCACAAAGTGTTCAAATATTTGTGCCATAAACATTCACCTGACATACTGTTATCTAAGTCTCAAGGTCATTTGCTTTTGATTTTTTTTTTCCTTTTTTGTGCCATACAATGTGTATTCAAAGTTCATTTCTGAAAAGGATTTCAGCTCAGGCTACATTAACATTCATTCTGTGGAACCTCTGGATCTAGTCATGGGGACCCGGGCCATGTGCTTCAGTTTTATTGGAATTTTTCTTTTCTCCACAGCATTTAGACTAAGTGAAAGTGACAAGTTGCTTGTTATACCACAAGATGGAAGTCTTTGGCTCGCCATGAGTAGCGTGGTTGAGAAGTTGTCCCAAAGAGGTCACCAGATTGTCATGGTAGTCCCTGAAGTACATTTTTACATAAGTAAGATGGATAATGTCACAGTGAGAACTTTTACTGTACCCTTTAACAAAGAATTTATGGAATCGATGGTAAAGGAGACTGGTCATGATATATTTCAATTCCGGCCTGTTCTGCAGGATGTGAAGTTTATGTATGATAGAATAGTAAACATAACCAGTTTTGTAGTTACTCAGTGTGAGTACTTACTGCGAAATGACTCCCTTATCAAGTATTTGGAAGACTACAAGTTTGATGCTATGCTGAATGACCCCGTCTACCCATGTGGAGAAATCATTGCTGAACATCTTTCTATACCGTCCGTGTCTTTCATAAGGGGGGCTTTCTTCGGTGCAGACCTGGAAGCAACACAGTCTCCAGTCCCAGCTTCTTATGTTCCTAGATTCTTTACTGTGTACACCGACCATATGGAGTTTAGTCAGAGAGCGAAAAACTTTATAATAAGTTATATCGACCAGATTGTATGCCGCTTATTCTATGCACCCTATGCCCGTTTAGCTTCAGACTACTTGCAAAAGGATGTCACAGTTATGGATCTATTCAGTAGAGCTTCCATTTGGCTTCTAAGATATGACTTTGTATTTGAATTTCCTAGACCTATTATGCCAAACATGATCTTTATAGGAGGCATCAATTGTGTTCGAAGAAACCCTCTGACTCAAGTAGGTGCAATGCTTTTAAAGTCTGTTTTTCTTAGTTTTTTTAACTGTTGTGTTATTATTTGTTGTCAGTAAATATGATGAATTTCCCAACCAGCACACCAGGCCTTTGTGAATTAAGGTGCAACTCAAGACAATTTTTTAAATATCATTTTGATTAGAGTGAGGAAGAGTTACAGCCCCTGTAAACTTTTTTTTTTACAGTTGTCTATGTTCCCATGCAGAAAGTTCTCCTTACTTCCTGTATTTTTAACAATTGTTAAAACAGAAAACAAGAACTTTCAAAACCATCCTCTTTATTATTTACTAAGGGACAATTACTTTTCCTCAAAAAGTTGAATAAAAAAATGTGGAAGAAATCTGCGCTCGGAAAAAATTAGGAAATAACCAGAGCAGCTGAACACTATGGCTCTAGATACTAAACCAAAAATAAAAATAAATGTGAAAAAGTGCAGCGCTCAGAAAAATGAGATAAAAAATGAGATAAAAAAACTTGACCAATAACGGTAAAGGTGAGTGAATCAAGTCCTATTCCATGTGAATGGATACTGGTACTTGCGACAGTTTGAGTGCATATAAACTTATAAACAACTTAATTACAGTGCAAACCTAAACCAAATATGTGTTGATATATGTTAAATACATAAACTAACATTTGCAAAAAAATATGTGAATACCCAAATCTATAAGTTCAAACACATAAGTGCATCCAAATCGCATGCAGTGAAAAATGCAAAAAGATCAATCAGAATAGTCAAGCAGAGTCCTCAGTACTGAATATTGAGTACATAAACTAACATTTGCAAAAAAAATATATGTGAATACCCAAATCTATAGGTTCAAACAGATAAGTGCATCCAAATCGCATACAGTGAAAAACGCAAAAAAAACAATCAAACAGAGTCCTCAGTGTTCAGTAGCCTTTGACAGTCTCCTACACAGAGCGCTTCTGAGTGTAATAAGATTTTCTTAAAATTGACCTTGCAGTTCCCTTCAAGAGATATAAAGTAAGAAAAGGAGGCTTACCAGATGTCTGGTCTTTACCGCATATATCCCATCAAACGAGGTTCCAGGTACAGCGAATCAGCTGGGCTATTCCTCGCTCATCAGAGCGTGCATCAGGCTCCACCAAGTGCCTATATACCCCCTCTGGGGGGTCCGATCAGAGTCCCGCAGGGATACCAAAAATAAAACAAAAAAGGTCCGGATCGTGTAGTATGTTAAAACAAGGGATGCCTTTATTCTGGCTCAATGGGTCCAATGTACAGCACAGATAAGTAGCAATACAAAATAAAAACAGTTTCGCTACCTTGTAGCTAAGAAAGATAAAAACTCCTGGCCTGGGAGTGTAGAAGCGATCGCATATGCGCAGAGCGTGTGGGCGTAACTACCCGACGATCGTTTCGTCACAGCGTGACATCATCATCGTTTTTCACTGTATGCGATTTGGATGCACTTATCTGTTTGAACCTATAGATTTGGGTATTCACATATATTTTTTTTGCAAATGTTAGTTTATGTACTCAATATTCAGTACTGAGGACTCTGCTTGACTATTCTGATTGATCTTTTTGCATTTTTCACTGCATGCGATTTGGATGCAACTTAATTACAGTGCAAACCTAAACCAAATATGTGTTGATATATGTTAAATACATAAACTAACATTTGCAAAAAAATATGTGAATACCCAAATCTATAAGTTCAAACACATAAGTGCATCCAAATCGCATGCAGTGAAAAATGCAAAAAGATCAATCAGAATAGTCAAGCAGAGTCCTCAGTACTGAATATTGAGTACATAAACTAACATTTGCAAAAAAAATATATGTGAATACCCAAATCTATAGGTTCAAACAGATAAGTGCATCCAAATCGCATACAGTGAAAAACGATGATGATGTCACGCTGTGACGAAACGATCGTCGGGTAGTTACGCCCACACGCTCTGCGCATATGCGATCGCTTCTACACTCCCAGGCCAGGAGTTTTTATCTTTCTTAGCTACAAGGTAGCGAAACTGTTTTTATTTTGTATTGCTACTTATCTGTGCTGTACATTGGACCCATTGAGCCAGAATAAAGGCATCCCTTGTTTTAACATACTACACGATCCGGACCTTTTTTGTTTTATTTTTGGTATCCCTGCGGGACTCTGATCGGACCCCCCAGAGGGGGTATATAGGCACTTGGTGGAGCCTGATGCACGCTCTGATGAGCGAGGAATAGCCCAGCTGATTCGCTGTACCTGGAACCTCGTTTGATGGGATATATGCGGTAAAGACCAGACATCTGGTAAGCCTCCTTTTCTTACTTTATATCTCTTGAAGGGAACTGCGAGGTCAATTTTAAGAAAATCTTATTACACTCAGAAGCGCTCTGTGTAGGAGACTGTCAAAGGCTACTGAACACTGAGGACTCTGTTTGATTGTTTTTTTTGCGTTTTTCACTGTATGCGATTTGGATGCACTTATCTGTTTGAACCTATAGATTTGGGTATTCACATATATTTTTTTTGCAAATGTTAGTTTATGTACTCAATATTCAGTACTGAGGACTCTGCTTGACTATTCTGATTGATCTTTTTGCATTTTTCACTGCATGCGATTTGGATGCACTTATGTGTTTGAACTTATAGATTTGGGTATTCACATATTTTTTTGCAAATGTTAGTTTATGTATTTAACATATATCAACACATATTTGGTTTAGGTTTGCACTGTAATTAAGTTGTTTATAAGTTTATATGCACTCAAACTGTCGCAAGTACCAGTATCCATTCACATGGAATAGGACTTGATTCACTCACCTTTACCGTTATTGGTCAAGTTTTTTTATCTCATTTTTTATCTCATTTTTCTGAGCGCTGCACTTTTTCACATTTATCAAAAAGTTGAATGCCTTTCCCGGTTTGCCCATGCAGAGGCGGCTCTAGGCTTTGTGAGGCCTTAGGCAAATCGTAGACATGAGGCCCCACTCACGCCCATAATGGGAAAAATAATTCAAACATTTTCCTGGCCCCCACCCCTAGCAATTTTGCTTCCCATCCCAACACCAAAAAAACAAATGCACATAGACTTATGTAAAAAAAAAAAACTTTACTAATGTAATCATATGATGGGGTTGTTGATGACAATAGGCGCAGTGGTAGAATGTCAGCAGTGGGGTACAGGGGGATGATGGTGAGGTGGGGTTGTAGGCAGCTCACAGTGGGGTACAGGGGATGAAGATATTGATGATAACGGGGGTAGGGTGGTGGATGCTAGAGGTGGGGTACATGGGGGATAAGGATGATAACAGGGGTAGGGTGGTGGATGCTAGAGGTGGGTTACATGGGAATGATGATGACAGGAGGCAGGGTGGTAGGATGTCAGGGTTGGGGTACGGGGGGGATGATGACGGCAGGGGGAGGGGTGGTAGGAAGCTGGCAGTGGAGTACCAGGAGGGATTAAGATAAGAATGATGACAGGGGATGGGGGGATGTTGATGAGTGGGATGTCGCCCGGGGGGTACAGGGGGGGTGATGATGATGATGTGGGGTGGTAGGCAGCTGACAGTTGGGTACAGGGGGGGGATGATGATGATGTGGGTGGTAGGCAGCTGACAGTGGGGTACAGGGAAGGGATGATGATGATGTGGGGTGGTAGGCAGCTGACAGTGGGGTACAGGGAGGGGATGATGATGATGTGGGGTGGTAGGCAGCTGACAGTGGGGTACAGGGAGGGGGTGATGATGACGTGGGGTGGTAGGCAGCTGACAGTGGGGATCGGGGGGAGGGGATGATGATGACGTGGGGTGGTAGGCAGCTGACAGTGGGGTACAGGGAGGGGATGATGATGACGTGGGGTGGTAGGCAGCTGACAGTGGGGTACAGGGGAGATGATGATGATGTGGGGTGGTAGGCAGCTGACAGTGGGGTACAGGGGAGATGATGATGATGATGGGGGTGGTAGGCAGCTGACAGTGGGGTACAGGGGAGATGATGTGGGGTGGTAGGAAGCTGACAGTGGGGTACAGGAGGGGTGATGATGACGTGGGGTGGTAGGCAGCTGACAGTGGGGTACAGGGGGATGATGATGATTATGTGGGGTGGTAGGCAGCTGACAGTGGGGTACAGGGAGGGGATGATGATGTGGGGTGGTAGGCAGCTGACATTGGGGTACAGGGGAGATGATGATGATGATGTGGGGTGGTAGGCAGCTGACAGTAGGGTACAGGGGAGATGATGTGGGGTGGTAGGCAGCTGACAGTGGGGTACAGGAGGGGTGATGATGACGTGGGGTGGTAGGCAGCTGACAGTGGGGTACAGGGGGATGATGATGATTATGTGGGGTGGTAGGCAGCTGACAGTGAGGTACAGGGGGAGATGATGATGATGTGGGGTGGTAGGCAGCTGACGGTAGGGTTCAGGGGAAGGGGTGATGATGACGTTGGGTGGTAGGCAGCTGACAGTGGGGTTCAGGGGGAGGGATGATGATGACGTGGGGTGGTAGGCAGCTGAAAGTGGGGTACAGGGGGGATGGTGATGACGTGGGTTTGTAGGCAGCTGACAGTAGGGTACAGGGAGGGGGTGATGATGACGTGGGGTGGTAGGCAGCTGACAGTGGGGATCGGGGGGGGGGGATGATGATGAGGTGGGGTGGTAGGCAGCTGACAGTGGGGTACAGGGAGGGGATGTTGATGACGTGGGGTGGTAGGCAGCTGACAGTGGGGTACAGGGGAGATGATGATGATGTGGGGTGGTAGGCAGCTGACAGTGGGGTACAGGGGAGATGATGATGATGTGGGGTGGTAGGCAGCTGACAGTGGGGTACAGGGGAGATGATGTGGGGTGGTAGGAAGCTGACAGTGGGGTACAGGAGGGGTGATGATGACGTGGGGTGGTAGGCAGCTGACAGTGGGGTACAGGGGGATGATGATGATTATGTGGGGTGGTAGGCAGCTGACAGTGGGGTACAGGGAGGGGATGATGATGTGGGGTGGTAGGCAGCTGACATTGGGGTACAGGGGAGATGATGATGATGATGTGGGTGGTAGGCAGCTGACAGTAGGGTACAGGGGAGATGATGTGGGGTGGTAGGCAGCTGACAGTGGGGTACAGGAGGGGTGATGATGACGTGGGGTGGTAGGCAGCTGACAGTGAGGTACAGGGGGAGATGATGATGATGTGGGGTGGTAGGCAGCTGACGGTAGGGTTCAGGGGAAGGGGTGATGATGACGTTGGGTGGTAGGCAGCTGACAGTGGGGTTCAGGGGGAGGGGTGATGATGACGTAGGGTGGAAGGCAGCTGAAAGTGGGGTACAGGGGGGATGGTGATGACATGGGTTTGTAGGCAGCTGACAGTGGGGTACAGGGAGGGGATGATGATGATTATGTGGGGTGGTAGGCAGCTGACAGTGAGGTACAGGGGAGATGATGATGATGTGGGGTGGTAGGCAGCTGACGGTAGGGTTCAGGGGAAGGGGTGATGATGACGTTGGGTGGTAGGCAGCTGACAGTGG
This sequence comes from Lithobates sylvaticus, assembly GCA_028564925.1. Classification (NCBI taxonomy): domain Eukaryota; kingdom Metazoa; phylum Chordata; class Amphibia; order Anura; family Ranidae; genus Lithobates; species Lithobates sylvaticus. The sequence goes on from CM053031.1 coordinate 88,861,629, forward strand.
GGTTCAGGGGGAGGGGTGATGATGACGTAGGGTGGAAGGCAGCTGAAAGTGGGGTACTGGGGGGATGGTGATGACATGGGTTTGTAGGCAGCTGACAGTGGGGTACAGGGAGGGGATGGTGATGACGTGGGTTGGTAGGCAGCTGACAGTGGGGTACAGGGAGGGGATGGTGATGACGTGGGTTGGTAGGCAGCTGACAGTGGGGTACAGGGAGGGGGTGATGATGACGTGGGTTGGTAGGAAGCTGACAGTGGGGTACAGGGAGGGGGTGATGATGACGTGGGTTGGTAGGAAGCTGACAGTGGGGTACAGGGAGGGGGTGATGATGATGTGGGGTGGTAGGCAGCTGACAGTGGGGTACAGGGAGGGGATGGTGATGACGTGGGTTGGTAGGCAGCTGACAGTGGGGTACAGGGAGGGGATGATGATGACATGGGTTGGTAGGCAGCTGACAGTGGGGTACAGGGAGGGGGTGATGATGACGTGGGTTGGTAGGAAGCTAACAGTGGGGTACAGGGAGGGGGTGATGATGACGTGGGGTGGTAGGCAGCTGACAGTGGGGTACAGGGGGATGAAGATAAGGATGATAACAGGAGTAGGGTGGTAGATGCTAGAGGTGGGGTACATGGTGATGAGAATGACAGGAGGCAGGGTGGTAGGATGTCACAGGTGGGGTAGGGGATGATGATGACAGGGGGTGAGGTGGTAGTCATCTGGCAGTGGGGTAAAGCAGAGATGATGGTAGGGTGGTGGGATGCCAGGAACAGGGGGATTAGGATAAAAATGGAGATGATGACAGGGGTAAGTTGGTAGGAAGCTGACAGTGGAAAGTACTACAGGAGGTAGGATAATGCCAGGAATAGGGGGATGAGGAGGATAATGATGATAGTATGGGGTCAGTAGGTGGAATCATATGCTGGATTGCATGCATCATCACTCAGGGCAGTGTGTGTGAGGTCACAGGGGCGGAAGGCAGCGGGGGGGGGGGGGGCTCACCTCAGTCAGGAGGTGATGTCATGGGTCGGGATGTGTCAGTGTCGGCACGGGCAGGACTGTACCTTTGAGGCTGTTAGTTGTAGACTGGCTCCTGGATGATCGCCGGGCGTCAGCTCTGACAGTTTCTCCTCCTTTTTAGAATCAGATCGTCCACCCTGCAGAAGAGATCGGGGAGCCGGGGGAGCTGCTCAGCCACTGCAGGCATAGGCATTATCCAAGCTCTGCATATAGCCAGCGTCAGAGATCCGCGGTGCACGGCAGGAGGGAGGAGCCGGGAGAGAGGAGTACATGGCTCCACCCACTGACCCTCAGACCTCAAGCAGTGGTCAGTGACAGTCCGCCCCTGGGTGGGGAAAACGAGTTGCGGCCCCAGACGCAAGTCGGGGACACCGACCGGGGGACATTCCCTGCAACTCCCAAATGCGCATTAGGCATATTAGGCGACAGCGAGGCCCCTGAGAGGGCGAGGCCTTAGGCGGCCGCCTTAATTGCCTAATTAGAGAGCCGCCTCTGTGCCCATGCATTATAGTTTGGAGAGAAAGTTCAAATATGAAGTACTGTATATACTCAAGTATAAGCCGAGTTTTTCAGCACATTTTTTTGTGCTGAAAATGCCCCCCTCATACTCGAGTCAAGCACTTTTCTGCAGCAGAGAATGACATTTTCCAAACCGACTTTGGGGCCCAGTATCTCGGGGCCACTTGGTGCTAGGAACCCCAGCTTGGATATGTTGTAGTGCTAGTTCCACTGGGTTTGCACACAAAATGTGGGGTTTCTAGCACCAAGTGGCCCAAATTCAGTCAACTGTGTCCATCTGCAGCAATGTTTTTTTGGGACCCTTTGGGTCCAGAGACCCCAAATTGTGTCTGCAGCTAGGGGGCATCTATGAACCCTTAACTACCGAGTTTGAAGTTCGGGGGACCTATGGCTACAAATAGGCACAGTGAGGCATGCAAATGGGCACAGTGAGGCTGCAAATGGGCATTGTTGACCCTCTTTTCCACTTACAGTAGCTGCGCATTTCTCACCCTAGGCTTATACTCGAGTCAATAAGTTTTCCCATTTTTTTGTGGTAAAATTAGATGCCTCTGCTCATGGGCGTCCGCAGAACTTTTTTCAGGGGGGGGCATAATTTTAGGGTCACCCATGCACCGCCCCTTTTCGACAATGTGATTATCACATTATTATGGTCAGAGTCTGCAGACGTATTACAATCCCTAGGATGAGTAATGGGTAATGGCCAACAGGCTCTCTTACCAGACCCAGTGAAACTACAGCAGTGATCACTCCGGCTGGACGATCGCTCACTCTGGGTTCCCCGGGGACGTCTCTGGTCAGTAGTGTAGCATGTCTGTACCCTGGTAGTGGCTCAGTCTTTCTCTCTCTGGTGGTACTGGACAGCATGACTCTTTTGTGGCCCTGGCAGGCTCTCTCTCTGGCTTCCGCCCAGCACACTCCTCGTCCTGTAGCACTCTCTCCCTCAGGTTCTTTCCAGGCTGCAGTCTCTCAATCTCTCTCTTGATCGAGCTGTAGCCTCCTCCCTGTGGAAAATGGAGCCGCCAATCTTTTGGGACTACCTGTCCCATGAAGCTTGCCTCTCCTAGTCGCCTTTGATTGGCCCTCAGTTATGTCCAATAGGGAAGGAACGGAGCAGGGCAGGAAGCTGGGTGGGGAACCTGGTGAGAGCCGCTGTCTCTTCTCCCTGACAGAAGAATGGGTGGGGCGAGCGGGGGAAACCTCTGATAGCCCGCAGCTCGCCATTCTTCCGTCACAGCACCGCCAAGTTCTCTGCTGGACTGAGCAGGGAAAAGAGCCCAAAGTCACACTACACTTGACAGCACCTTAATGGTGTCACCCCACTGGTGGGTGGCACCTGGGTGCGGCACCTCGATAGAGACACAACTGTGCTGAATTTAAGATCTGATCAGGGGCGTACCTAGAGCATTTGGCACCCGGGGCGACTCCTATATCTGGCACCCCCCCCCCCCTTCAATTTAAAATGTAAAAACACCCCACTGTGTCCCCTGTATACCTCTTCATCCCCAATATCTGTTTGTCACTACTTTGTACACCCTCTCGACAACTGGACCCCTTTACATTACACAGCCCCCCGCAGCTCTGGACCCCTTTACATTACACAACCCTCTGCACCTCCTGGACTCCTTTACATTACACAACCCCCTGCACCTCCTGGACCCCTTTACATTACACAACCCTCTGCACCTCCTGGACCCCTTTACATTACACAACCCTCTGCACCTCCTGGACCCCTTTACATTACACAATCCTCTGCACCTCCTGGACTCCTTTAAATTACACAGCACCCCTGCACCTCAGGACCCCTTTACATTACAAAACCCTCTGCACCTCCTGGACTCCTTTACATTACACAACCCCCTGGACCCCTTTACATTACACAACTCCCCTGCACCTCCTGGACCCCTTTACATTACACAACCCTCTGCACCTCCTGGACTCCTTTACATTACACAACCCCCTGCACCTCCTGGACCCCTTTACATTACACAGCCCTCTGCACCTCCTGGACCCCTTTAAATTACACAGCACCCTGCACCTCAGGACCCCCTTTACATTACACAGCACCCTGCACCTCAGGACCCCTTTACATTACACAGCACCCTGCACCTCAGGACCCCTTTACATTACAAAACCCTCTGCACCTTCTGGACTCCTTTACATTACACAACCCCCCGAACCCCTTTACATTACACAACCCCCCTGCACCTCCTGGACCCCTTTTCATTACACAACCTCCCTGCACCTCCTGGACCCCTTTACATTACACAACCCTCTGCACCTCCTGGACCCCTTTACATTACACAGCACCCTGCACTTCAGGACCCCTTTACATTACACAACCCCCTGCACCACCTGGACTCCTTTACATTACACAACCCCCTGCACCACCTGGACTCATTTACAATACACAGCACCCTGCACCTCTGGACTCCTTTACATTACACAACCCCCTGCACCACCTGGACTCCTTTACATTACACAGCACCTTTCACCTCAGGACCCCTTTACATTACAAAACCCTCTGCACCTCCTGGACCCCTTTACATTACAAAACCCTCTGCACATCCTGGACCCCTTTACATTACACAGCACCCTGCACCTCAGGACCCTTTACATTACACAGAACCCTGCACCTCAGGACCCCTTTACACTACACAGCACCCTGCACCTCAGGACCCCTTTACATTACACAGCACCCTCGACCTCAGGACCCCTTTACATTACAAAACCCTCTGCACCTCTGGACCCCTTTACATTACACAACCCCTGCACCTCAGGACCCCTTTACATTACACAACCCCCTGCACCTCAGGACCCCCTTTACATTACACAACCCCCTGCACCTCAGGACCCCTTTACATTACACAGCACCCTGAAGCCTTTGGGTTCACACTGGTGTCCTGGAGTTTGTCGCAGTGCTGGGGTATACACAGTTTTTCTGCATTTTATCCCCATTTTTAGCTGCAGTCCCACAGACTTCTATTATTTTGTGTAATTTTACTGTGTTTTCTGAAAGCACATCAAAGATTCAGTATAGAGGACATTTGGTGCGCTTTCAGAAAATGTTGCAAAAATGTGTAACCTAATAGAAGTCTGTGGGACTGTAGTGAAAATTGAGGCAACTGAACCACAGCGCATCAGTGTGACCCCACTTGAGTCCTGGTTCACATATATGCGATGCAGAAATCAGCGCAATTCCAGTGCGGATTCCTGCATTGCATGTTGCTTGACGGCCGTTCACGCTGCCCTTTGCAAACTGCTACGGGTGTCAATGTAAAATTAATGACACCCCCAGATCGGTTTGCAGATTGCAGTGAGAACTGTGAAATGGTGCAGGAATCGGATTGCATAAGTGTAAACACCCATCCAATCCGATTCCAGTGCAGACCAAAAAAAGGGTCCTCTTTGCACAGACATAGCATGTGATTTGCACAGCAATGCGGTGCGAATCACATGCAATGTCTATGATCACACCCTGGTAAAGTAACATGATGGGGCCAACCAGTGGCGGTGCGTGCATAGAGGGCGCAGGAGCGCCGCCCCCCCCTCTCCTGCACCGCTCTATCACCAATAGATAGATTCATGCAATGCATGAATCTATCTATTGTCACCGCTGCCGCCCCCTATTCAGGTGTCCGGCCCCTGATCGGGCGCCGGGCATCTGAATTACAGTGGGGGGGGGTGTTGCTGGAAGCGCCCCTATTAGAGCTGTAAGCTCTAATAGGGGACCCTATTAGAGCGGTGTGCTCTAATAGGCTTCCCTAAGTGTAAACAGCGGGCGCACGGCTGTGCGTTCGCTGATTACACAGTATTGTGTTAGGGAAGCGAATACATCGCTTCCCTAACACAGACCCGCCTCTCAGCCAATCAGGTTGCCAGGTCTGTTACCTGTCACCTGATTGGCTGAAGTCACAGGCGCTGTGATTGGACGCTAGGCGTCCAATCACCTAGCGTCCAATCACAGCAGAAGAAGACAGGAGGAGCGCGGGAGAAGACATCCGACGGAGACACCGCTCGTCGCCTGACGCCGTCACCAGCTGCACACCGGGACAAGGTAAGTGCAGAGGGCAGGCAGGGGGCACAGTGGCAGCACTTGAGGGGCACAGTGGCAGCACTTTAGGGGCACAGTGGCAGCACTTTAGGGGTACAGTGGCAGCACTTTAGGGGCACAGTGGCAGCACTTAAGGGGCACAATGGCAGCACTTAAGGGGCACAATGGCAGAACTTGGGGCACAATGGCAGAACTTGGGGCACAGTGGCAGCACTTAAGGGGCACAATGGCAGAACTTGGGGCACAATGGCAGCACTTAAGGGGCACAATGGCAGAACTTGGGGCACAATGGCAGAACTTGGGGCACAGTGGCAGCACTTAAGGGGCACAATGGCAGAACTTAAGGGGCACAATGGCAGAACTTGGGGCACAATGGCAGCACTTAAGGGGCACAGTGGCAGCACTTGGGGCACAGTGGCAGCACTTGGGGCACAGTGGCAGAACTTGGGGCACAGTGGCAGCACTTGGGGCACAATGGCAGAACTTGGGGCACAGTGGCAGAACTTGGGGCACAGTGGCAGCACTTGGGGCACAGTGGCAGCGTTTGGGCACAGTGGCAGCGTTTGATGGGCACAGTGGCAGCGTTTGATGGGCACAGTGGCAGCACGTGGTGCCTCTGCTTATATTCGGGTCAGCTTATACTCGAGTATATACGGTAATCTAAATAATTTTCTCTTACTACCTACTTTCTCAACTTCGTAGAAATGCATATGTAGCAATTTAGCTTTCAACTGCAAGACTGACAGATATTGAGAAACATTTGTTATCTAAAAAAGTTCAACAAAAAAGCAAAGTTCATTTTGTGATAGCTGATAAGGAATTAGAGTGGATTACAAAGTGCATATAAGTGCATACAGTGCTGTGTAAAGAGTTTTGAATGAACCTCTTGGTTTCTCAAAGGCAGACATGAGTTTTTTCAACGTTCTTAGATTTCTTTTTTTTTTGGTGACATTTAGACTGAATGAAGGTGGAAAGCTGCTAGTTGTACCGCAAGATGGAAGCCATTGGCTCAGCATGCGAAACTTGGTGGAGGAGCTGTCCCACAGAGGTCATGAGAGTGTTGTGGTTGTCCCGGATGTTAACTTTCACTTTAAGAATTTAGACCAATTCACAGTGAGAACTTTTTCTGCTCCCTACACAATGGAATATATGGAATCAATAATAAAAGACTATACTGATACAGTGTTTGGAGAGAGGACAGGCTTACAGAAAGCAATGTACATGTATGATAGGATCGTGAATATGAGAAATTCTTGTGTAGCAGCATGTCAGAACCTTCTTTACAATGAAACTCTTATGAATGAAATGGAAACATTCAAGTTTGATGCTATGTTGACTGATCCGGTTTTCCCATGTGGAGAGATATTAGCAGAACATTTATCTATTCCAACTGTGTTCTTCATGAGAGGGGCTTTATTTGGGGTTGACCAGGAAGCAACCCAGTCTCCCAGCCCACTTTCCTATGTGCCACGATTCTTCACTGGGTACACTGACCACATGACCTTCAAAGAAAGAGTAAAAAACTTTCTGTTGAGATATGCTGAGCTGATTATGTGCCGAATTTTCTATGCTCCTTTTGCCCAACTGGCATCAGATTTTCTGCACAGGGAGGTCACAGCTGTGGACCTTTTTAGTCGGGCTTCAATCTGGCTATTAAGATATGACTTTGCCTTTGAATTTCCAAGACCTTTAATGCCAAGCATGGTATTTATTGGAGGAATCAACTGTGCCAAGAAGAAGCATCTAAACCAGGTAGAAATTATTGTATGAAAATTATTTGAATGAAAAAAAATGCATGCAATCCAGCATGCCAGGTTTTGAATGGGCCTTAATTAAAGACCAGCAATGAATGAACAGACAAAAAAAAAAAGACATTGCTACTTGTATCCCTTAACTTAAAGCGGAGGGCCACCCTAAAATAAAAAATTTAGGGCTGTGAAAATTAAAGATTAATTCCTTGATTAATCGATAAATTTTTTTGATCGCTCAAAATTCTTTTGATCGGTACTCACCTCTACCCCGGCTTCCGGGTCTTCAGGGAGTTCTGTCAGAGATCCGGTGATGTCACAGACATCAACGTCACTGGACTCCTCCCCCCTTCCCCAAGTGCCTCCATCTGCTAACGAAGGGAAGGGGGAGGAGTCCGTGACGTCAAAGTTCTGATTGAACGTAACGTGTACAGGGGAGGAGCTACGCATGACGTCACCCGCTGCTGCCCTACGGAACTAACGTGATTGTCGGCTTTACATGCTGTGTTTTTATCATCTTTATGTGAGTAGTTTGTGTTTGAACACAAAAATGTAATATTATACTTAAGCGGTGAGCACTTAGATCTTTTTTATCTACCCATGACCTGGCGTCCTTGCTGAGATCTAAGGAGACGTGAGAGAAGTTTATGGTCCGTGTTAACCCTTTTGATACCCGCTTGCATGACCACCTGTTTGCACAGGGGTCCATGCCATGAGGTGAGAGTGATTAGTTAGACCGGAGGTGGAGGGATTGTCACGCTACTGTGGAAAAAAGATGACTCACGTCAGTGTTACAGTTTGAATTTAAAACGTATTTGTGTGAACTGTGAGGTTAAGTCATGGATTGTGGAAACTAACTAGTGTCGGGTGATTGTATATAGTGTATACCACATTTAACACTGACTAATGCAGAGTTGCAATGCAAGGAGATCAGATAAAAGTAGTTGGATCTGTATGTGAGCTATAATTTCGAACTTGAAAATTTTAATCAGGAACATCCCTAAAAAAATTCCATTAATATTCTTATAAAGTAAAATAAAAACATTTGAAAAATAAAATGTTTTTTACTTACCAGAAACCCCTGTTGCTAGGCAGTCTTCCTAATCTGCCTCTTCCTATTCCGCGGCGCTGTTTCTTCAGTTCCTCCTCTTCGGCGAGCGGCCCTGTTGCCTTCTGGGACATGTGTGTGTCCCAGAAAACAACAGGACCATTCACAAAGCGCTGCGCAACTAGCAGTAGGAAACGAGCAGTGAAGCTGCAAGGCTCCACTGCCTGTTTCCCTTAGTTAGGATGGCGGCGCCGGCACCCGATCTAAAGGACGGATCGGCCTCGGGGGGGCCGACATCGCGGGCTCGCTGGACAGGTAATTGTCTTTATTAAAAGTCAGAAGCTACAGTGTTTGTAGTTGCTGACTTTCAAAAAAAAAAAAACGGTGGACCTCCTCTTTAACCGCTTCCCGACCGCCTCCTGCACATTTACGTCGGCAGAATGGCACGGCTGGGCAAAAGCACGTACAGGTACGTCCCCTTTAAATTGCCCAGCCGTGGGTCACGCTCGTGACTCGGTCGGGAGCTCCGTGACCACGGCCGCGGGACCAGCGGACCCGATCGCCGCTGGTGTCCCGCGATCGGGTCACAGAGCTGAAGAACGGGGAGAGGTCTGTGTAAACAAACCTCTTCCCGCGCTTCCTACACTGATTGTCACTGATCGGCTGTTCCCTGTCATCGGGAAAGCCGATCAGTGACGTCAGACGTCAACCACACCCCCTACTGTAAAAAAAAAACACAAGTCACAGACCTAACCCCTCCCCGCCCCCTAGTGGTTAACTCTTTCACTGCCAGTGTCATTTATACAGGAATCAATGCATTTAAATAGCATTGATTGCTGTATAAATGACAATGGTCCCAAAAATGTGTCAAAAATGTCCGATGTGTCCGCCATAATTTCGCATTCACAATAAAAATCGCCGCCATTACTAGTAAAAAAATATTTTTTTATAAAAATGCTATAAAACTATACCCTATTTTGTAAACGCTATAACTTTTGCGCAAACCAATCAATAATCGCTAATTGCGATTTTTTTTACCAAAAATATGTAGAAGAATACGTATCGGCCTAAATGAGGAAAAAAATAGTTTTTTTATATATTTTTGTGGGGGATATTTATTATTTATTTGGGAGCCACGTCGCTCGACCGCGCAATTGTCAGTTAAAGCGACGCAGTGCCGAATCGCAAAAAGGGGCCTGGTTCTTTTTGCTCCAAATTGGTCTGGGGCTGAAGTGGTTAAAGATGTGAACGGGCCTGCAAGTTTTCATTTGTATTTTATTTTAGTTATAGAAAACCATATAGCTAAATCTTGCAAATATAAATAATTTAGTAGCAGATCACCTCACAAGCAAAACATCTCCATAAGAGACAAAAGACCTCAAAGTTTCTTCTTATTGGGGTTGATTTGCTTAAAGGTAAATAGGCTGTTCACAGGTAAATAGCCTGTTCACTTTGCAAGGGAATTTGCCCCAGAGCCTAGTGAATGAGGTGAAGCTCTGCTTCCTTCATCAAATTATGTGCAAGGAAAAATGCTATTTTTTTTATTTTCCTTGCATGTGAGTGGGTATTCTTTGCAAAAGGAACCACATTCATTAAACTCTGAGACTAACTCCCTTGCAAAGTGAACAGTCTATTTGCCTTTAGTAATTCAACTCCCTTGTGTTGTATGAGGATTGCAGCCATGCTTTAAACCAGTGTCAAAATCAATAACCAGGTTGTGCTGAAAAGAATACCAGAGGGCACCCACCTACGTGCAGCATTAGAAAAACTTTAACGATAAAAAGACAATAAACAACTCGCAAAGGTAGCAAATATGGCACCTGTCATAAGCATATCACGGTACAGACCGCATGTGGATGCATGGCAGATCACTCCAATCCAGGAAACAGCCTCACTGCAGCTAGCTGGGTAAAGACACGTGCAGAACTAAAAAATGTGTTTTTGTTTTTGTTTTGATTCATTATTTGCATAAATTCATTTAGTTAAATTAGTTTAATCCTCTTAATTCGTTTTCGGAATTAGTTTCATTTATTCGTATTCGAATCAATAAAAATTTTTGGAATTTGAATTTAAATAGTTTTCAAATCAATTTCAAATAGTTTTGGAATTCAAATAGTTTTCAAATTCGTATAGTTTTCCAATTCGAAAAATTTTCGAATTCGGAAAGTTTTCGGATTCGAAAAGTTTTTAATTTAAAAAGTTTTCCAATTTCCAAAGAGAATAAAATAGAAAAGAAGATAAATGAATAGAGTAGAAAAAAATTGAATAGAAAAGAATATAACAGAAAATGAAAGAATAGAATATAATAGAGTAAAACAGAAATAAATAGAACAGAAAATAAAATCACAGAATAGAATAAAAAAATAGAATAAAATAGAATAAAAAAAGAATAGAATAAAATAGAAAGAATATAACTATCTTCTGAAATTCGAATAGAAAAGAATAGAATACAAAAGAATATAATTCAAGAAACAATAGAACAGAATAGAAACAATATAACCAAAATTCAAATAGAATCAATTTGAATAGAATATAAAATAAGAAATTAGAATAGAATAGAAAAATAAATAGTATAAAAAAAATAGAATATAAAGAATATAACCATCTTCCTGTTCTAATCTATTATTTTCTATTCTATTCAAATTAGAATTGATTCTATTTGAATTTTGGGAAATGGTTATATTCTTTCTATTCTATTCTATTGGTTTTTTTTAATTCTATAATTTTTCTATTTATTTATTCTATTCTTTTCTATTCTATTATTTTCTATTCTATTTGAATTTCAGAAGATGGTTCTATTCAATCTATTCTATTCTGTTTTTTTTTTCTATTCTATTCTGTTACTTTCAATTCTATTCTAATCTATACTTTTCTATTCTATTCTTTTCTATTCAAAATTTGAATTTGGGAAGATGGTTCTATTCGTTCTATTCTATTCTGATGTTCTTTTCTATACTATTTTGTTATTTTCTATTCTATTCTAATCTATTCTTTTCTATTTTATTAAAATTTGAATCTATTTTATTTGAAATTCGAATTTCACAAGAAGGTTATATTCTTTCTATTTTATTCTATTCTTTTCTATTCATTTTTTTCTATTCTATTCCCTTATTTTATATTCTATTTTACTCTCTTTGGAAATTGGAAAACAAATCGAAAACTTTTCGAATCTCAAAACTTTTCGAATTTGAAAACTATTCAAATTCAAAAACTATGCGACTTTGCTTCTAAAACTATTCAAATTGTTTTGAATTAGAATTGTGTCCGATTTATTTTTTTCATTATTTCGGATTGGTTTAAATTTGGTACTATTGTAATTCAAAAATTTGGATTCATTAGAATTTCCAAAAACTGAAAATAAATCAGAATTTCAATTTGGAGCGAAACGAACTGCACATTTCTAGCTGGTTAGAAGAAACCAGGACGCAGGCTCAGAACCACAAAGATCTCTGGCTTCCTGGTCCTTGGTTCTGAGCCTGCTTCCTGTTTTTTTCCACCTGGCCAGTGGCAGTGAGGCTGTTTCCTGAAATGCAGTGATCTGCTATCCGTCCACATGGGATCTGTACTGGGATGTGCTTATGACAAGCCCCATATGTTGCTTCCTTTGTAAAATGTTTATTGTAATTTTGTCATGAAAATCTTTCTTATAGCGGAGTTCCACTGAAAAATGGAACTTCCGCTTTTCGGATTACTCCCCCCCTCCGGTGCCACATTTGGTCCCTTAAGGGGGGAGAGGGGAGCAGATACCTGTCTAATCCAGGTATTTGCTCCCACTTCCGGGAATAGATATCCGCAGTATTTGTGGATATCTACGCCATGTCCAGCGCCTCATCCATCCCCTTGCTGTCTTGTGGGAGACACACAGGTCCCAGAAGACAGCAGGGACCAGTGGGATTGCGCAGCACGACTCACACATGCACAGCAGGGAACCAGGCTGTGAAGCCGCAAGGCTTCACTTCCTGATTCCCTTACCAAAGATGGCGGCGCCTCCACCCGAGAGCTGAGGGACAGATCAGCTTCGGGTGCCGACATTGTGGGCGCCCTGGACAGGTAAGTGTCCATATTTAAAAAATCAGCAGCTGCAGTATTTGTAGCGGCTGATTTAAAAAAAAAATTGGCGGAACTCCGCTTTAAGCAGGCCATAGATGATAACATTTTCTGTCCTTCCACCATGAGTAGGAAGAAAAGAAAATTGTTTCACTGACTGTGTTGCTGGGGGAATCTCTCCTGCCGAGCTATTCTTCTGTGCCGGCAGAACACAATGATAACTGATAGCGGCTATAGCTGCTGGCAGTAATCACATACAATAGAATCCGACAGGCTGGTTGTACTGAAGTTGATCAGAAGATCAAGCTGGGATGAAAGCAAATTTGTGGCATTGCTCTTGTGTTAAATATAGAGATTTCTAAAAAAAAGTCACTCGAGGCAGGGTAGATTAGACCAGAAAAAGACTTTTCCTAATACACAGTTTTTCAACATCAAAACATGCACTGAAGAGAATGCTATCCCAGCTGGCTACGCTTCCACAGTACCAGTGCTATGAATACTGGTCTGCGAGACCACAGGCTCTTCAGGCTTGCTCAGCCTTGTAGATTGCAGCACCTCGCTGCACGGGTCGACACTCTGACCTCTCAATAGGAGCCCACCTGATTACTGGAATGAGTAACCACAAGGTGGACCACAAGGTGGAAGTCTTTGGCTCGCCATGAGTAGCGTGGTGGAGAAGTTGTCCCAAAGAGGTCACCAGATTGTTATGGTAGTCCCTGAAGTACATTTTTACATAAATAAGATGGATAATGTCACAGTGAGAACTTTTACTGTACCCTTTAACAAAGAGTTTATGGAATCGAAGGTAAAGGAGACTGGTCATGATGATATATTTCAATTCTGGCCTGTTCTGCAGGATGTGAAGTTTATGTATGATAGAATAGTAAACATAACCAGTTTTGTAGTTACTCAGTGTGAATACTTACTGCGAAATGACTCCCTTATCAAGTATTTGGAAGACTACAAGTTTGATGCTATGCTGAATGACCCAGTCTACCCATGTGGAGAAATCATTGCTGAACATCTTTCTATACCGTCCGTGTCTTTCAGGGGGGCTTTCTTTGGTGCAGACCTGGAAGCAACACAGCCTCCAGTCCCAGCTTCTTATGTTCCTAGATTCTTTACTGTGTACACCGACCATATGGAGTTTAGTCAGAGAGCGAAAACGTTATAATAAGTTATATCGACCAGATTGTATGCCGCTTATTCTATGCACCCTATGCCCGTTTAGCTTCAGACTACTTGCAAAAGGATGTCACAGCTATGGATCTTTTCAGTAGAGCTTCCATTTGGCTTCTAAGATATGACTTTGTATTTGAATTTCCTAGACCTATTATGCCAAACATGATCTTTATAGGAGGCATCAATTGTGTTCATAGAAACCCTCTAACTCAAGTAGGTGCAATGCTTGCTACTGCCTTTAAAGTCTGTGTTTCTTAGTTTTTTTAACTGTTGTGTTATTATTTGTTGTCAGTAAATAACTGGGATGAATTTCCCAACCAGCACACCAGGCCTTTGTGAATTAAGGTGCAACCTAAGCCATTTTTTTTTAATATAATTTTAATTAGCGTGAGGAACAGTTACAGCCCCTGTAAACATTTTTTTACAGTTGTCTATGTTCCCATGCAGAAAGTTCTCCTCACTTTCTGTATTTTTAACAATTGTTACAACAGAAAACTAGAACATTCAAAACCATCCTCTTTATTATTTACTGAGGGACAATTACTTTTCCTCAAAAAGTTGAATGCCTTTCCCAGTTTGCCCATGCATTATAGTTTGGAGAGAAAGATCAAATATGAAGTCATCTAAATAATTTTTCCCTTACTACCTACTTTCTCAACTTTGTAGAAATGCATATGCAGCTATTTAGCTTTCAACTGCAGGACTGACAGATATTGAGAAACATTTGTTATCTGAAAAAGTTCAACAAAAAAGCAAAGTTCATTTTGTGATAGCTGATAAGGAATTAGAGTGGATTATGAAGTGCATATAGTGCTGTGTAAAGAGTTTTGAATGAACCTCTTGGTTTCTCAAAGGCCGCGTACACACGAAGGGACAATCCCGCGGGATTATCCTCTGGACTGAAGTCCAGAGGATAATCCCCTCGTGTGTGGGCGCCGGCGGACTTTTTGGCGCCAAAGTACGGCGGACTAAAGTTTCAGGTTTTGTTCTCAAATTATCCGCTGGACTTGGAAGTCCAGCGGACAATCCCGCCGTTAGTGGGCAAGTCCGCGGGACTTTTGAAATGAACGGACTTGCCGCTCATCGGCAAGTCCGTTCATTTAGCACGTGACTTCAGGTTACGTAGCTAGCGTAGGCAGTTACTGCCGCCGCGCTAGCTCCGTGACCTGGCATGGATTTAAAGGGAATCCCCACGCCGAAAAAACGGCGTGGGGGTTCCCCCCAAATCCATGTCAGACCCTCATCCGAGCACGCAGCCTGGCAGGCCAGGAAAGGGGTGGGGACGAACGAGCGCCCCCCCCTCCTGAGCCGTACCAGGCCGCGTGCCCTCAACATGGGGGGTGCCCTGGGGAAAGGGGGGCCGTGCGGCCCCCCCACCCCAAAGCACCTTGTCCCCATGTTGATGAGGACAAGGGCCTCTTCCCGACAACCCTGGCCGTTGGTTGTCGGGGTCTGCGGGCGGGGGCTTATCGGAATCTGGGAGCCCCCTTTAATAAGGGGGCCCCCAGATACCGGCCCCCCACCCTATGTGAATGAGTATGGGGTACGATGTACCCCTACCCATTCACCTAAGGTGTAAAATGTAAAGTAAAAAAAAAACACCCACACTTTTGAAAAAATACTTTATTGCACTGCTCCGGGGGTCTTCTTCCGTCTTGGGGGTCTTCTCGCCGGACTCCCCCGCCATTTACCAAGCTCTTTTACCGAGCGAGGGGAGTCCGGCTACCTTCTTCGTCGTCGCCGCCGTCTGGGGGTCTCGATCCGCCTTCGGGGGTCTTCTTCCGTCTTGGGGGTCTTCTCGCCGGACTCCTCCCCTCTCTTCTGCTCTTTTACCTAGCTCTTTCACGAGGGGAGGTGTCCGGCTACCTTCTTCGTCGTCGCCGCCGTCGTCTGGGGGTCTCGATCCGCCTTCGGGGGTCTTCCGGGGGTCTCTTCTGTTCTTGCGGCGGTCGTCGTCTTCCGCGCCGCCGGCGCCTTGTCCTTCTTCTTCTTGTCCTTCTTGTTCTTCTTCTTCTTCCGATGTTGACCCGTCGCTGTCTCTGCCCGGAATGCCTGTGCCGATCTGCGCTCGGACTTATATAGGGACATGGGGGACAGGGTCACATGTTCATGTCACATGGTGACCCCGCCCCCTTGTGTTGTCACAGTCCCGGAGGATGCTGGGACTGTGACATCGCAAGGGGGCGGGGTCACCATGTGACATGAACATGTGACCCTGTCCCCCATGTCCCTATATAAGTCCGAGCGCAGATCGGCACAGGCATTCCGGGCAGAGACAGCGACGGGTCAACATCGGAAGAAGAAGAAGAACAAGAAGGACAAGAAGAAGAAGGACAAGGCGCCGGCGGCGCGGAAGACGACGACCGCCGCAAGAACAGAAGAGACCCCCGGAAGACCCCCGAAGGCGGATCGAGACCCCCAGACGACGGCGGCGACGACGAAGAAGGTAGCCGGACACCTCCCCTCGTGAAAGAGCTAGGTAAAAGAGCAGAAGAGAGGGGAGGAGTCCGGCGAGAAGACCCCCAAGACGGAAGAAGACCCCCGAAGGCGGATCGAGACCCCCAGACGGCGGCGACGACGAAGAAGGTAGCCGGACTCCCCTCGCTCGGTAAAAGAGCTTGGTAAATGGCGGGGGAGTCCGGCGAGAAGACCCCCAAGACGGAAGAAGACCCCCGGAGCAGTGCAATAAAGTATTTTTTCAAAAGTGGGGTGTTTTTTTTTACTTTACATTTTACACCTTAGGTGAATGGGTAGGGGTACATCGTACCCATACTCATTCACATAGGGTGGGGGGCCGGTATCTGGGGGCCCCTTATTAAAGGGGGCTCCCAGATTCCGATAAGCCCCCGCCCGCAGACCCCGACAACCAACGGCCAGGGTTGTCGGGAAGAGGCCCTTGTCCTCATCAACATGGGGACAAGGTGCTTTGGGGTGGGGGGGCCGCACGGCCCCCCTTTCCCCAGGGCACCCCCCATGTTGAGGGCACGCGGCCTGGTACGGCTCAGGAGGGGGGGGGCGCTCGTTCGTCCCCACCCCTTTCCTGGCCTGCCAGGCTGCGTGCTCGGATGAGGGTCTGACATGGATTTGGGGGGAACCCCCACGCCGTTTTTTCGGCGTGGGGATTCCCTTAAATCCATGCCAGCTTGCGGAGCTAGCGCGGCGGCATTTACTGCCTACGCTAGCTACGTAACCTGAAGTTACGTTCAAAATGAACGGACTGCTCCGTGTGTGGGCAAGTCCGTTCATTTTCAAAAGTCCCGCGGACTTTTGGCCGGCGGATTATCCGCTGGACAAGTCCGTGCGTGTGTGGGCAAGTCCACACCCTCGGAAAGTCCAGCGGACCTAGCCGGAAAGTCCAGCGGATTGTCCGCTGGACTTAGGTCCGCCGGCAAAAGTCCGTACGTGTGTACGAGGCATAAGGCAGACATGAGTTTTTGCAAAGTTCTTAGATTTCTTTTTTTGTTGGTGACATTTAGACTGAATGAAGGTGGAAAGCTGCTAGTTGTACCGCAAGATGGAAGCCATTGGCTCAGCATGCGAAACTTGTTGGAGGAACTGTCCCACAGAGGTCATGAGAGTGTTGTGGTTGTCCCGGATGTTAACTTTCACTTTAAGAATTTAGACCAATTCACAGTGAGAACCTTTTCTGCTCCGTACAACATTGAATATATGGAATCAATGATAAAAGACTTGATAGTGTTTGAAGAGAGGACAGGCTTACAGAAAGCAATGCATATGTATGATAGGATGGTGAATACGAGAAAACCTTATGTAGCAGCATGTCAGAACCTTCTTTACAATGAAACTCTTATCAATGATTTGGAAACATTCAAGTTTGATGCTATGTTGACTGATCCAGTTTTCCCATGTGGACAGATATTAGCAGAACATTTATCTATTCCAACTGTGTTCTTCATGAGAGGGGCTTTTTTTGAGGAAGCAACCCAGTCTCCCAGCCCACTTTCCTATGTGCCACGATTCCTCACTGAGTACACTGACCACATGACCTTCAAAGAAAGAGTGAAAAACGCTCTGTTGAGATATGCTGAGCTGATTATGTCCCGAATTTTTTATGCTCCTTTTGCCCAACTGGCATCAGATTTTCTGCACAGGGAGGTCACAGCTGTGGACCTTTTTAGTCAGGCTTCAATCTGGCTATTAAGATATGACTTTGTCTTTGAATTTCCGAAACCTTTAATGCCAAACATGGTATTTATTGGAGGAATCAACTGTGCCAAGAAGAAGCATCTAAACCAGGTAGAAATTATTGGTGTTAAAAATATTTGAATTAAAAAAAAATGCATGCAATCCAGCTTGCCAGATTTTGAATGGGCCTTGATTAAAGACCAGCAATGAATTTAACGGAAAAAAAAGAAAGATATTGGTGTTGAATTGCTACTATCTCTTAACTTAAAGATGTGAACGGGCCTGCAAGTTTGCATTTGCATTTTATTTTGGAGTTATAAAAAAAATATAGCCAAATCTTGCAAATATAAATAATTTAGTAGCAGATCACCTCACAAGCAAAACATCTCCATAAGAGACAAAAGACCTCAAAGTCTCTTTTTATTGGGGTTGATTTGCTTAAAGGTATATATGCTGTTCACAGGTAAATAGCCTGTTTACTTTGCAAGGGAATTTGCCCCAGAGCCTAGTGAATGAATTTGCCCCAGAACTGATCGAATCATGTGCAAGGAAAAATGCAATTTGTTTTTATTTTCCTTGCATGTGAGTGGGTATTCTTTGCAAAAGGAACCACATTCATTAAACTCTGGGACTAACTCCCTTGCAAAGTGAACAGCCTATTTGCCTTTAGTAATTCAACTCTCTTGTGTTGTTTGAGGATTGCAAACATGCTGTAAGCCAGTGTCAAAATCAATAACCAGGTTGTGCTGAAAAGAAAACCAGAGGGCACCCACCTACGTGCAGCATTAGAAAAACTTTAACGATAAAAAGACAATAAACAACTCGCAAAGGTAGCAAATATGGCACCTGTCATCCAGGATCCATCCAGGATCCAATCCAGGAAACAGCCTCACTGCAGCTGGCTGGGTATAGACACATGCAGAACTAAAAAATGTGTTTTCTTTTGTTTTGTTTTCGATTTGTTGTTTGCATAAATTCGTTTAGTTAAATTACTTTAATCCTTTTAATTAATTTTTGGAATTAGTTTCATTTATTCAAATTCAAATCAATTCAAATATTTGGAATTCAAATAGTTTTCAAATCAATTTCAAATAGTTTTCGAATTCAAATAGTTTTCAAATTCGAATAGTTTTGCAATTCGAAAAATGTTCTAATTCGGTAAGTTTTCGAATTCGAAAAGTTTTTAGTTTGAAAAGTTTTCCAATTTCCAAAGAGAATAAAATAGAAAAGAAGATAAAGGAATAGAGTAGAAAAAAATTGAATAGAAAAGAATATAGGTGTTATTGGTCAAATCATTTGGTGTTAAAATCATAATCGATCCACGGGTCCCACACCGTGTTAAATTTCTTGGTGTTATTACAGAGTATATAGGTAAGTTTATCGTTAATCATGATCCAGTTGAGTTTACTTTTAACCTGGTCAAGAGGGATTGCCGACTGTCTCCAATGCCTAGCAATCGTAATTCTCGCTGCCATCAATATATAAGTAATCAACTTTACTGATTCTTTGGGTGTTTCATCAGGTAGTTTGTGAAAAAGAGCGGCTTCTGGAGATCTGCAAATGTTTACCCCCGTTACAGAATTTATTAGATTGAAAATCCTAATCCAGAACCTAATTACGAGGGGACACTGCCACCAGATATGGAGCATCGTCCCCAGCTGTCCGCATCGTCGGAAACAATTTGGTGAAGTAGAAGAATGCATTTTAGCTACCCTAGTAGGTACCAGGTACCAACGCAGGAGTGTTTTGTAGTTGGCCTCTATAAGGGTGGTATTGATGGAAATTTTGGATAGCTTATAAGCGATATCTTGCCACTCAAATCTAAGGTAAGGTTTAAGTCCCTCTCCTACTGGTCCATATAAGTAAGTTTCGAATCTGGCTTAGTAAGGGAAGCGTATATTGCAGATATCAGCCCCCTCTGTAAGCCTCTGGCTTGGCACGACAACTCAAATGTTGTGAGTGTAAGGGGTCCCACCCTTAGATTAAGTTTAGCTCTGGCAAAGGATGCGATTTGATTGTATCGTAATATTTCACTAGGAGGCATTTGAAACGTGTCCTTAAAATGCTGCATAGCATATACCTGATCTCCATTAAGGAAGTCGCGGATTCTTAGTAACCCTTTATTAAGTCACCATTGAAACAGTCGTGGAGTCAAGCCAGGTGGAAACTCTGGGTTACAACAGATGAGAGCTAGTGGTGTATGTGGGGATGATAAAGGACTGCGTGGCGTGTTCTGTCCCAGATTGCTAAAGAATGTGATAAATCAGGGCATAATATAGGCGGGTCAAATCGTTTTGAATTCAAATTGTGTCAGAATTTTTTTTTATTATTTTGGATTCGTTTAAATTTGGTACTATTTTAATTCAAAAATTCGGATACATCCGAATTTCTAAAAACTGGAAATTCATCCGAATTTCAATTCGGAAAGAAACAAACTGCACATGTCTAGCTGGTTAGAAGAAACCAGGACGCAGGCTCAGAACCACCGAGATCCCTTGCTTCCTGGTCCTTGGTTCTGAGCCTGCTTCCTGTTTTTTTCCACCTGGCCAGTAGCAGTGAGGCTGTTTCCTGAAATGCAGTGATCTGCTATCCATCCACATGGGATCTGTACTGGTATGTGCTTATGACAGGCCCCATATTTTGCTGCCTTTGTAAAATATTTATTGTAATTTTATCATGAAAGTCTTTCTTATAGCGGAGTTCCACCCAAAAATGGAACTTCCGCTTTTTGGATGCCCCCCTCTGGTGTCACATTTGGCACCTTTCAGGGGGGAGGGAGGGAGCAGATACCTGTCTAATACATGTATTTGCTCCCACTTCTGGGCATAGATATCCGCAGTATCTGCGGATATGTAAGCCATGTCCAGTGCCTCCTCCGTCCCCCCACGCTGTCCTCTGGGAGACACACAGGTCCCAGAAGACAGCAGGGAACAGTGGGGTCACGCAGCGCGACTCACGCATGCACAGTAGGGAACCAGGCTGTGAAGCCGCAAGGTTTCACTTCCTGATTCCCTTACCAATGATGGCAGCGCCTCCACCCGAGGGACAGATCAGCTTTGGGTGCCGACATCGTGGGCACCCTGGACAGGTAAGTGTCCATATTTTAAAAGTCTTAAAGAACTCTGCTTTAAGCAGGTCATAGATGATATAATTTTCTGTCCTTCCACCACGAGTAGGAAGAAAAGAAAATTGTTCAATTCCCGCATCAACACAGTCAGTTTTGATGGGGGAATCTCTCCTGCCGAGCTATTCTTCTGTGCCGGCAGAACACAATGATCACTAATAGTGGCTATAGCTGCTGGCAGTAATCACATACAATAAAATCTGACAGGCTGGTTGTACTGAAGTACAAAACCCAGAGAAAACCAAAAAAAACACAGCTATGAATACTGGTCTGCGAGACCACAGGCTCTTCAGGCTTGCTCAGCCTTGTAGATTGCAGCACCTCGCTGCACGGGTCCATCCCCAGACACTTTGGAACCTTCAAGCTCCAGTCCTCGAGCCGGGATTACAAAACCGAGAAAACCAAAAACACAGCTTTCTCTGCTCAGAAACAATAGTCTGGCACTTCGCACTAAAGGAGAAGTACAGCCAAAGTTCGTTTGGCTGTACTTCTCCTGTGGATCACAGCAGTGCAGTTCATTCTGCACTCCTGTGAGCCATTTTCAGCTGACAGTGGGCTGAAGCCCACTGTCGGCTGATGGCACAGACCGGGTCCAAGCTCGGACAAGATCGTGACCATGAAGTAGGGATCCACCCACATTCCTGGACCGGCACCCGCACCCTGAGCCAGCCGCTCCCGCCCCTTCACAGCCCAGCGCTCCAGTGAGCGAGGGGGGGGGAAGAGCAGAGAGCTGTGACTGACAGCCACCTGCTCTCTGCTCAGGGTGCCCTGAGAATCGAGCAATCGGCAGTGTTAGATAGCTCGGTTCTCAGTGTTGGAGCTGGCAGGAGACAGGTGCATTGGACCGATGCACCTAGGTAAGTAGGATTCAAAAATTTAAAAAAAGTCCATACTTCTCTTTTAAACCTTAATGCAATTGTATATAAAAAGACATGCTATATAAAGAACACAAGGCTTGAAAACATACACATTGATAATATTATGTCTTTCAACCTGATCTTTTAGTTATTTTAACAAAAATCTATAGATAGAATGTATAGACTATACATTCACCTTTCTCATCTTTCATCTTAAAAATTTTTCTCTAAATGGTATATTGTACCTGCTATTACTCTCCAGTGTCACCTTTATCTCAGATGACAGGAACTGCTAAGTCATGGAAGTTAGGAATGTACCGATAATAGCAATTTATTGTGAAACCTAGTTGACCCTATTAGTTTTTTTTGTTGATCTACCTAAAGTTCACTTTAGCTGTTAGAGGGCAATATAGTAACTTATAAACTACTGAATATTAACTATTTCACGTGAGGTTCTGACCTTACACCATACTTTGGTGTTTTTAGCTAAACTGAAATATTGATACATGCAAGACTCGTTGTGCTCTTTTCACACAGTCATGCGTTATCATATGCATTTGAACAGCATTTATCATAATTTTTTGCATGTTATTAGTGCTTGCAAATATGCACAAACTGTCTTAAAAGTAGTCAAAATGGATTAACAGATTCATGCATTCATGCAGTGTGAATTGGTCCTTCCACTAACTCCAACTTGGCAACCAGTTGCCAACTGTCCCGGATTTGCTGGGACAGTCAAGCTTTCTACTAAGCTGTCCCGGGCTGGCCAAGTCCTCTCCTGCCTCCCACTGTACTGTGACCCTCTTTTCTTCCCTACTGTGTCCTCTTGCATTTACCCCATACCATGCCTTCCTGACCCCAGTATTGTACCCTCCTGACCTCCCCATACTGTGATCTCCTGACCCCAGTGTTGTGCCCTTCTGCCCCCCTGTAATGTGCCCTCCTGCCTCCCCCTGTACTGTGCCTTCCTTTACCTGGTACCGTGTCCTCCTTCCCTCCATGTACTGTGCCCTCTTGCCCCCCTACATTTCCCTGCTGATAGCTGTACTCTGCCCTGCTTATGCCCTGTCCTCTGCCCTACTGACTCCTCACAATTGCCATGTCCTCTGCCCTGTTGACCCCCGGTCCTCTGCCCTGCTGATCCCCAGTTCTCTGCCCTGCTGACCCGCAGTCCACTTCCCTACTGACTCATGTCCTCTGCCCTACTGCCCCTGTCCTCTACTCTACTCAACTTACCCCCTGTCCTGCGCTCTATTGACCCCCTGTCCTCTGTCCTGTTAGCCTTGTCCTCTGCCCTACTACCCTAAAAAATACTGACCTGTGTACACTGCCTTTCATCGTACTGACTTCTGTACACTGACCTATGTACACTGTCCTACCTACTACTGACCTCTGTACACGGCCCTACATCCTACTGACCTCTGTACACTGCCCTACCTATTACTGACCTCTATACACTGCCCTTACGTACTACTAACCTCTGTACACGGCCCTACATCCTACTGACCTCTGTACACTGCCCTACCTATTACTGACCTCTGTACAACACTGCCCTATGTACTGCTAACCTCTGTACACTGCCCTACCTAATACTGGCCCACTAACACTGCACTACATATTTTTTGCACCTCTGTAGACTCCTCTACATCCAACCTCCAAAATCCCAGCTAGTGTCAGTACTGCAGACAATTTGGTGCCCCCCTTAAGTTGGCACCCGGGGCATGTGCCCCCCCCCCCAGTTTCGGCCTTGGGCACGCCAAGCACTCTGTACCTACGCTGTGGCTTTCGCCACAATCTTCCCAGCTGCAAAACTAAACCTGGTCCACTACTCTGCCTCTAGTGGGAGCTGATTCAAAAATTCATCACACTTCCATTTCTACCTATGTAATGTGTGAGTGACTGCACTTACTGCTTTTCAAATTAGAGCACACTGTTGCTTAGGAATGCGTTTTGGGGAAACAATACGCTTCTTCAACCTGGCAATAGTACAGTCTAGGCGGCATATAAAGACCTAACTATGCACACATAGGCTTTTAGAGGAGTTCAGAGGCAGAAAAAAAAAAACCTCACTGCCATTGCATCCAGGAGCAGAGGTGATTTGGTGGAAAAAAACTCTTGACATGTGCAAACACGTGTAAACACATCTAAAAGGCTAGGTGTGCTTAGCGCTTGAGCATTAATTCATTTAAATGGCCAGAATAAGTTATTATTCTGACCAAGGAAATTAATTAATGCCCAAATGGTTGGCGTGGCTAAACAAACTTAAACGCGTTACATGCATTACATGTATTTACAAGCTTGTGCATTTTTCAGCAAAATGCCGGAGGAAAGGTGTCTTGGAGAGATAGAAAAATGAATTACTAATTACTGATTGCTATTCGAATGATTAGCAATAATTAGCAACAATCGGACATTTATACTAATTAATTGGTTGTCAGATTTTTTTATTCATTCAATTTAAAGGAGAAGTACAGCCAAAGCTCTTTTGGCGGTACTTCTCCTGTGGATCACAGGAGTGCAGTTCGTTTTGCACTCCTGTGACCCATTTTCAGCAGAGAGCAGGCTGAAGTCCACTCTCTGCTGACGTCACAGAGTTTGTCCAGGCGCCATGTCATCAAGACCACGGAGTTGCCCAGATCCCTGGAACGGCACCTGGCTCAGCCTCTCAGAGAGCAGCTGAGAGCCTGAGCCGGCCGCTCCCGACCCTGCACAGCCCAGCGCTCCAGTAAGTGTGGGGGGGCAGAGCAGAGAGCTGCTGACTGACAGTCACAAGCTCTCTGCTCGGGATGCTGTGAGAACCGAGCGATCTGCGGTGTTCAATCACTTGGTTCTCAGTGTAGAAGTCCCGGGGGACAGATGCAGCATCGAACCGATGCTGCATCCACCTAGGTAAGTATGACCCCCCCCCAAAAAAAAACATACTTCTCTTTTAATGTAAAATAAGAGCAACACTATTTAATTTGTAAGCTGAATAACTATTCAAAAATGAACACACTGTTAAAAAACTTTCTTAAATAGACAGTGAATATTGACAATATATATATATATATATATATATATATATATATATATATATATGAAAGTAATCAATATGCTCTGTTTCATTTACAAACCAATTACCAGCTATGAAGTAAAAATTCCCATGAGTGTCTATAGCCAGACGTATGCCCTGGCAGCTGTCAGTGAAGGGGGGGGGTGATTGGTGATTGGTGGGGCTTGAGGGAGTAACACTGGTATTCACTGGGGGATGATCAATGGGGCTTAGTGATGGGCATAGCTCCCAATTGTCCCTAAATTTGAGGGACTGTCCCTGATTTGGAACAAAGTCCCTCTGTCCCTCTCTCCTCCTCATTTGTCCTTCTTTTTGATCTGATCGACAGTACTTAGTTCTATATAAAATGCGTTATTTATCTTTCAAATAGTGTTTCCTAGTGCGAAACCTTTCATCCAAATTCAAAATTGTTGCATTTGTAAATTTCAAAAGCCATAATGGCTGGAAAGAATAGTATTGTTAAAAAAAACACTGGGTTTAACTTATTATTATAACTTATTTTTTTTGTTTAATTCTCCTTCAAGGGGGCATGGTGGGAGTGTGCTACATATTTTTACCTTAAGGTGTCCCTCGTTTTCATCTCAAAAAGTTGGGAGGTTTGTGTTGAGCTGGTTTATGTGGAAAGTTCAGATGAGCTTTAATTGCACACGTGTTTGCCTTGAAATCAATGAAAGCGCATGTTGGTGATTGTCAATGTGTGTCAATGCACATCTACACGTATTGAAGTGTAGTGCAAATTGTCCAGGGTGAGGTGCGTGGTTTTCAAGGTAGATTCTAATAGGTGAAGAGTATTAGGAATCAAAAGGAGATAAAGGAGATACACATGTTTTACCTATTGTAACAATCATTTGCTTAAAGGGGTTGTTAACCCTCGTGTTTTTTCACCTTAATGCATCCTATGCATTAAGGTGAAAAAACTTCTGACACTAACCAGCCCTCCAGCGCCCCCCCCCCCCGTTTTACTCACCTGAGCCTGTTCGTTCCTTCGGCGCAGATGCACTCACCCTCTCTACTCAGGGTTCTCGGCTCTTTATTGGATAGATTGATAGCAGCGCAGCCATTGGCTCCCCCTGCTGTCAATCAAATCCAATGATTCGGGCGCAAGTCTGACATTCTGTGTCTATGCATGCAAATGCTGGACTCGGGAGCGCGCCTGCAAGGTAACCCCCAGGGAGATCGCTTCTCCTAGGGGGTTTACCGATGCGGGGAGGAGCCGCGAGCGCCGCCAGGGGACCCCAGAAGACGATGACCGAGGCCACACTGTGCAAAACAAGCTGCACAGTGGAGGTAAGAAGGATATGTTTGTTATTTAAAAAAAAAAAAAACTTTAAGGTTTAACAATGTTTATTGCAATTTTTTTATAATTATTTATATATTATTTTATATATATATTTTTATATTATACCTGAATATATTTATATTGAACCTGTTTTTTTTTTTTTCGACTTGCAATTGCTTTATGTTTTTTTTATCAAAAAGGGGAAAGCAGTTCCTTTGTTTTAAGACTGTATGTTTGGTGCTCTGACTACCATGCATACAGTGCTATGGCAGGTACAGTCTGTATTATGATGTCAGAATGTAGAAATAGATTACAGACCTTTAAATTTTAATTTTCTTCCATTGTTTTGTCCAATTTACTCCAGTTATATGCCATGTACTAATAAAATACTATTTATTATTTTTATGATGTAATAATGCGTAATGCCTAAATACTCACAGGCTGTAAAAGGAGGGGGGGGAGCTGGATGTGTGAAGCTGGAGAGATTTGGGAGGGGAACAGAGAAGGGACAGGGGATCTTGTTCTGGAAAATTTTACCTATTGAGCAATATTGAGAAGTAGCTGCTTCTTGCCTGTACTAGTAGAGGAGGAAAAGTTCTGCAGATTTTGCTATGCTCCCTAAGGCTGCCTCTATACAGACTTGCCTGGACTCAAAGCTGATTTGTTGACAGTGCTTTCTCTTGATCTTACTGAGCCCTATGCCTTTAATGTTCAGTATAGTTTAGTGCTGAGTTCAGTCAAACAAGGAGGAGACAGAAGAGCAAAGTAAGTACAGCTAACAAATGCATAGCTAACAGGCCAGGGAGACTTTAGTAATGAGGGTCTGCTGCAGCTCTCTAAAAGGCAATATAATACACTAGGGTGCAGTCATTTCTGTGCATTGAAGTAGCACATCCGAGTTCGGTATCACTGTTTTATCAGTACAGTGTTCACCTATACATTACAAAATCCTGCTTGCTACAATTTTCACTAAGGTTTTTATTAATGTCGATCGCATAGCTCCCAACTGTCCATGATTTTGAGGCACTGTCCCTGATTTGGAGAAATGTCCCTCTGTCCCTCTTTCCTCCCCATTTGTCCCTCATTTTGGTCTGATCTATATAGACATATATAAAATGCACTTTTTATCTATCAAAAAATGTTTCCAGTGCTAAACCTTTCATCTGAATTCTAACTTGCTGCATTTGTAAATGGCAAGAGCTAGTATAAAGGAATAGTAGTGGTAAAAAAGCACTTTTTTGTACAATTCTCCTTTAAGGGGGCATGGCAGGGGTGTGTCCTATGCCTGCATACTTTTGCAGATAGGTGTCCCTCATTCCCATCTCAAAAAGTGGGGAGGTATGCGATCGTGGGATAGCTAGTAGCAGTTGACCATATTCAGCTCAACTTGTTCTGTAATGTTGAGGATGTTTCACAGATTATCCAAGCCGCATTTCTGCCTCTGCTTTCTGCGGTTGACCTACAATTTCCAGAAAGCACACCTTCCATAGAAATCAATGGTAGAGCATGTTAAACACATGTTAAAATGTTAATGCATAGCATTGCACAGAGAAATACTCCCTGCCTTGCAAATGCACATTCAAGTGTAAAAAAATGCCTTAGAGCAGAGGTCTCCAAAATACAGCCCTTAGGCAACATCTGGCACTCTATGAGATTTGACTGAATTAGGTCAGCAGAGGCTACCGATGGTCTCTGGTTCCGAATTCCGATGGGGACCTTAATGTAAGGGGGACTCTGATAGGGAACCTGGTGTAAGGGAAACTCTAAAGGGGACCCTAATGCATACCTCCCAACTTTTTGAGATGGGAATGAGGGACACCCATCAGCAAAAGTAGGCAGGCATAGGACACACCCTTGCCACGCCCCCTTAAAGGAGAATTGTACAAAAAAAAACAAGCTTGGTTAAACCCACAAGTGCTTTTTTTACCACTACTATTTGTTTATATTGGCTTTTGGAATGTATAAATGCAACAATTTAGAAATCAGATGAAAGGTTTAGCGCTGGAAAACACTTTTTGATAGATAAAACGTGCCTTTTATATACAGCTATATAGATCAGACAGCTATATAGATCAAATGAGGAGGAATGTTCCAAATCAGGGACAGTCCCTCGAAATCAGGGACAGTTGGGAGCTATGCCCTAATGTAAGAGGGACTCTAATTGGCACCCTCATGTAATGGTGGATTCTGATGGGGACCCTGATACAAGGGTGGGCTTTGATGGGGACCCTGTTGTAAGACGGACTCTGATGGGGAACCTAGTGTAAGGGGGGACTTTTATGGGGATCCTGATGTAAGGAGGAACTTCGTTAGGGACCCTGATGTAAGGGGGAAGTACAATGGGGACCCTGATGTAAGGGGGACTCCGATGGGGACCCTGATGTAAGGGGGGACTTTGATGGGGACCCTGATGTAAGTGGGTACTGCTAAGGCCAAGTTCGATGTAAGAAAAGCTCTGAATGGGTACACCTCTCCCGCCGCCGATAACGGTAATATTAATATTTGGCTATCTATTACTTGTAAAATATACATTGCAGCCCTCATACTGAGGTTTAGAGGCCCCTGCCTTAAAGCATTGTTTCTTTTTTGAGTCTCCCCCTTTAAGAATTTGATGAAAGCTATGGACCCCCTCCCCAGAAATATTCACATAAACACAACTTTGCATGCAGTGAGTACTGTATATGTACTTTATTTGATGAAATTTGATTGCCTCAAACATGCTTGACATACACAAAGTTTTAAGTAAATAATCTTAACAAAAAGTGGTTTTGAGCACTTTTTGTTTCACATTATGTTTGCACTTTATAAGGATATATAAAATGTGTACATAATTTATGATTTAAGGAAGAGATATGTATTTTATTTTATTTATGGTGGTAACATTTGCACTAAAAACACTTTAAGTAGTATTTTTAGCACGTTATAGTTTAGGATAGAGCACTGAGGAAGTATAATTGCTGCCTCATTTTTCTATCTTTACAGCAAAACTGTTATTTTTCATTCAGCCCCCACAGTACTGCAAGTGATAAATGTTCCACACTGAGACTTGTAGTTCCAACAGTAGTAAACTAGTCATAGCAGATCGCTCATTGAACACCTCTTCCATTTAGAAAAAGCAGTTGTATTCTTTTCACTGACTGCAAGGCTTCTATGATTGGAGAAGCGGAGATTATGATGTTCTACTGTTTTATAAACATGGCCCTGTGCTCCCACTCACCTATACTATTGCTGCACATAAAATTTGACTATACAGTGTATCCCTGATGAGTGCAGTAGCTCTAATTCTTTTCTCCTGCACTTATAGTGCATAAACTGAGTATAAACTCAAATTGTAAACCCACTTAAAAAAACATAGTACGGTAATTCATTGAAGCGGTATTTAATCTGAAAACAAAAATGTTAGATATTGCAGTTTACAAACCTCTATACGTGTTCATTTTCTTCTTTAAAGCGGATATCCACCCAAAAGCACTCTTTAAGCACTCCTCGCCCTCCTACATGCCACATTTGGCATGTAATTTTTTTGGTGCGGAGTGGGTACCTGGTTTTGACAGTTACGGTCTTCTGGCTGCCTAGGCGACTCCTTCTCTCCCCCTAGTTGTCCCCTCCATATCTGCAACCTTCTGGACACGTCACAGGCCCCAGAAGATTGCCTGGCCACTAGGAGAGTGCAATGCAAGCTGTCACAGCCGGGAGCCCACAGTTGCAATGACGGCGCCGTGGTAGGGTTACCACCTTTTCTTCAAGCCAAACCCGAACACTAAAGCCCATTTCACAAGTGCTTTCTGATCAGGTCTGCCTGTCCGTTTTTCAGGCGGACCTGATCAGAGCCTCCATTCACCTCTATGGAGCGGCAGATGTTAGTGGTGACATGTTCGCTGGCACCCGCTGCTATGCGATCCGATTCTGTCTGTGAAATCCAGACGGATGGTGACCCTATTTTCCATCTGTCTGGTGGATTGGATGGGATCGGATGAAAATGGAGAATGGGGCTCTGACAGGTCGGTCTCTGCACAGTGAGCAGAGACAGACCTGTCATCTGCCTGCTAAGCGGAGATCAGTAGATCAATCCCCCGCTGAACAAAGCGGAGTCCGCCGGCAGGATCGCCCGTGTGAAAGAGCCCACTAGCGTATATATAGATTTAAACTGGCATTGTTAAAAGCAAAACTAGCTCAGAACATTTCAGTATTGTGAAGATTCATACTGGGTGCTTTAATTTTGTCTTATGTTTACTATTTATTTTTAACCTGCTTTAGGCAGAAAACTTACGGTACCTTACATAGTAAGACCTGATTTGCATTATTAGTTATAGTTTGTTACACTATGTTCGTATTAGGGTGTGCTAATCACATGTCCAAGTCATTGGGTTTTTGGAATTCTATTCAAAGCATTTTTACAAGAGCTTTAAGGCATTTTTCTGTCATTTTCTATCAGTTCCAATTTTGTACATACTATAAACGGTATTTAAATTTTTTATTTAATGCATTTTATTACAGGTGAAAATTGAGAAAAAAAAGGTTTTGTCTGGAGTTTAAATATCTCTGCAGATCAAAGAACCACTGATTGTTGCTGCTAGTACAAGCCTTCGTTCCTGGATTATTGTACCAAGGAAGCTGCCGTTGTTGAATTGTGAATATACTGCAATTATGCAGATTCACATGTTTCTCTCTTTGACTATAGGAATCTTTTTTGTTTTGGTAACTATTAAACAGGCTGAAAGTGGGAAACTGTTAGTGATACCTCAAGAAGGAAGTCATTGGCTCAGTATGCGTGGTATGGTGGAGAAGTTGTCTCACAAAGGACATCAGGTTGTTGTGGTTGTTCCTGAACCTAATATTTTCCTTAATGATTTGGGCTTTCCAGTGCAATCATATAATCTGCCTTTCAGCAAAGAATTTATGGAAGCTCAGGTAAAACAAGTGAGCAAAGAAGTGTTTGAATATAAAACAGTGCCTCAAAAGTTAAAGATACTGTATGAAAGAGTTACAAATTCAGCTAACTGGCTATTGACTTCCTGCAAGCTTTTTCTGCAGAATGAAACACTTATCAAATATTTGGAAGAAGCCAACTTTGATGTTCTGCTGAGTGACCCGGCTGTTCTATGTGGTCAGATTGTAGCTGAGCACCTCTCTATTCCATCTGTGAACTTCATGCGTGGGACTCCTTTTGGCATGGATGAAGAAGCTTCTCAATCACCAAGCCCACCTTCTTATATACCTAGATTATTCACAACTTACACTGACCATATGAATTTCAGCCAGAGGGTGAAGAATGTTCTAGTCCGATTATTTGACTATGTACTATGTCATATGCTTTATTCCCCCTACGCTCAGGTTGCCTCAGAGTTTCTGAAAAGAGATGTGACATCTGTAGATCTTTTCAGCCGAGCTTCTATATGGCTGCTGAGATATGACTTTATATTTGAGTACCCAAGGCCTATAATGCCAAACATGGTATTTATAGGTGGCATCAATTGTGTCAAGAGGAAGCCATTAAACCAGGTAGAATTTTTTTATTATATGACTTGTCTATCTGTAATCAGCAGGGTCTACCTCAGTGGCTGTCAACTTATGGGCTAAAGGGGGCCTCAAATGTTGCCTCTGACATTACCAAAAGGCCACACATAATGTTCAATATATGTAATGCTTGACAGAACTGTCAGAAGCTGAAGACCTAATAGAGGAGATGAGGGTCAGAGAGTGCGGACATGCTACATTTTTGGCTGGGGATATGCTGCAGAAGACAATATGAAAATGGGAAGATGTTACATGAGGCTAGTAGAGATCAATGGTATTACCCTTATCAATATTCTCACTACAAACTGCTGAGATCTGAGGCTGCACTTCATACACCAAAGGGCCAAGGGTTGGGCACCAGGGGTCTAACTGGTAGACAAACTGGGGCTGTAGCCTTATGAGTTTGTGGAAGTACTATATGGAGCACAACACGCTGTAGAATCTAGGTTTGAGATTTAAGTGGAACGTTACTAAAAAAATACACATTTGCAAACAGGCAGTTTTTTTTAATATAGAAGAGACATACTATGACTCCTTTTTGGCATCTGGCAAGATGGATGAATTAAGGAGTGATGTCATCTAAGGTTAGCCATTCAAAATAGCCGAAGACCAAAACCTGGAAGACTGGCACAAGATGTCAGCAGCCAAAGTGGGAGCCATAGGACACTGAATTGTCATAGGGGAGGCGAGTATAGTTCTTCTTCAGAATGACATTAGAATCACCAGGCTGTGATATACTACATGGTGGTGTGTGCTACATAACAACAAAGCAATTGGTTAGCTGCAAGGCTTGTCCATTGCTGATACCTGACTGCCTCAAATTTTGCCATGTGGAGAGATGTTTGCAAAATATTGTGCACCTTTGTCTATATATCTTTTAAATGACTTTCGAACCACACAGTGTCCAAAACCTCTCTCTTTTATGTTGCTTGCTATTTTAAAACAGTCCTTTACTGCATACATTTTCCCTTAAAGTGATTGTAAAGCCCCCCCCCCTTTTGTTTTTGTTAAAAATAACAAACATGTTATACTTACCTGCTCTGTGCAGTGGCATTGCACAGAGCAGCCAGATTCTCCTCTTCTTGGGTCCCTGTTTGGCTCTCCAAGCCCTTCCCTCCTGTTGAGGGCCCCCACAGCAAGTAGCTTGCTATGGGGGCACCAGAGCCGAGCCGCAGCTCCCTGTGTCCATTCAGACATGGAGCTGTGATGTTAAATCTTTCCAGTGGGAAAACCCTTTATAATGTCTTTTATGCCCAAGCCTTCCCACTTTGCTTATCTCTCACCTTGTCCATGGCAGCTTTCAATCTTCACCACTCAGTACAGAATATAAAAAAAAATGCTTTCTGAGCTGACTTCCTGTATCATCATGTGACCTTCCAGGAACCTTCATATACCATCATGCGCTACCTTAATGCATCACAGAATAGGATGTGTTTACTTCTGTGGACCACACCTCCCTCATTACTTTACCACGTCTTTTTTGTTTCCACCCCCTTTTCTATTTCTTCCTTTAAGGTGGCCATACACAGTTCAATCTGATTGCACAATCTCCTTTAAGTCTATCATCAGCTATGTAGTGCAAGGGCCTTCCTGATTTAATACAAATAGAATAGATTTTTCAGGTGGGTCCTCTTATTCCATAGTTTTGGTAAATCAAAAGGAAATTGTACAGAGATTGTACAATCAGATTGCATAGTGTATAGCCAGCTTTATACAAGTATGTGGGAGGGAGACATTGAGTTATCAATGTTCTTGTACTATAGGTCCAATTCGGGGGGGGGGGGGGGGGTTGTAAACACACACTAGCAGCATCTTTGGACCAGTGAAGGAGCGTGTATAAAACGCTCCTACCCATTGAAATCAATGGGGCAGGGCGGCTATACCGCCGGCAAAGCGGGCAGTTTTAACCCTTTTTCGGTCGCTAGCGGGGGTAAAACCGCCCCGCTAGCGGCCGAATACCGCCGCTAAAACGACGGTAAAGCTTTACCGCCAACGCCTCCACCGCCCCAGTGTGAAAGGGGCCTTAAGGTAAAAAAAAAGGCTGCCTTTACAACCTCTTTAGTGGTGTATTGGAACATAGGGAAGTTGCAATTTAGAAAAAAAAAGGTAAGCGTAGTCTTTAAAGGATACAAGGAGTTGCTTTTAAACTAATGTATAAAAACAATAAATACCTACCTTCTAATATTTTGCAGAAAATGCTGACCATAGCAGATTGATAGGGCAAACATCTGTTTGCTATATCAGTTCAGTAAGGCCATCATGCTGGGTATGAGCTTTATAAACAAGATTTATTTCAGCTGAGTACACAATGAAATAAGAAGACTGTGATTCTTCAGCATTTGTACGATGGGGCCATAGTATGAAGTTGTTTGACCTTTGTGCTGGCAATACTAGACATCTGATGCTGTAAGCAGTAATAGCATAGAACTTATAAAAAAAACATTTCTTTCATGGAGAGCCATTTTAAATGTAGATTATTTACATCACCCTTAGATATACAACAAATGTTGCTCCAGTACTTTATCATGGTCTTTCCATATTGATGCCATGTGGATGATTATATGTGTTACCATTATGACAGAATAGATGTTTAAATGTGTTTTATAAAATAATTATAAGCCCCCCCCCCCCCGACCCAAAAAATAAATAAAAAAATGGAAATATATAATACAAATAGCATGTATTTGGGTCTCCATTCAACCTCTTGACTTAAAATAGAAATTGTGCTTGTTTTTAAAGGCAAACATATTCATTCCAGGCAAAAATATATAACAAAGGAAAATAGATGTTTATATGTGTTTTATAAAATAATAATAAGTCCCGACCCAAAAAATATATAAAAAATTGAAAATATATAATACAAATAGTATGGTTTCCAGTTCAGTGTCTCCACATGTATTATATGGAAGGTATTTTCATTTTATCATCCCCCAATGTCTGTTGTATGTAAGGTGGTTTTTCAGTTCAATATGTGTCATTTAGATTCCTATTTCAATGGTGATTTTCAATTCAGTATCTTCCCACACCTATTGCATAGAAGGTGGTTTCCAGTTCAGTGTCTCCCCCACACATTTATACGGAAGGTTCAGTATCTCTTACAAGTCGTTGTATGGAGGGGGTTTTCAGTTGAGGGTCTTATCCATGTCTATTTCATGGACGGTGTTTTTAATTTAGTGTGTCTCCCATTTTTATTGTATTGAAAGTGGTTTCAGTTCAATATGTCTCTCGTGCCTATTGCATGGAAGGCTGTTTTCAGTTCAGTGTCTCCCCCACACCTATTGTATGGAAGGTGTCCTCTCTTTAGTGTCATCTCCACACCTATTGTATGGAAGGTGTCCTCTCTTCAATGTCACCCATGCCTATTGCCCAGAAAGTGGTTTCTAGTTCAGTGTCTCCCCCACACCTAATATATGGAAGATATTTTCAGTTCAGTGTCTTCCACATTGTATGGAAGGTGGTTTTAGTTCAATGTCTCGTCCACGTCTATTGAAAGAAAGTCATCTTTTAGTTTAGTGACTCCTCTACGTCTATTGCATGGAAGGTGATTTTAGTTTAGTGTCTCCCCTGTGCCTGTTGAATGAAAGGTGGTTTTCAGTTTTGTGTCTCCTCCACAAAGAGGTAATTCAATTCATTGCCCCCCTACACCGAATGTAAGGAATGTTTTCAATTCAATGCATCACCCATCCCTATTGTATGGAGGGTGGGTTCCCATCCAGTGTCTCCCCCACACTGATTGCATGGATAGATTTTTCCACTTAGTGTGTCACCCAAGCGTATTGCACAAAAGGTAATTGTCACTTCAGTGTCTCCCCCACTCCTATTGTATGAAAGGTGCTTTCCAGATTTGTTTCTTTCATACATATTGTATTAAAAGGAGGTTTCCAGTTTATTGTCTTCTCCACATCCGGGTGCTGAAGAAGCATGATACACTAGTTCCTGTCAGGCTCCCCCTCCCCTCCTCCATGGCGTGCTTGCATAGTATGTGTTTCCCTTGCTCCTTATTTATCTAAAAATAAGTACCATATTTATCGGCATATAACATGCACCCCAAGTTTAGGAGGGAATTTTAAGGAAAAAAACCTTTAGGGTGGAAGTTTAAGGAAAAAAAAAAACTTACATTTAAGTGTCCATTGCAGCCTTGTCTGTGCAGCCTTGTCCCTATTGCAGCCTTGTCCCTATTGCAGCCTTGTCCACATTGCAGCCTTGTCCACATTGCAGCCTTGTCCACATTGCAGCCTTGTCCACATTGCAGCCTTGTCCACATTGCAGCCTTGTCCCTATTGCAGCCTTGTCCCCAGTGTCCATCGCCATTTAAAATTGGCGCCGACAGGACACCGGAGCGGAGCGAACGCCGCCGACATACACATGTACTCAGCTCTTGTCAGCTCTTCTCGCCTCCGCTCACGTGACTGTAAGCGGAGCAGAGAAGAGCCGAGTACACACGCTATGTGTAGCTCGGCGGCGATCGCTCCGCTCACAGCTAGCGGAGATCGGCGGGGGATCGCTGGGTATCCGCGTATAACACGCACCCACGATTTTCCCTGATTTTAAGGGGAAAAGGGTGCGTGTTATACGCCGATTAAATACGGTAATTTAAAAAATTGTATTAATGTTTTTTATCAGCGTATTTATGAATGCATATAATGCATGTAGTGTGCAGTTTCGAGCCATTTCACCTTACACCAGTGAAGTTTGCCCACAGCGCGGATGGAGAGCACTATACCTGCAGTTTGTATGGGTTACCCACACTTTTCCTTAGACTTCTATTAGATCGGGTGTTTTTTTGGTGTGTTTTCTGAAGATGAAGCATGCTAGACTTTTGCTGTGCTTTCAGGTGTGGCCCCCAAAATGGAGTTTGATTTTTGTTTTGATGTTTCTATAGAGCTTTCATTCATCAGCCTCCCCAGTTAATTACCATACGTTGCTTTAGTGCAGGGTGGATTTGATTTAAATCAAGTCGATTTTTAAATCAACTTTTTTAAATCACTAGTAAAAAGGCTTGATTTAAATCATCCTTTTTAAAGAGCAACTGTCATCTGTCCCGCAGCGGCTCCTCCTTTGACCCGCTGTTGATTTACCGACATTCCCATTCACTTTAATGGGGCAGCTGGTGATGTGGCATTGAAACTTCAAGGTGAGGGACGTGGCGGCGGCAGGTGAGTGGATGCCCGCTAACAGGCACCGCCATGATGGAACTGAAATGACAGGTGCTCTTTAAATGTAAGCACTTTTTCTTGCTGGTAGTTAGAGTCTTTAATATTTGCAAACAAAATGAAGGTTTCCTATTTAGAATGATAAGCTGTCCGGTTAGTAAAACAGCGATATCAGAACCGGTTTTCGATTAATAGGTTAATCGCACATAGATGGAAAACTACTCAAATTATGTAAAACAATAACATTGCCAGTGCATGTTATCTCAGCTTGCAGAGCTTGTATTCATTAAGGGCCAGTTCACACCATAGAAACGCAGTCCGGATGCGTTCCAGATGTTTTTCTGCATACGCTTTTCTGATGCGTTCCAGTACGTTTTTGATGCGTTTTTGGTGCGTTTTTGATGCAGTCCATTGCTTCCCCCCCCCTCTTTTTTTTAACCTTAAATAAGGACAAGTGTGTTGCAGTGCGTTTTTGGTGCATTTAGGTGCGTTTTTGATGCGTTTTACAGCGTTCCAGTACAGTCCAGTGCAGAAAAAAAGCAGCATGTTCTACTTTTTTTTTCTGGACCTGAAACGCACTGGAACTGACCGCACTGGTGTGAACTATGCCATTGAAAACCATATAACCTACTTTCCATGCGTTTTTGATGCAGAAAAAAAACGCACTGGACTGCATGTGGTGTGTGAACTGGCCCTAAATGAGTTTACCAAAAAATTTAAATATTGCAGAATATACAGCCTCATGTTACATAACTAAGCTCCATTTCTTGCTAAATTATTAATGCATCTTAAATAGAAAACTATCTTTAGATAGATTTTTTTTACTGCAAAAGCATTTTATTAAAATAAATTTGATAAAAATCCCAAAAATCATGTATTTTTTTATATTTTTATCATCGATTTTTATCCACCCTGCTTTAATGCTTTGGGGTGCCATTTAGAAGGAGTGACACTGCAATGCACTAACACGCGCACAGTATGTTATCGCATGTCATGTTAGTTTGCGTTATTACAACGCAAAGGTGTGAAGTCTGCTGATTTTTTTTGTAAAGTACACATTTATTGGATGAAATTTTGTATATATGCCCAGAAGTCTCGCACTGGCTGCATCTCCTGAGTAAACTTGTACAACGTATGGCTTCCTTCACAAGAGGTAAATAGTTAAAAACTGAGTAATTTATTATGGACCACATATGTAGAGCAAATATGTTCATAAAGAGCTGAAATTCACTTGGGAAAAGTAAGACTTTATTATGCAGTTCCACGTGTAATTGATTAATTGTGAGAACTACGGTATAACCAGCTAAAGTGTAAACCACAATTAAACCTCTGCAGTGGAGGGAGAAGGATTCCTAGGATTTTTTTCCCACTAGGAACACTTTGCAGGATTCAGAAACATAACATTTCTGTTTATAAAGTAATGCTGCACTATTAGGCCTGGTTCACACCTAATGCATTTTTTTAAGTGCATTTTGCAGAAATTCACTACAGTGCATTAAACGTGGTTTCCCATGGGACACGTTCACATCTATATGTTTTTCAGCCGCTACATTTTTGGAAAAGGTCAAGGACTTTTTTAAATGCAAAAATGTGCTTTTTGGTTCAATAGACTTCAATTGAGACGCTGCAGAAAAGCATGTAGTGCGTTTTTGACGCATTTTTGATGTGTTTTGCATTTTTTTTATCTGCCCAACAACAAATTGTCCATAAAAAGCATCCAAAAAGTAAACGCATCAAAAACACAAAAAAAAATGCAAAACTGTGTGTGCAAACTGCCCTGCATAAAGCACTGCAGAAACGGATCAAAAGCAACCTGCCTAGATGTGAACCAGTGATGTCACATTGGAAAGAGTCTCTTAAAATCTTTTAACTATAAAGTTGATCTTCTCACTGGTGAGTGCAAGCAGGTTGACCGAAACTAAGTGAAGGTAGATGGCCTGTTTAGTATTGATGTTTTATAGAGGGTGGAGGGGACATTAGTGTTACTATGAGCATCATATACTTTAGTGATTAGTTTTTGCGTAGACCTTTTAATGGATAAGTTACACAGAAAGATCTCAAACACACCTTTGTTTTATTAGTAATTTACTGCAGCAATTGGAAGATGCGCAGGGAAGGCAGAAGCAAAGTTTTTAACATTTGCAAGTATTTGCAGTGTATTTTGGAAGTTACCGGTTTAAAGGGGTTGTAAAGGTAAAAAGGTAAAGGGTTGTAAAGGTAAAAGTTTTTTCACCTTAATGCATTCTATGCATTAAGGTGAAAAAAACATCCGACGATTAGCAGCCCCCCAGCCCCCTCCCTTTTACTTACCTGACCCCCTCGAAAGTCCCGCGCTCGTCCCCGACGTCCTCTTCGCCGCTCACCCTGGCCGTTGATCGGCTAGAGTGGATCGATTGAAAGCAGCGCAGCCATTGGCTCACGCTGCTGTCAATCACATCCAATGACGCGGCGCGCCGGGGGCGGGGCCGAGTGATACAGTGAGCGGCTAAATGTCCCTATCTTAATTTGTACCTACAGTAAGCTTACAATCAAGCCTATCTGTAGGTACAATGAATATCTCTGAAACATGCAATGTTTAGGAGATTTCACATCAGCAATAGACGATGATGTCACCTGCTCATGCGCATCAACACTCTGCATTGATCACATACAATATGGTGTAGGATGCAGAGTGATGTGCCATTCAAACGGCCGGAGCCAGCGAACCCGAAAGACTGGGTGCAGATGAAAGTGCTAGGGGAGCCATGACAGTGCTACACTGGAGGGCTCTATTTGCAGGTAAGTCTGTCATAATGTACTAATGCAGTGCATA
Source organism: Lithobates sylvaticus (assembly GCA_028564925.1). Lineage (NCBI taxonomy): Eukaryota > Metazoa > Chordata > Amphibia > Anura > Ranidae > Lithobates > Lithobates sylvaticus. Next base: position 88,901,181 of record CM053031.1, read on the forward strand.
CTAGCACATTATGGGATAAACCTGAAGGAGGCGGCCCACTTTTGCTTTAAAAAAAAAAAAAAAAAAAAAGTGCCTAAACAGCTCAAGAAAAATGCTTCCCTTTAAAATGCATGAACGTGTTCACACTGGGGCAGTGCGCTTCTGTTGCGTTGGAAAAAAATCCTGCTTGCAGCTTTCTTGGAGCGTGTTTGGGGAGTTTAAACATAAAAAAAAGGCATCAAAAATGCACGTTCCCATTGAAAGCAATGGAAAACCTGCAATGCGTTTTTGGTCTGGTTTTTGATTCACATGTCCTTTTTTAAAGTGGAAGTAAAGTCGAAATTTTGACTTTCACCTACAGGTAAGCCTATAATGAGGCTTACCTGTAGGTAAAAAAAATTCTCCTAAACCTGTACGGTTTAGGAGATATTCCCCGTGCAATCTTACCCTAGTCCTGTGTGTCTCAGTGCTGTTTGCTAGTTATAGTTAGACCCCTTTCACACTGGGCGTTTTTCAGGCGCTTTAGCGTTAAAAAAAAGCGCCTGTAAAGCGCCTGAAAGAAACCGCAACTGCAATCCCAATGTGAAAGCCCAAGTTCTTTTACACTGAGGCGCTGCGCTGGCAGGGCATCAAAAAAAGTCCTGCAAGCAGCTTCTTTTGGGGCGGTGAATACACCGATCCTAAAGCGCTCCTTCTCATTGAAATCAATAGGAAGCGCCTGCAAACGCCTTTGGCAGCGGTGCTTTGTGGGCACTTTTAACCCTTTATTTGGCCACTAGCGGGGGTTAAAAGTGACCCACTAGCGCTCGAAAAACGCTGGTAAAGTGCCGATAGTTTAAGCGGCGCTTTACGAGCGTTTTTCGAGCGCTGGCAGTGTGAAAGGGCTCTTAAAGCACTTGGGCTTTCACATCGGGATTGCAGATGAGGCTTCTTTCAAGAGCTTTACAGGCGCTTTTTTTAATGCTAAAGCGCCTGAAAAACGCCTGAAAAATGCCCCAGTGTAAAAAAGGGGTCTTAGCGAAAGCAAATTACTCCTTGCAGCTACCATATACAATGTAAGTAAGTTTGGTGGTGGTATGGCATGCGCTTAGCTCGTGAGTCTGCGTCAGAGCAATAGGTGAAGAGTGATACTGGTCATCCAAATCTACCCTTTACCTGCCTAGTAATAATAATAAAGGGGCAGCACCTATATTTCTCCTAGACAATGAACACATATAAAAGGCACCCATTTAGGAACATTCTGAATATTTGTGACTTGTAGAACATCCCCAAAACCTGATTCATTCATATCAGTTGGATTTACTTGCTGTTTTATTTTTGCTTTGTCAGCAAAGAAAGATAAAGTATTGGCCATCGTTTTCTCAAATAGTCAAGTTTCTGGCATTTGGAGACCATTCTATCTGACTAATTTCTGTTTTAGTTTTTAGGCCAAATGGACATTATCCATTTAGTTCAGGAACATCCTTCGCACCAGTGACCTCTAAAAACCCCTAAGAAGATTAGGTACAAGTTGATGATTTGCCATGAAGCCGGATTTAAAGCAAACACAAAGTTCATATTAAATACAGTTTTACAGGGAGCATTGTTTTTGTCTTCATCATCATATTGTAAAGTGGTTGGTCTTTTTCTTTTGTCTTAAAAATCTATTTAAGTTTTTTTTTTTTCTTCATTTTGTAGGCAGCCCAACCCAAGTATTATCCTGACATGATCAGCCCACAACTGGGATAGTCCCGGATCGTAGGAGTTGTACTTCCCATGAGACAGTACGAGTTTATATCTGTTACCTAAATTGCAGGAAGTCTGCTGACCTCTTGTGTTCAATCCCCATCTAGAAATCTGCAGTGCCGTTATTTAGCACCATTTCCAGCTGTCTGAATGGCTGTCAGTTACTGTGTATTGATAAATAGTTAATCTACTTAGTTTTACATAATTGCTTATCATACTATAGAACTGACCATCCTGATCTCTAGCACCCATCTGCTGTAGAAGGATTTATCTATCCTATGCAGTCTGCTTCCCAGAGCCCTTTCCATACATAGCAGCCAAATGGCCATTCAGTTCAATAGTCTGACACTTGAAATGTTGCCTCTTACTGTATATTCTGCAGTTTTTATGCTGGAATATTTTAGGGCTGCAACTAACGATTATTTTCATAATCGATTAGTTGGCCGATTTTGTTTCGATTAATCGGTTAATAACCTTAAAAAAAAAAAGCATGGTGTATAATTTAGTTAATATGCAAAGTTTAAAAAAAAAAAGGCAATTTATTCTTAATTACTGTATCTCTATGCAGTGGTAAATATAAACAACCAACCATAGTTGGGGAGCAAAATATCAAATCCACTCTAAGAATAACAGACAGACGCGATATACTGTATATACGCTATTAGAGGAGATATACTGTATATACTATTAGAGGAGATATATACTATTAGAGGAGACATACTGTTTTTTGGCCAATTTGTTGTTGGGCAAATTAAAAAAACACAAATTGCTGCAAAAACGTATTACATGCTTTTCTGCAGCTTCTCCATTGAAGTATATTAAACCAAAAAAAGCACCGTTTTGCATAAAAAAAAAAGTCCCTGACCCTTTCCAAATACGCAGCGGCTGAAAAAAAGCCTAGATGTGAACATGTCCCATAGGAAACCATGTTAAATGAACTGTAGTGTGTTTCTGCAAAAAGCACCAAAAAACACATAGGTGTGAACCAGGACGTTTAGTAACATAATGGGGTTAAAAAACTAAAATGAGCCCTTTATAATACAAAAAAAAGCAGATCACTACTGTAAGGGGTTAATTTTTTTACTGTAGAACTGTGAAAGTAATATTTACAGTAGCGATTTTCTCTTTTTGTACTATAAAGGGCTCATTTTAGTTTTTTTATCCCCATTATGTTACTGGCCGATTAATCGATTATGAAAATAGTAATCGATTAATTTCATAATCGATTAGTTGTCGATTAATCGATTAGTTGTTTCAGCCCTAGAATATTTTCTGCTTGTGTAATAAATTTATGACTTTTTATTATTTTTTTTGCTGTTTATGCATATATTTATTTTTACTGAATAAAGTTCAAGAATCTCACGTTTCTGGCTCTTGCTGACGATGTAGAAGCAGATCAGGCAGCAAATCAAATTGCAGGCTTAGAAAATGTAGTTATATAGAAAAATAAGGTTGCGCTATATAAATAAATAAAAATTAGTCACAAATACATATGTACCGTGAATTAGTAAGTGACCATCATTATCACCTGTATGGGATTGATGCCAACAAATATTGTGCAATAAGTGATAATTGTTGAACCATAAAGGAAATAATGGGTACAATATACTGTGCAAAAACCCATATACGGCTAAACAACCAATGAATGATTACAAACCATATGTATCAATATTCACAAAAATATAAATAGTGTAAGGCTGTCCATAAGTGGTCATATATGACTACAGGCATAAAGTGACATCCGTGCAGTAGGTGACTCTTTAAATCAGGCTGTCATCCGTGATTCAGTGACTTTCCTCTGTGGTCCCACCACCAAATGAAATGCAAGCTTACCAGCTGTAGGTCAAGTGATCGCATGTGGCTACAACCCAGCCAGGGCCTTTTCCTCTACCTCTCTTCCGTACGTCAAAACAGAACAACCATATCCTTATCAGGGGGTCGCGGCTTTGTATCTCGTCAGGAAAAAGCCGGAAACGAGAAGGAAGAAGGGGCAGACCATGGGTAGGATCCAACTTGTTTATTTTAAAAAACGCCAAAGGCGTGCAGACATCCAAATAAAAACAGTAGGCAAAATTCAAATATTGCGGCCGGCCGGCTCCAGTAACAAACGCCCGTGCTTGTCCGGGGCGTAGAACGCGGTGACGTCAGCACGTCGCTCCTCCCTTTAGAAAATGTAGTGTAATTTGACTGTTCTGTAGCGTTGACTACACTGCTAAAACCAAGGACTGACTGTGCTGAATTATTATACAGGATTTGTAAAGTGCCAAACGTTTGCACAGCGCTTTACATTATAAGGGAGACAGTAAAGTTACAATATGTTTGGAGGGTCCTGCTTGTGAAACCTTACAACCTGATAGGGAGGGGGAGTGGTACAAAAGGTAATGACTGTGAGGGATGAGCTGAAGGAAGACCTACAAGTTTTGATTTTAGGTGGAGCAGGGATAGGCTTCATGGATCATCTAAAGGTGCACAGTGTGGAAGATAGCAGGACAGATTTGAGGTAGAGAGTTCCAAAAAATGTGAGAGACTCTGGAGAAGTCCTGGAGATGAGAGACGTATACAAGGGAGCAGGGAGGTCTTTGGCAGAGCTGGAAGGATGGTTTGGGTGATATAGTGAAACTTGATTGGTGATTGTAGCCTGAGACAGAGTTGTAAATAGCTTTGTATATTGTTAGTATTTTAATTTATTTGGGTGATCAGAAGCCAGCGAAGGAATTGGCAGACCCGAGAGGGGTCTTGGACACTGAAGGGGCTGGCTGGTAGGGTAGATGAGTCTGAATAAGCAAAGTGTAAAAAGATGAGTGCCACAGGTTAGTTCAAGTTCAGTAGAACTTTTACTAATCTTGGAAAAAATATCAGAAGACAATACCAATGTGTTGCAGGGGCTTGGAAGCTGTCAGTTGTAAAAGCTTAAGCCCAGTACACACAGGCCAAACATCAGGCAGTATCAGCCGGTTCAAAAGAAACCAGACAACATTCGACTTATGTGTTTTGCAGCTGGTCCAACAGAAGCCAGTCAAATGTCTGGCTTCTGTCAAAGGGGCATGACCGAAAAAGATCTGCCAATTGGCATCCCATCAGCGTGCTCAGCCAATGGCTGAGAGCGCTGACTGGTGTGTTCTGGCAGGGGCACCGTTTCCCTGTCAGAATACCATAGCTGAGCAAGGGAGATCGATGTACTAACATCAGATTGTTAGTACAGAGGCTCCAATTGAGCTCTTCAGTTTTTTATTTTCGTTCAGCCCGCTGGGTTGAACAGAATTAAACTGCTAGTGTGTACTAGGCTTTATATTAGACACACAATTGTAGGGCAATAGGACCGTCAAGTGAATGATTACACTGCTTCCAAGCACTAAGCAATCCAATTCAGACATTGATTCGGTGCCAGCTGTAAGAATACAGTAGCTGGCAGCGGGTCCACCACAGTCTTTAGCGTGGATGGAGGAACCTATGGATTTGATTTACACTAAGCGCATATAACTAATCCCCAGCTATAGGCAGCAGCTCTCTTAGTTTAGGCCACTAATGGAATTCTCATCTACTGCCTATGTTCATTAAATTAGAACTAAAGTTGTCAAACAAAACCTTGCTGGCAGATAGGCTTTTATTGAAGAAAAGTCGATGTATGCATCTTTTGCAATAAGGGCACTTTCACACTGAGTCGCGGGGGGCGTCGGCTAGTTTTAGCAGCACTTTGCCGTTGTTTTAGAGGTGCTTTTCAGCCGCTAGCGGGGCACTTTTAACCCCTGATAGCCGAATAAAGGGTTAATAGCGCTTCGCAGGCGCTTCGGCAGCGCGGCCTATAGATTTCAATGGCCAGGGGTGCTTTAGGAGTGGTGTGTGTATACACTGCTCCTAAAGCGCCTCAAAGTCGCTGCTCACAGGACTTTTTTTTAACGTCCTGCAAGAGCAATGCTTCAGTGTGAAAACCCTCTGGCTTTCACACTGGAGTGACAGAAACAGCGATTTGCAGTCGCTATTTTTAGAGCTATATCGCCTCTAAAGTGACTCAGTGTGAAAGTAGCCTAAAAGTGCACTCTGGCCTGCCAGCAGTGTTTCTTCTGAGCTATGCATGGGCAGCTTAGTGTACATTCTTGGTATGTATTTGGCGCTGGGATGAATTAACTCCCATGCACATTCTCTCTCCTGGGCCGCCCAGCCAAGATGGCTGAAGACAATGTGAAAAAAAAAAAAATCGCAGCTGTTGCGTTGTGGGAGGGGGCACTTTGGTAGGTAAGTCTGCCATAATGTGCAGATCTGCTGTGCATGCATGCACGTTATGGCAAAAGCTCTGAGCACCAACAGTAGAGTTTGGTTCTACTTTAAGAGGTTAAAACCTGAGTACAAGGTATCATAGGAGCATGTACCTGAAATCTTATTTTTGGTGTTAACTTTTTTTTTATGCTTGCTGTTTATTTTTTTCATGAGGGTATATTATTTAGAAGATTGGTATAGCCTACAGTGACAAGTCTGTATGGTAAACAAGTTTAATTGGCATTATTGTTATTTTTGAATTGTATTGCATTCAACCAGCCAAAGCAGACTTATGCCCTGTACACACAGTCGGAAATTCCGATGTTGTGGGAAAATCGGGCCGTGTGTGGGCTCCATCAGACTTTTACCTTTGGAAATTCTGACGGAAAAAATTTGTGATCCTGCTCTCAAATTTTCCCACAACAAAATCCGATCTGACTTTTTCCAATAGTGTGTAGAGAATTCCGACGGACAAAGTGCCACGCATGCTCAGATCAAATTACGAGACCAAAGCTATTGGCTACTAGCCTCTACGTAGTTCCGTCGTACGCAAGGAACGTCACCACGTTCAGAATGATCGGATTTTCCGACAACTTTGTCCGACCGTGTGTATGCAACACCAGTGTCGGACAAAATCCGTCAGAAAAAGTCCCACGGATTTTGTGGTCGGAATTTCTGACCGTGTGTACGGGGGCTTATACAGATAATAATGTTGCAGTAGAAGGCATTACCTAAATATGCTATGAGCAAATATGGCTTCCTCTGTATATTTTTTTAGTATATTTAGAAACAAAATAAAAATAACATTAACCGCTTCAATACCCGGCCATAGTCATATGACGCCCACAAGGTGGATCTACCATCCTGGGTGGGCGTCATATGACGTCCTCGGATTCCCGGCCGCCTGGGGGCGCGCGCGCGCGCGCCGCGGCATCGCTCGGGACCCGGTGCGAGTGCCCGGCGGCCGCGATGTCCGCCGGGCACCCGCGATTGCCCGTTAAAACAACGGGACCGGGCGGGACCGTGGCGCTGTGTGTGTAAACACACAGCTCCACGTCCTGTCAGCGGGGAGGAGACCGATCATGTGATCCCAGTACGGAGGATCACATGATCGGTCTCCTCCCCTTAAGTCCCCTCCCCCTACAGTTAGAATCACTCCTATTAGGGACACACATTAACCCCTCCAGCGCCCTCTAGTGTTAACCCCTTCCCTGACAGTCACATTTACACAGTAATCATTGCAATTTTATAGCAACGATCGCTGTGTAAATGTGAATGGTTCCAAATATGTGTCAAAAGTGTCCGAAGTGTCCGCCGCAATGTCGCAGTCACGAAAAAAAAATCGCAGATCCCCGCCATTACTAGTAAAAAAAATAAAAATAAAAATTCAATAAATCTATCCCCTATTTTGTAGACGCTATAACTTTTGCGCAAACCGATCAATATACGCTTATTGCGATTTTTTTTTACCAAAAATATGTAGAAGAATACGTATCGGCCTAAACTGAGGAAAAAAAATAGTTTTTTTTTTTAAAAATGGGATATTTATTATAGCAAAAAGTAAAAAATATTGTGTTTTTTTTCAAAATCGTCGCTCTTCTTTTGTTTATAGCGCAAAAAATAAAAACCGCAGGGGCGATCAAATACCACCAAAAGAAAGCTCTATTTGTGGGAAAAAAGGACGTCAATTTTGTTTGGGTGTAACGTCGCACGACTGCGCAATTGTTAGTTAAAGCGACGCAGTGCCGAATCGCAAAAAGTGCTCTGGTAAGGAAGGGTGTTTAAAAGCCCTGTATTGAAGTGGTTAAACACATAAAAGTTTTCACTTTAATGCAATGCTTCCCAAGCCTGTCCCAGTTCATATTTTGTGTCCATCTCCACATAAAGTTGAATCTGGTTGCGCAGACGCTAATTGCGTCACATGTGCATATAAAAGGATCTCTGGACTGTTGACACAATCTGAGGATGGCTCTGGGAAACCCTACTTTAATGTAATCAGATTAACATGCCTATCTGAAAAAGATACAGAGGACTGTAATTTGCCTTTAAATGACACCATCCTGATGTAGTTGTCAGCCGGCCTTGAATTGACGTCTTTGTAAAAACCCTTTTAGAAACCATAATCTAGTACATTTGCCAAGCAAAAAGAACTATCTATTTGAGAAATGTAGATAGCTGACTGCTTCTGAATAGAAGGAAAATAACAAAAAAGCCTTTTGAATCTTTTTCAGACAGGAAACCGGTGATTACTATATGCTAAATGTGCAGTTATCAGAAGATTATGTACGGGTGGAAACAGTTGTAGAGAGCGCCATTGTTTTTAGAATGCAAAAATATATTCACTAAAAATAAAAATAAAATGGAAATGCGTAAAGAAGACCTGTCTGATAAGGGTTTTTGTTTTTCATTCTATGTGTTGTTTAAGTACACCAGGGATATCTGGCTGCGGAAAATCTTCTGATTGCTGGGGTCTTTCTGGGCCTGTGATTCTGCAGGTCAAGCATTTCTAACTTCACCCATCAAATTTTCTCTTTAGTTTTACAGTATTATAATTGCTGTTGATTATTCACAATTAAATTACTTACGCCCCTTTAGCGCCATAAGAAGATATATAAATGTCCTCAGGTAGGTTAGGTGACAGAATGAAGGATAAGAAGCTGCAATCCTAACCTTAAGGCTTCATGTACACTGCTGCTGGTAAACTGACATTTAGGAGTATTTGGGCATGTTTTTTTTTTTAGCTGCCCCTGAACTCTCTTCTGTTATCTTATCAGTACAATGGCACAGGGTCGTTTATAGTCATTTCTAGGCAGTTGAGTTTAGAAGCATTTTTTGGAAAGCAAATAAATGCATTCAGGATGGGTGGATTTAAAATGCCAGGATGGATGCATTTGAAATGCCAAACGCCTGTAACAGCTTGTAAACACAGTAACTCGCATTTAGCCGCATTTAGTTTACCGGCGTTTAAAATTTTTGACTATTTGGAAGAAAAAAACGATTCTAAACGCAAACATGGCAAAACAGACATTTTTAAATGTTGGTTACTACAGTGTTTCCCCGAAAATAAGCCCTACCCTGAATATAAGACCTAGCGTGATTATTGAGGAGGGCTGAAATGTAAGCCCTACCCCGAAAATAAGCCCTAGTAAAGTACATGAAAAAACTGGTCCGTTTTGTAGGACGATCATACTGGGTAGGAGAATTTGCTGATAATGGCTGTGTAATGATCTAGGGCAATTTATCTGTACAGACATACCTGTTATCCATCATTAACAGTGTGAGGCTCCCATGGACACCAACAACATGGCTTCTGCCACGTGGGTCTTTGTATACCCCTCCCCACTGCGCCGTGATGACGCAATGCGGACACAAAGGGTGAGGGGCCATGTAACGGGGAGGGCACCAAGCCTCCAACCCGTGCCTCACACTGCGGCACCAGTCGGTGGGCGAGGACAAAAACCCCGTCCAGCCACGCCACAAGGCGGGGCCGACGGGGAGACACCATCAAGCTCAATGGCCAGGATGCCCACAGAGGGTGACACAGCAGGAAACCAGGGCCTCCGAGTGGAATGCGGTCCCTTAAGGTGGGCGTGCATGGGTGCCCCCAAACAAAGGGGGGGGGCAAGCCCCATGGACGCCCCGGGGGGGATCCACTAGGCGAATGGGCAACCAGGTTAGATGGAGCAAATTCCCTATAGACAATACTCCAATGTAAACGCACATGTTCCACCCTTAAACTAATACTTTTTTTGAAGCAGCTTTTGATTTTATTACAGCACTCAGTCTTTTTGGGTATGAGTCTATCAGCACGGCACATCTTGACTTGGCAATATTGGCCCACTCTTCTATGCAAAAACACTCCAAATCTGTCAGATTGTGAGGGCATCTCCTGTGCACAGCCCTCTTCAGATCACCCCACAGATTTTCAATGATATTCAGGTCTGGGCTCTGGCTGGACCATTCCAAAACTTTAATCTTCTTCTGGTGAAGCCATTCCTTGATTCGGATAAATGATTTGGGTCATTGTAATGCTGAAAGATTTAGTTCCTCTTCATGTTCAGCTTTCTTGCAGAAGCCTGAGCCCATGTTTACATGTGTCAAATATGCATGCCAAATCGGCGGCTATTTCCGGCAATGGCACCGTCAGAATTTGTGCGGCACCAACTTTGCGACCCCACACTGATTCCCAAAAGTAGTTCCTGTACTACTTTTGGTGACTTTGGGGCAATTTGAATAGACATCTGTGCATGAACCCACACAGATGTCTATCAAATCGCCCCCCCCCCCCCCCAAGTCGAACTGCAATAGTATAGTATAGTATAGTAGTTGTAGTAGATACATTCATAACATACATGGCACAGAAGCGTCTGGATGCAGTTCCCTGGGAGCTATTCTGGGTTTTTTTTTTCTTCCCATGCTATGATTATTTCTGGGATATTTACATAGCTTGAAAGCCATTGATGACCATCAGCTGGTCATCAATACTAATTTATTGATCCTTATGACTATGGTAAAGCGATATATTTCACCAGTGTTGAGTCCTGGTGCCTCCAAGCCTTACTTTTAAATATACTGAAAACAGTTTGTGGAGAATTGGAAAAACTGCCCATTTAATTTATTGATTAGCAAAATGAGAACAGATATCATGTTTAGTCCTACCTACTTGTGTTCCACAAAATGCATAAAAGGAAGTGTGCAGCTTGTTTAGTAGGATAATAACTTCTGTTGATGAAGTCCTAATATTTCTAAAGGGCCGTACACACGATCAGACTTTTTGACAACAAACATGCAAATTAGCTGTTTTGGACCAACATCCGACCGTGTGTACGCTCCATCGGACCAACTTTTTCAGTTTTCATCTGACTTTTGTTGGCTGTGCGAACGGACCAACTTTCTGCCAACAAAAGTCTGATGGAGCAAAGTCTGACCGTGTGTACACAAAACCATCGGACTTTTGTACAAAGTACAAACACACATGCTCAGAACCAATGCAAAAGATCAGACAACAATACAGAAGTTGACCAAAGGTGGCGCTGGAGTATTTGAACGTCCTCTTTTGAAGTGTCGTCAGTACATTGAAACGTCACTACGTTCATGTTTGTTGCCTAAAAAGTCTGATCGTGTGTATGCAATACAAACTTGGGGCCAACGCCCTTTGTACAAGAATCCACTGGAAAGTTTGTACAAAGTCCGATCTTGTGTATGAGGCTTTGGATCAAAGATTTGTGGATGGAAAAAAATAGGATCTGTGTGTAATCACTTCTCATTTAAAAAGCTTTGACTGAGATTACTTGAACCAGGAAAGGGAAAACAGAACCTGTGGTGCAGTATTGACATTTACCATCCTCTTTTATGTGAGCTGTACTGGAAGGATGATGTGGTAGAAGGGGAAAGACACATTTGTTCAGTATGTCAGGTCCTTGACTGCATACTAGCTGCTTCTACATTACAAGAAAGGGAAAAGATGTATTAACCGGTTGTATTTTTATTTAGCTGAGAAACAGTCCCAAAGCATAGAGTTTTCACCTCCGCGCTTGACTGTAGAGATGGTGTTCTTAGGGTCATAGTCAGCATTTTTCTTCCTTCAAACACAGCGAGTTGGTTAATACCAATGAGCTCAATTTTGGTCTCCTCTGACCACAGCACTTCCTCCTAATGCTTCTCTGAATCATTTAGATGTTCATTGGTAAACTTCAGACGGGCCTATACATATGCCTTCTTGAGGAGGGGGACCTTGCGGGCACTGCAGGATTTCAATCCATGGCGGCGTATTGTTACCAATTGTTTGGTGACTGTGGTCACTCTCAACTGCCTTGAGATCATTCACAAGTTCCTCCCGTGTAGTTCTGGGCTGATACCTCACTTTTCTCATTAACATCTTTACCCCATGAGGTGAAATCTTGCATGGAGTTTCAGACCAAGGGCGATTGATGATTATTTTGTATTTCTTCCATTTGCGAATAATCACTCCGACAGTTGTTTCCTTCTCACCTAACTTCTTGATGATGGTCTTGTAGCCCATTCCAGCCTTGTGCAGGTCTACAATCTTATCCCTGACGTCCTTTGACAGCTCTTTGGTCTTGCCCATGATGTTGAGGTTTGAATGGAAGAAAGATTCTGTGGACAGGTGTCTTTTAAACACAACGAGTTGTCGTTAGGAGCACCTTCTTAGGGTCCTTTCACACGAGGCGGATCAGTGCTGATCCGCCCCGTGGATAGCCGCTTGCTCAGCGGGGATCGCCGGAGCAATCTTCGCTGAGCAGGAAGATGACAGGTCCGTCTCTGCACACAGCGCAGGGACGGACCTGTCAGAGCGCCGCTCTCCCCTATGGGAGATCGGGTGACGACGGACCGTAGAGTCCGTCGTCATCCGATCCGCTCTGCAGACGGATGAAAAAATAGGGTTTTCCTCCGTCTGCAGAAACGGAGCATAGCGGGCACGGACGAGAGCGGGTGTCAGCGGATGCTCATTTGCTGACACCCGCTATCCCATAGGGAAAACGGATGGATGAAAAATGGACATACGGTCCGTCCGTGTGAAAGAGCCCTTAAATTAACAGAACTAATCTGTGTACCACATGAGAACCAGTCTGTGAGAGACCGAATTATTGTTGGTTGGCAGTGGCTCAAGTACTTATTTTAGTCACTGAACTGCAACTCCATTAATAGCATTTGTATTGTGTTTTTTTTCTGGATTTTTGGTTGCCATTCTGTCTATAATCTAAAATACACCTATGATAAAAAACATTTATAGACCCTTTAATTTCTTTGTAAGTGGGCAAACTTTAAAAATCTGCAGGGGATCATTTTTCCCACTGTGTGTGTTTGTGTATATGTAATGTGTGTATATGTGTGTGTGTGTGTTATATATAATATATATATATATATATATATATATATATATATATAATATAATAATTTAGCTCTTTATTGTTTTTTTCAAAAGGGGTAACAGAATTATAAAAACAGAGCCTTGGGGCATTCCCCAGCTCGAAAAAGTACCACGTAAACCAGTACCTAACAGGTTGTCTATCTAAACAATACTATTAGCGACAGAAAAAAAAAAAAAAAAAAAAACTTTTTTGGAGAATTAAGAAAGGATAGTGTGCTACTCATCTTCGATAGAGGTGCAGTTTACCGAAAGGGAATTTTGGTACTAGGCCTAGGATACTAAGGATTCAAATATAGGGGGGTATTAGGAGGGTCTTAGCAGGTGTTCGCATGGACGGAGTAATCTATGTGTATCAGATAAACCGGTCATTCTTGAGCAGCATTAGTGGAGGCAAAGTCAAGCCATAGTTTCCACACTAGCACTTTTTATCTAGATTTGAATGTGCCTAATTAAATGTTGAGGAAAGCATGCTGGGGTGATTTAAAGTGGCCTATTGATCTTTTTAAGCAGGAAAAGGATGCCAGGCCTAGGAGTCAGCAGCTCTTTGTGTATGGACAGACTGGTTAAGTAGTATGTGAAAATATGTAGCAGAGCTCTCCCCAGTTGTTTGGACCTTTGACTCATGACTGGGCTTTTGTTCAACTCAACACCTCTGGCCACATGATGGGGAGGCAAGATATCTTGCTTGCTGTGCTGGGTTTTGTGTTTTAGGTCACATAGAAGAATTCTGCCTTTTCCCATGAATGGCAGTGGTATTCAGTATTTTGTGAATGACTGCTTATTCCATGAAAGACACGGCTGTAAATGAGTAGATGGCAAAAGCTGTGGTCATTGTGCTGCAAGGGTTAGTAAGTCCCCAGGAGAAGTCACTGATGTGGTTTTGCAGTCAATGAAAATTCCCCAGGCTGTGTATAATCATTCTCTTTACAGTCATCTATTCTAGACTATTACTATTCTGATAGAAGAGGACACGTAGACATCATTAACTCTTATTCTAATATGGATGAATGTAACTTGATGTCAGCGGTGTTGCGGTTGTCTTTCTACTGCTAGTATATAGTCTATCTTTATATTTGAGTTATTCTATTTCCCAGTGAAAGCTTTGCTCCCTGCCTTTATCCAGGGGGAGCAGCTGTTTTCCTGTTGTCTCTATATACTTGTGGGACAGAGAGTGGAGGGACCAGGG